>JAJTJO010000700.1:0-569126 GCA_024550625.1 Dendroctonus valens
TATTAGACAAACTGATGATGGTGGAGAAAGACACCGAAACGTATTTGTAACATTTTAAATAATAAACAATAAAATTGACTGGAACCCAGGAATTTCTTTTGTATTAAACTTAAATTGAAATACAGTCTGGAAAGTATATACAATAGGTAGGAATATTCCAATACAATTAATTAAGCGTCAGTATATGCCATCCGGACTAGATAAATGATACATCACAGCTCATGGTGGGTTTATATGGGCGATTCGCCATTTCGCTTTGACCCAACTAACTCTAGTTGAAGTGGAATCTTTTGAGTAAATTGGCGGTGTTGAGGATAAATATTGGTCTAAACGCGCGCGTTTTCCTTTCGGGTTTCGAAATTGCTCTTTAGATGCACAAATGGCTTGGATCTGTATATGGGCGCATTCGCCATTTAAAATCGACTGGAGAGACCGTTGAGTGGGAAAGTTTTCTACACACCCTCGATATTGTCGAACAATGGAATGCGATGGAGATGGTTTTTTATCGTTAAATCATTTTAAGTGGTTTGTTAATCGATCGTCATTTTCTTGCCGAAAATTTTCCGAAAGATAATTTTTGGAATTTAGTCCCAAGAAAGTTTGCCTCACGTGCTAGTCGACTGCGTATTTTTCATATTTAACCAGCAAAAAACGAATCATTGAAATTGATCGGGAAATAAGCATTTTACAAGGATAGAAAGTTCCCAGTCCTGCAAACACTGTGGAGGCGCATTCACCATTTCAACTGTCGAATTTTTGGAAGTTTTATTTTCAACATCTTTACATTTTTGGTGTTGAGGCTGTAATTAAGTATAAGCTAATGGCGCTTTCACAGCGTATTCCCCTTAGAACTGTTACTGAATACGGGTACACAGAGATGCTGTTGTACGTTTTACGGTTTGGTTTTAGATGGCACCACCATGCCTTGTTGCAGAATACGTACATTTTCTTTTATTGACATGATATATTTATCATTCTGATAACTGTGTGTGAAACTTGCAGCTTTCGGCCTGATAAAACTTGGTGAATGCAATCATCAAAAAACAATTATTGGACAAAATGCTACCATTCCAAACGTTTCAAGTTTCGCGCTTCGAACATAGGTGGCGCAGAAACTTCGTTTCGAAATCTAGATTGTCAATTACAGTTTGTGTGCCGATGTATACAGATGCGCTGTGAAACTGCCATTTAACTCAGTGTTTACCCATGTCTAATTTAGTAGTAAAATTTTATCGGTTTGTATGCGTGCACATTTACCAGTCCGCTTAGAATGCGTTTGAGTTTTGTTGAGAAATAAATTTCCCGCGTTGAGGTTCTTCTTTATTGCGAATAAGGTTTATTTGAAGGATTTTATTTTGAGGTGGTTTTGCTTGTCTAGTGTCATCCAGGCATTCGTAAATCGACTATTGACAATGTGTTTAGCTATTCGTCTAATTTAGCTCTTCATTGTTTATACATATTTGCGCTCGTGATACATACGGAGTTTTCATTATTGCACACTCGGAATTAGCGTTAGGCTATTTGTTGCGATTAGTGTCTATTTCTAAAATGGAGTTTTCATCGTGCAACACTCGAATTGGATTTGGCGTTGCGTTATTTGCGATTGACGTAGGCTTCTGATTCCACGAGAGAGTTACGTTTTTTGCGATTGGTGTCCATTTTATTGTTTTTGTTTTCAGATGTCCGACTAGCCGCCCTAGAATGCTTGGTGGAATTTGTGAAAGCAGATGGAAAAATGGACGATTTACGGCACGTCCTGAACATTGTGGAAACGGATCCCGATCCAGGGCTGCGACACAAAACTGACCCAAATCCTGGTCAAGGATCCGCCCTTTAAGCGCGCGCATCGCTCCAAATTGGACATTCCTGAGCTGGTCGAGCGTATATGGGGCAACATCAAGTAAGCCCCTTTACTTACCTTACCCTCCCTCCATTGTGCCTTTTTTATATCTGCTGATTGCTCCCTCTAGCGGAATGCTGTCGCACGACACCAGAATCCGGTGCGACTTGGTCGACCTGTACTACACCCTGTACGGGAACAGGCGCCCGATCTGTATCCCTTTGCCCGAACTGTCGGGCCTAATGAATCTTGCCAAGCCCGATATGAAGAAACTGAAGGCTCCAATTCCGCGTTTGGCGCACTCAGAGAGCGCCGAACCGAAAAAGGAACCTGCCAGCGTCTGCGCAGCCAAAGTGAAAGAAATTCCGCCAGAAGCCACGCCCCCGGATGCCGACCAGGCCAAGGTAAAGGTGAGAGATTGATTGAGGCGATAATAGATGGCGGTTTGTACAGTGCAGCTCAATTACAGACTGAGGCTCCAACCGTCGCCGACATGAAGCTCGAGGAGCCGGCAAAACAGGAATTCTTCTCAGATAATTCGGTGTCGTTGCCCGGCCTGGGCCAGGCCGGGCCTATCGGCTTCGAGCCCGGCATGTTCAAAAGAGAGGAAGGGGAAGCTCAAGGCGTCAAGCACAAGGAGAGGGGGGACAAGACGGATCCATCCGGAATTAAGGTACTTGTGGCGGTTTTGGAGGGAGGGGCCTAATCAATATTACGCTCGGAGGAGCGTAATATTGAGTACGCCCCTCGGGGGAAGCCCCGAATCTGGCAATACAGGTTCGTTTGTTTGCAGCCGAAAAAGCGTAAAAAGGACAAGAAGAAACATAAGCATAAACATAAGCACAAACATGAACATAAACACAAGAAGGAGCGCGTGAAAAAGGAGGAAGACACCGCATCGACCACGCCCACTTTCGGGCGGGATGAAACCACGCCCAGCTCGACTAGCTCCACCCCCAGCCCCACTCCTACCTGCGAGCCAATGGGATCAATGGGATTCCTCTAAAGGTGCCCAAAAGAAAAACGCCCGACGCTCATTCAGAGTAGATTCTATTTATTTTAAATATTAATTATCGATTACATAGTATAGTGTGTGTGTGTGTGCCTGTCAGGATAAAATAGGTTATGTACAATGTAATAGTGAAATTTCTGTTTGGATATGTTTCAAATGCGATTGAAATAAACAAAATCGGTGATTCTCCCGCTCATTATCAGCACTAAACGGGTGGGGGATGGGTGAATGTGGTTGGGTGGGTGTGTGTATATACATCGACATGAAAGCGTAACTTTGATTGGTCAATGATATAAAAATAATTGTACTACGGCTACGCTTCTAGGCAACGATGCGCCGCAAAACGATGCGCGGCAACGGTGCCTGGCACGAGGGGGGAGCAAGCGCCCATCTGTCAAACTACGCCTATTTACAACAACGTTACTCAACCGTGATTATTTATACTTTATACAAGTGCAACGGGTGGGGGGGGAGGTTGGAGTGGAGAGGGGTTGCAAGCTCGTTCACACGGTGATGCCGCAACAATGTCATTCACGATACAGTTGAACTGACTGCTGTGACGACATTAATGTCACCGTGTGAACGAGCTGTTACTGCTTTACCGTAGCAACTCCCTTCACTGTTTTTCTCCCCCACCACCACGAAAATACTTCATTCACTCACAGTGGCGCACGCGTGTTTTGCAGTCAGCACATCGCGCCCCCCAACGATACACATTTGAACTAAAAACGACCCTACATGCTAGAAACGAACGAATTAATTAATTACTTACAATTCTGGATCGATGATTTTTCTTAACTAGAGATAACTAAGTGTTTTAATTTAAGTAACGTTATTACTTTTCCTGGACATATCTAACGACGGGTAGTATGCAGTTTACATGGCATGTAACGATTTTTTTGATTTGGGCAACAGCGGCCTTGGGCGGGGGACCTCTCCTGGGAGGCCCCGCCCAATCAGCTATTAATTAATTATTAATTAGCTTTATAATATACAGTACAGTATAATAATACTATGATTACAATAGAGTTCTTCCTTATCGACTGAAATTGCTTGTCTAAACAGTTGTGTATTTGTGTGTGTGTTGTGATTATCAGGTTTAGTTAGTGTAGCAGATCCCCATCACTATACATTCCTTTTATCCCCACGGGTTTCCTTTAATTAATTAATAATCTTCGTACAAACTCTCTAATCTCTAATAAGAATCATTTTTATTTTATTTTTTATTTTTCTTAATTATTCGGGTAATGTGTGTGTGTGTGTGTCTGTGTGTATTGCTATTTATTAGTTGTTTAACGTAACGGCGACAATTTTATTTCACTGTCGAGAAGTTCTGTTGCTGGTGCTTGTTATCGGCCACCCAGTTCGAGAACACGTCCCTAGAAACACGCCACGGCCCTTTAGTGTGCTACTAAACCCGCCCTCCTATCCTAAAAAGCTCGTTCACACGGTGACATTAATGTCGTGACTGTAGCCAGTGTCACGGTGTCCGTATAGCAACCCATTTTGATATACGACACATGACACTGTTTTGGACCACATGATGTCACCGGGTGAACGTACTTTACACTAGTGGACACATCTCCCTTTGCAGGTAATTAATTAGCTAATTATTAAATTAATTAAAGTCAAGCAAGTGATAGCAAAAGCCCAAAATCTATATTTGTTAATAGAATTTTTTTAAATTGCATTTGAAAGTTTCATTCCGTGCCCCACCGTTTCCTCTCTAGTTAAATAATTTAGTGAACTGTCTTACCGGCAATGGCTGACGACACATTCGTTACTGCAATACTCGTCCTCCCACTCCGGATTGCTGACGGCCCGAGTGGTGCATCCGTGACGTATGCAGGAGTTCGGCTTGTGACCTCATGCCGCCCTGGCCGATGGTCTGTTTGTTGCGGTTGCTGTGTAGGGGGCGCTGATGGCGGACCGCCAGCCTAAAAAACCACCGTCTTTTTTCAGTTGCTAATTGTCGCCCGTGAGATGACAGCCGGGGTGGCAACATGCAGGACGGGGGGGGGACAGACGGATGGGGAATTGTGTATGGAACACGGATAACAGATGGCGCCGGTCGAGGCTGGGGGGGAATTTGGACAGCGCGGCTCAGTCGGTGAAAATCCACTCACCTGTGAAACCGGCGGAGAGCTGGATACCATCGGTGGGGGGGCTCATGTGCTGTTGGGGCTGCTGTTGTTGCATGTGCGGGTTGTGGGGGGACACGGGCACTTGATGGGGGCTGAGCGGTATGTGTTTGCTGTTGCGGCTGTGCTGCTAGAACCAAAGTAAGTGAATTTAGGGTGGAATCACGCAGAATGAGCTAATGGGACTCTTGGGGCCCCTACCATTACCATGCCGTGCCTAATGCGGCCCGAAATATCGAAAATGAACGCTGATGGCATTTTTGCGGGAATGATTAGCCGGTTGACAATAGCGTCAGTTGACGGCTCGGGCTCAGTGCTGCCACACTTCAACAAATAAATCCCCACTGAAATTCCAATTCTTTGATTTTTTACATCAATCCAACGTTTGCAGTTCAATGATTCGTCTGAAAATGGGGAAAATCGAATCGAAACTAGTTGGAGAAGTTCTTTAAAATGCCTCAATTCGTTCCCCAGTGTTGCCGCGAGTAAAATCCACGATCAGTCTGGCAACCATTGAATTAAACCTAGTCAACTTTGCACTGTTACCGCTACCACCAAAAAGTCTGAGTTCCCTTACCTGTTGCATATAACTACTATGCTGCTGTTGTTGTTGTTGCATGTGCGGTTGCATCGTCATGTGCCGCCATGGGCGACGGCATCATACCCGGATGGGTCTGGGCGGGTGCGGACCCGCTCATGCCGCCCATCATTGAAGGCGGCTTCTTATTGATGGGGGACTGTGAGGGTGGGGTGGGGGCGCCTGATGAGATCGGGGGCGACGGTATTGTGCCCTAAACAAACAAAAAAAACAGTCAATAAACAGACAATGTTTTTGGGGCTACCCATTACTCACTTGTGGCTGATAGCCGCCATAGGGGGAGCCACCGGGCGGGCCGGCTGCATAGTTGCCGTAGTTCCCATAGATGGGGCCACCTTCGCCATCGCCCGCCCCTTTGGACACCAACTGGCCCTGTAGGCCGCCAACGCTTTCAGATACTCTTTTTGGCCGCCTCGGTTTCTTCTTGTACACCCTAGCAAGGTGAAGATTTGGGGAAGAAAAAGAAGAAAGAAAAAAAAAGGTTAATTCAGTTGCAATTGAACACAGATCGTAGGTAAAGACGGAAACTTGCATTTTTATGTTCGGAATCCAGAGCGTCCCACATGGCGGCAACAATTTTCGAGGACTTCTCCAAGCTGGCGTTCGGGTTTTGGCCCTTGATGGCCGCTTGAGTGTCGCGGAAGAAAAGCGCATAGGCTGATTACGGGCCTGGAACAACGCAATTGACAATTATTAGACTAAGTTGATCATAGACGGGCGGTACTGACGTGGGCTTGCTGGGGAAAAACCGCGAGTTTCTTCTGGAAGTTTTTATTCTTACCAAAGCTGGGCAGAATTTTGTTGGTTTGAGTTCGGAATTTTTAGAGAAATTCGCAAAAAAAGTAAACTAAAAATTCAATTCATCAGTGGTTAACGAACCACAGAAACCGGCCAAAAAATCCGAATTCAAATCAATCTCTCGCATTTCCTGGTATTATCATAAGACTGCATAATCGCGCCAATAAATGAGCCCCCACTTCAATTGCAATTTAAAATTGTCTGTCTATTTAGATTCTGACTTAAATCGATCCCACATGTATGCATTTGATCCAGCCATCAGTATACAGTATTAATACGAAACCGAAAAAAATGCCCATCGATAGATGGATGGGTTGCCTTTCAATCGCCCCCCTAAATCTAAAAGTTTCAAATTTATTCGATGAATTATTGATGTCGCCTTTAAAACTTTCAAAACGCTTGAAACCATTATCGAAATCCCGAGTTTGTATGCATTTTATTCCTTTCGACTTTCGTCCCTGTCTGGCTCTTCGATCTGGTTTGCATTTCAGAAAAAGTGTTTCTCATTTTTGGCCTCATTACATCGCGTTCGCCCACTGCGCTTGCGAAAACTCCACCCCTCTGTCATTGGCCCGATTGACGTTTACTGACATTTTGACTCGAAGTGATTTTTTTTGGAAAAAATTGCACGCATTAAAAAATATCCGCAAATGCCTGTAGAAGCCTTATGCAAAATTTCAAGTGTTTTCGTATGCGTGGTTGGAGAAAACTGTAGAGAACTAACATAGAAACTCGTTTTTCGCAGTTTTTGAGAAAAAATAGACAATTTGGCAAAAGTTGCGCTCTATGAAAAACATCGAAATTTCCCTGTTTAAGAGCTGTGCGGAATTTTTGATTGTGCTCAAACATCGGTTGAAAAATCTGCAAAAAACTTTTTACGCCAACCTCAAAAAAACTAATTTCAAATCTTAGTTCTCTGACTTGCGGGACTCGGACAAAAACGCATTCTTGGAAAAATCCGCAAGCTGTTGACTCAAGTCAATTTCCACTAATTTACAGCGCCCCAGTTTGAAAAAATTTTGAAAAATTCATAACCGCAACAATTTTCAACCCTGTATATGCTTCAAAGAACCATTCCATTCCCGCCCTGTATATCTACCGGTTTTTTTCTACTGAAAATCCCGCCTCAGTTAAAGTGGCATAAATACTTACTTTTGGGGCTCGTTCGGGTCTCTCTTCTTTTTCTTCTTCTGCACCTTCGGCTTCTTCTGGGCCTCGTCAGGGCCGGATCGGCGGGCTCTGGACTAGGCCTTTCATGGCTGTGATCTGAACAGGAAGAAACCGCCCTCTCAAATTCTGCCTCTTCATTCGATGCTTTGAGTGTCGGAAGTGAGCACCAAAAAGTTGAATAATTTTTCTCAAAAAAAATTAGAAATTTCCCAACAACTGAACCTAAGGAAAATTGTGCCTTTTTAGTGTTTCAGTTGTGTGTTTAATTGCAGTGGCGTAGGTGGGCGTAATTTACAGTTATTTGCAAAAAGCGGGACGAAAATGACAGATTTTGACGTATGTTGGAAAAAAGGGGAAAATTTCCAAAACGTGTCTTAAGAAAGTGTGCATTTTCAAGTGTTTTATTTCTGTGTCGAGCTACAGTAGCGTAGGAGGACGCGTTTTGGAAGTTCATGCGACAAAAAAAAACATAAAAAATGACTAATTTTTGACCTTTGTTTTAACTAAAAACAAAGTGTTTTTTTTGGCAAAAGTGATCAGTTTAAAGTTTTTTATTTGTGTCGAACTCCAGTGGCGTAGATGGGGGGGTTTCAGAGTTATCGCCAAAAAACCATGAAAAATTACAACTTTTTCACGTGATATTTTTTTCGAGTGGGGAAAAACGGCAACCAATCAGCCAACAACACTCACCATGGCAGGGTGGGGCGTGCTATCGTCGCTATCGTCACTAGTCGTGTGCTCCTGCCCGGGGGCGGGCGGACTGTTGCCCCGCCCCTGCGGATGCTGCGGCGACGCCTGCATATGCCCCCATCGCCCCGGGGGGCGGCTGCCCATGACTCATCATCATCTGCTGATGTTGCTGTTGCTGCTGCTGCTGTTGTTGCTGCTGATGGATCATCAACAGTTGATTGTTATGCTGTTGCTACAAAACAATAATCACCATGGAAACAGTCACAGCTGACTCGAAGCCCCGCCCCCTTAACCAATCACACGCCTTAGTACGCACCTGCTGACTGGGCGACATCGAATAATTGGGCTGGGGGCTGTGGTACTGTTGCCCCCACCATTCCATGCTCGGGCCCCGACAGATAAAGGGGCTGTTGGTAGCCCCCCGTTGGATCATGCAGCCCCATTGCGTCCTGCTGCTGGTTCATCTGTTGATTCATTTGCTGCATACCCTGAAAGAGGACGCCTCGTTCAAAGTCAACTCAATTTTTACCCCTCTGTCACTTAAGTGACAGCGATCTCAAACAACTGTCTGTTTACTGACTGATGACTTTATTGTGACAAATGTCAATGTCAAAGTCAATTGAAATTTACCCTGTCACTTAATTGACAGTAGGACAAACAACTGTCTATCTGTTAATCTGTCAATGTCATAGTTAGTTGACAGTTTACCTGCATAGGTGGCGGGTAGTGTTGCTGTTGCGGCTCATTGTGACCTTGGGACGTGTGCTGTTGCTGTTGGTTGTTGCGGCTGCTGCTGATGGCTGATGTTTGGTATGTCAAATTCTTCGTCTCCAAAACTAGGGGCGTGAAAGGTCTGCAAAAAAAAACATGAGAAAAAATTAATCCCCATCCCAAAAAAAATGGCAACGATTTGAGTTCGTTTACATCGCAGAAACAATGCACAGTCGCCTTGATTATGGCCGTTGACCCATCAGGGTTATTCATCTCGTGTTCATTGTTTTCGTTCATCTTTCATTCGATTGGATCGAGCGAGAGAGCATCAAACAGCAGCAGCAGCAGCAACGCAAAATGTTGAAGGAATTAATTATGGACAGTTTTCTTGGTTATTGAATTGGAAGTGCGTTTGTTTTCGGGAATTTTTTTTTTGCCAAATGGCTCGGTGCATTTGCGTGAAAATTGGCGTGTGGTTAAAGCGGGTGAAGGCGCGGATTTTTGCAAGAGTGAGTTTTTTCGGAAAACTCCTGGTTGTTGAAAAAATGCAAAATTGCGGTTTGGAAACTATTGTTTTTTACTTTTCTCCCAAATAGAGTCGACGATGTACTTGAAACTTGCATTTGAATGCGGCGCTCAAAATGTAAGATTTTTGCAAGAAAACAGTTATTCGAAAAAAAATGCAACATTGCGCTCATCAAAATAATTTTTTTTTTACTTTTTTCCCAAATAGAGTCGGATGATTTTCTTAAAACTTTGCAATTGAACTCTGCGCCCGAAATCCGAGATTTGTGCAGGAATATAAGATATAATATAATATACAACATTGCACTTCTTGAGACCACTTTTTTCACTTTATGGTACGTGACGATTTTGTCAAATTTTTTGTCAACTAAAATAATTTAAAACGAACATTTTTGCAAGAACGTGCAAAGAGTTTTGAAAGAAAAGTGCAAAATTGTGGCTTCCAAGGCAATTTTCTTTAAACTTAGAGCGCAAAATGCAAGATTTTTTCGAGAAAAATATTTTTTTAATTCCTAGCTTTTGAAAAAATTGCAACACTGCATTTTTCGAGACAATTTTTTTCAGTTTTTGGCAAAAACCTTCATCTTTGCAGAGTTGCGCCAACTGACCGCCAGGGCACAACTCACACAAATTGACCATTTGGCAACGCCAAGAGCCCTACATACATACAAACTGAAATTAAACGCGAATGCAAAAACTTGAAACCGGTTTAATTTCAATTTCTCCTCAATCAGAAAACCATATTGATCGTCCTCCCCCCCCCCCCCCCCCCCACTTCTCATCCACCTTCCTCTCCCTCTACCACCACCCGAAGAAACGAATGAAACTTGCACACAGTTTCCAATTTAGAAGTTTTACGAGCGTGCACCAAGTTTCCATTTTGAAAACCAACTAAATTCCAGTCGTTGACTGCGAATGAAAACTTTTCCGAATAATTCATTACATTTAATTAAGGGGAGCGAGAAAAATAACAAATCCTCAGACCCCCAGCCCCCCCAACCTCAGCGCCTGGGGCAAACTAATAAAAATTCGCAAAACTTGATTTATAACGTTTCGCATAATTCTTCTTTATTTTCATACAAAAGTTATGCGCCCATATTTCTCAGCCTGTCATATAAATTACGCGAATCGGAGCCGTGTAGCTCCATTAAAGTGGCTCGGTGCCCGGGCAGCCTGCAAGTGCGACTGCAACCACTATACCACACACAGCAAGTGGGAGTGAGAGGTATACACTTGCTGCATAGCGCTTTAAGAAGAAGAACCTTGACGGAAATGGCGACTGAGGGCTTGCCCAAACTATTAAACTAACAGAAAACTGATGAAAATTACGGAAATCCTCGCTTACCTGATCGCCCATCTCGTAGCCGTTGCTTTGGAAGTTGGACTGTGGAATGCTGAGCGAAAGATCCACGTTCTCTGCTCTCTGAAACAACCGCAAAACACTCAGTTAATCGGCTGGCCAAATGAAATGGCGAAAGCGCCAGGTTTTGCGCACAAAGTCACGCCGCTAAAACCGAGCACTGATGACGGTCCTGCCGGCTATTACCTGAAACGTTGCCATCGATCGGACGCCTCAGGTTTCCCCGCAACGGTTACTAAAGCGTGGAATTGTCGATTTTTTGCGCAAATTCGCGTGAATCTAGCTTTTTAGGTTATGGAACACAAAGTAACTCGTGACGTGCATACATTTCACTGCGGTCTGTCTCAGTGTTTATGTGGGGTTCGGGCGGTGTTGCCGCACGGTGTGCTGCGTCCTCAAATCGTGACTGTTTCAACGGGGCGCGCGCGGATTGTGTCGCCATGAATTTTCTGGTGATGGAGGGCGCTGGCAACACCACCGCCAATGCAAGAATACTAATTATAGAGGGGAATTTCGATGGATGGAGAGGGTTTCGGATTTGGGGAAAGATCGTACTGTTGTTAAGGCGAGATTAGGGAAAATAATTATTGGATTGGAGTGTTTTTTCGACTGTTTTTCTGATATTTGTACGTCGATGGTTGGAGGGTTGGGTGATGTGGCGCCGTTGCCTTTGGTGTTGGTGAATCCTCAGGTTTGGGGGCGCTACAGGACGTTTTTCTGGACGGGGATTATTTGCAAAAAAAATTGAGACTTTCTAGTGGGTTTTCTGTTTTTTTTGGCGCAAAATCTATAAATCGTTTTTTTTTTAATTTTCCTGTGATGGGGGTCGATTGAAGGGCTACTTTTTAAGAAAAAACTGGCATTAATAAATGATCATTTATGAGACATTTTCTCCTGCTTTTCTCAATCCTCATTCTGAGAAATCAATCAGTTTTTCATTGCGAATGTTCTGAAAAGCCTTCAAAGTTGCGAAATTAAATAAGTAGTTTCAAAGTGGGACAATAATTATCGTTTTTGGTCAAATTTTCTCATCTGCTCTTAGTGTTCTCAATACTCAACTTTATTGATTCTCGTTTTCTCAATCCACAGGCGGAGAAATCGATCTTTTCGCAATAACACTACCAAAGAATAAGAATTTCTCAATGCGCAAACGATGAAGAGTCCCGGCGAGAGCAATACTGGATTTCTGTTGCTCGTTTTCTCAATCCAAAAGTATAAAAATAAATCAGTTTCTCACTGAAATGCTACGAAACGCCTCCATAGTCGCGAAAATAGACAGTATGAGAGTGTAACAATAATAATTCAAGTCCGACTTCTCATTTATTATTAGTTAGATTTCTCAATACCCAAATTGTGGATTGAGAAAAGCGCAGCAGTTTTCTCACCAGATTTACTTGAATAAATTCGGAATGTCGGATAAATGTGAATTTCTCAATGCAACAACGATAAATTGCCGCCGCAAAAGTATTACATCTTGTTTTCTCAATCCAAAAGAGAGACATAATTAAGTTTTCCACCGAAAATGCTCAAAAATTGATAGTTTCATAGTGCGACAATTATAACCCATGATAACGAATCAAAATTTCCCATTTATTTTCAGTCTTTCTCAATACCCAAATTGAAAAACCGCTTTCTTCTCACTAGAGTTGCCCCCAAAAAATTTACAAAAGTGCCAACGGTTATTGATATAATATAATTTCTCAATCCCCAAATAAGTTATCTTCGATAATAATTTATAGTTTTCTCAATTCCAAACGAGAGAATAAGTAAGTTTCTCACGGAACATCCGCACAAGTTGCGAAAAAAGGACACTTTCATAGTGAGACACTGACAATCAGTGATGTCGACTCAAAATATCTCATTTATTTTTAATTTTCTCAATACCCTAATTGAAAAACCACGCAATTTCTCATTGGATTTGCCGAACAAAAATTCACCATAGTAAGAAATGTATTTATATAGTATAATTTTTCAATATGCAGCGATAATAATTTATAGTTTTCTCAATCCAAACGAGAGACATAAGTAAGTTTCTCACTGCAAAAATGGACAGTTTTAAAGCCGAACAACATGAATCAGCCATCAAGGGTGAAAATGTCTTTTTGGATTTGGTTTTCTCAATACCCAAATCGCAAACCCAAACAGTTTGTCAGTGGATTTGCCTCAAAAAGTTCATAGTGTGACGAAAATGACAAATTTATTATAGCTTCAACGATAAATAGTCGCAACAGAGAGCAATAATTGCTCTTCGTTGCTCGTTTTCTCAATCCAAAACGAGATAAATAAATTTCTCACTGACAATGCTCCGAAAAACGTCCAAAGTTGCAAAAACAGCCATTGTCATAGCGGGATAATAAGAATCAAAGTTTTGTCAGATTTCTCAATAACCAAATTGAGAAACCAATAAGCTGGTGACTGAATTGCTGCGAAAACATCACCAAATGGCAAAAATTATTAATTTCTCAAAGCGTCAGCGACAAATAATCGCCGAAAACTGCAATAATTACCGCTAGTTTCTTGTTTTCCTCAATCCAAATCAAAGAGAAACTAGTTTTTTCACTAAACATTTTCCAAAATTACGAAAATAGACAGTTTCTGAGTGAGACAATAATAATCAGACTCAAAATTTCCTCATTTGTTTTTAGCTTTCTCAATACTCAATTTAAAACACCACTTAATTTCTCCATGGATTTGCCCCAATAAAATCAACAAAGTGCCTAAAGTTATTTGCCTAGCATAATTTCTCAAAGGGCAAACAAGTAATTTCTTGTTTCCTCAATCCAATTAGTTCTTGAACGCGAAAAAATAAAAATTCCAATTCACATCCAGTCGAGACCGTCGCCTTAACTCAATTAACCACTTGGCTTTTAATTAATTGAATTATCAGCTCAACCGATAACGAATTAATCAATTTCGCATTCGATTAATTAAAAACATCGGCCATTCATTACGATGCACCTGGATATTCAAACGCTTTATTTATGGAAAATTATAATTAATATCGCGGTCAATCTTCCAATTTTTATGGCAAAACGACTTTCCATGCAGTTGGTCTGATCCCGCAGATCCGTGCGCTGTTGCCGCTACTACTTCACAGTGACTCCGGCCGAGGCACAGACGGTCTGCACGATAAATCAACGAATTCTATAAATATATATTTAAAAAAAAAACCAGTGACCTTTACGGGTTAGGGCATGAATAATGTTCGATGTGCAGTGACATTTCCGCCTACACTTTGCCTTAACGGCCGGAGAATCGAGGGCATTTTGCCTTTTCGGTTGACATTTAAGGGACGAATCGTTCGAGCGGGTTCAGTAGCGTAGGCCGGATGGAAAACTGCGTTATTTTTCACCATCATCAATCATTCAGGGAAACAATTAATAACTGAAATACCGGGGACGAAAATGAAATCGAAACAAAAAAAATCTAAATAAATCGCGCGTCTTTTGTTTTTCTCTGGCAGATCGGACGATGCGCGGCCATTGTCTGTGGATTTATGGGCTGTTTTGCGCAGAAATCCCATAAAAATGCCCTCGAAAACAATTTTCGACCGCAAGTTTTTCTAAACAGGGTTTTTTTTCTATATAAAAGGCACGCCACTGACAATGGCAACATCGCCCGCCCCCCCCCCTTTTTTTCGTTGCTTGGAAACTCTGGCCCACTGTTTACTTTTAATCTTCATTGTTCAAACTTTAGCCGTTTATTGTGTTTCCTGTTTAGTAGCCCCCAACACAGAATATTAATTTAAATTTAAATTATAATTGTGAAACAAACTGAGACTCTAAACAAAAAACGGGAAATATTTGCGTTTCCTTTGCGTCACTGTTGCCTTTATTCTCTCTCTCAGATGCGTTTGTTATGGACACTTGGTACATTGGCGTGAAGTTCCGCTGTTGCCCGCACTTGGCCAGTGAAATTATTTTTGGGGCGAACCCACTGAGTAACTGCATGGTTTCTCAATTTTGGAATTGAGAAAACCCTAAATAAATGAGAAACTTTCACTCTGACTGATATTGTGAACAACTGACTGATATTGTAAAAACTATTTTGCTGGAGAACTTTCAGAGCTTTCTCAATGAGAATTGAGATAATTCAAAACAGTAGGCAATAATTGCTCTTAAACAACCATGTATTAACCACGCTCTAAGAAATCGGCATTATTTTTTTTAATTTCGGAAGCATTTTCAGTAATAAATAAATAATCTATTTCTCCATTTGCGGATTTAGAAATTCGAGAAACGAACATCTTTGACTGTTCCTTCACGCTCGTTTATGATTTGCACATAGGTAAATTGGAAAAATTTCTCAACTAGACCGACTTCTTGAGGCTAATTCATTCAGAAGTTCATTGATTTCTCAAGTTGGGGTATTGAGAAAAATAAGTGTAAATTAAACAATTTGATTCCAGTCTACTGATTGTTGGCGATATATGAAACTGACTGTTTGCTCAACCCTCCAGGCTTCAGAACACGTTTAGTAAAAATCGTATTAATGTCTCAAAATAGGGATTGAGAAAATGTAGAATCATTTGCCAAAATGGTTCTTCTTCGTCATTTGTTCAGCAGACACTAACGATGTATTTAAAGTTGACATCATTGCTGATGAGAAAATAATTTGTTTCGCCATTACGGATTGAGAAATAGAGAAACGAAAAAAATAAAGTATTGCTTTAAACACTCCCGTTTCCATCGTTCGCCGCATCGATTAATTGAACATTTTCTCAACTTGGCGATCTTGTGCCAATTTCATCGAGAAACTAATTGATTTCTCAGAATTGGTAATGAGAACATTAGAAGCAGTCATTGTTCCTAAGAGGCCATTAATCTGTATGTGCTGAGAATTCACAATTTTCTTAATAACTTTCGGACTTCTTGGAACAATGCAGTACGAAGCTGACTTATTCTCAGTGTGGGACTTGAGAAAACCAAGAACAGACAATATATTCAGTTGAGTATTGAGAAAACGTGAAAGTAGTATCAAGCATAAAACTCCAAGACGTCTGCATTTTCTCACTAATATATTTCTTAATCTTGCGGACTTATATGCAGTAAAAAACTGGTTGATTTCTCAATCTGGGAATTGGGAAATACTGCGAGCAAATGCGAAAAACATCGACTGATGAGCACGCCACTAAACTATCAAATAACTAAAATTGGGACAATGAGATAATTTTCACTGAGAAACAGCTGAATTTCTCCATCAATGTGGATTGCGAAAATCAACAAGAACCCTGGAAAAATACCTTTAAAACACCATATATGAGCAACATACTGAGAAACTGACAAATTTTCCGAACTTTGAAGGATTTTCAAGCGATAATATAGTCGAATTCTCCGGTTGAGGATTGAGAAAACATCAAACGAGAAACAATGCTGAAATATCGAGTGATTATTGATCTCTAGCGCATTGCAAGGGCAACTTAGCACATTTCCAGAAGCAAATCTGGTGAGAAACTGAAAAATGTCTCAATCCATGGATTGAGAAGACGCAAAACAAAAGCTTGCCAATCGATGGCGGCGCATTTCTCAAAACAGCCCAGACTTTTCCCTGGGGAATCGATTAATATAATCCCGATCTGTCGAGGCCAGTGGCAGGAGGAAAAGTGCAAAAACCGGATCATTCAAACTGACCTTTTTCAAAGTGGAATAATGAAAGTGAACATTTTTCCATCTATCGGATCGTATCGTAAATCCTTGGTAATTGTGCCTCGATATTACCGTTTGCACTCAACTTCTAAATTAATTAATAACGATATAACAATTAACTGTTGGGTAATCGGTTTGGAGCAAATGGACGATTTAATCAGACCGTTGCCCCAAATACGTCAAAACGTTGATTGAATTCGCGTTCCGGGTAATTTTTTTTCCCCGGCCAACTGATTGTTGCCTTTCGAATGGTGCAAACTGTCCGCCCCCCCGGGTGCCGTTGTCATGACAGCGACCCTTTCATTGGTGCCGGGGTGCCGTTGTCATGGAAGCGGCAGTTTGATTGGTGCTGGGGTGCCGTCACGTGACCGATGCTGATGAAACAGACCAACTGCACCATCTGGTGGTTTCAATGAAAATAAGTTTTCGATGCAATTTTACTGCGTTGCCCGAAAAAACCGTCCGGGGCTCGACTCGACTCTAAAATTTAATTAAAAAGTTAAAATTAGTTTTTGTGTTGTAATTCGCCATTTTTAAACACTGCTCTCTCTCTTGCTCGCTCCTTTTGCGTTTATACAATCAAAACTTCGCCGAGTGTATAATTAAATGCCCGACGAGATAAGGACTCTCAGCCAGGCTTCTATTCAAATTCCTCTAATAACTGTTATTGCCTGTTTTATAATTTATTGACTTTATTTTGCTGATCCCTCCTCCACTGCCGCCTTTTCCTCCTTTTACTCCTCCTCCTCATTCGCCGTTCTTTATCCGTGAATAAGCGGAAATTATTAAGTTTTAATTAAATTCGATGCTGTTAATTGCGTTCGCGTTGCCAGTTTGTTTTCCATGTTTCTTAAGGCTGGTTTTCACGGTGCTGCTGATCGTCTGTTCTCGCACAAATCTGGTTGTGTTTCTCGATTTTGAGAAATCAAGCTGTCAGTCAATCGTTTCCGGAAAAGTGGGGACAATTGTTAATTTTCCACTGGCCTTAAAACATTCATTAATTCTCGCTTGTTGGACTTCTCCTTACTTTTCTAGAGAAATCGATCAGTTTCTCACTGAAAAAAGCTTTTAAACAGAGGAATTTTGCCAATTTTTATGTATATGGGTAATAAGTAGTCGCAAACTGCAATTTTTTTCTTTTTATTTTGTTCAATTTCTCAATCCCATTTTGAGAAATCGATCAGTTTCTCAATCTTCCAACGCTAAAAAAGTATTGTGTCAGTAATGAACAGTCGTCTAATGTCAAAGTTTTCCATTTGCAATTATGTTTCTCAATAGCCAGATGGAGAAATCATTAAGCTTATTACTGACTTTGTCCCGTAACGTCCACAAATGTAATCAGTTTCTCAATACGAGCACAGTAAATAGTCGCCTAGAAGCAACCAGTGTTTTTAGTTTAATGTTTTCTCAATCCGAAACCCGAGAAATGCATGTTTCTCACTAGTAATGTGTTCAACGTAGAGAAAATAGCTAACGAGTAGTTGTTTAAAACTTCTGGATTGATTTCAGGTTTTCCAATACCCAAATTGAGAAATGAATCTGTTTCTTACTGGATTTGTCCCAAGTTTCTTTCTGGAAAGTCCACAAAGTTATCAGTTTCAAAATACGTAAACAGTAATTAGTTGGCTTGAATCAATTAATCTTGCGACTGATATTTTCTCAATCCAAAAACGGAGGAATCGATGTATTTCATTAGAAGTGCAGTTCAGTTTTCAATAGCAACGTTTGCTCAGATTTCTCAATCCCCCAATCAGAAATCGGTTGTTTTCTTACAAGGGTTTGCTTTAAAAAAGTTGCAAAATTAGACACCTTTCAGTGCACGAATAGTAAAAATTGGTTGTTAAATTGCACCGTTTTCTCAATACCTGGTTTGAGAAATCAATTTCTTACCGAACTTTGAAAAAATTGTTAGTTTGAGTTTACGGCGAATGATTGCCTGGTCTAAAGGTGGTAAGGGTTCCGTTTTAAGAGTTTTCTCATTTGGCCCCTTGAGAAATCAATCAGCTTCTCATTCAAATGCGATTTAAAAACGAAGCAAAATCCACACGTTTTTCGTTAAAAATTACTAAATAGATTATATAGCTTTAAGCCTCGGTCATCGTTGGATCTAAGGAGAATTTCTCAACAAACGATATTTTAGGAAATCAGTCAATTTCTCCGTTAAAGCGCTGAAAAATTGAGAAAAGGAAAGAGAAACTCAAGAAAATTTATTTTTGAGAAAACCTTTCAACTGTTCACCGATGTCCACTGAAGGCAATTTCTCAATTAAATTGTTGAGAAATCAATTAATATTTCATGTGACTCAATCTTTAAGGAATGGGTTAAATTTCTCCAAGCAGGCCATTTGAGGACTGAAGGATTCAAAATAATTATAATTTCGTGCAGACAACCATTTCTCAATCGACAATTTGAGAAATCAATCAATTTTTAAGAGATAAATGGCTTAAAAATGATGTAAAGTCCACTTAACGCCAAACTTATCCCCTTAGCAAC
This sequence comes from Dendroctonus valens, assembly GCA_024550625.1. Lineage (NCBI taxonomy): Eukaryota > Metazoa > Arthropoda > Insecta > Coleoptera > Curculionidae > Dendroctonus > Dendroctonus valens. The sequence continues at coordinate 18,984 of JAJTJO010000700.1, forward strand.
AAGTTCCCAATCTACAACTTGAGAAACACAGTAGAAGTTAAACCGAACCTCAACTATCAACTGTCAAAAATAATGACAGGTATGGTTAAAAAGTGACAGTCAGCATTTCAACAGTCGCTTGACGTAGCGTGTCAACTAAGAGACAGTTTGAAGAGCGTGTTGCCAAGCGGCCGATTTTTTCCCATTACCAATTAAAAATATTCCTATATTTTATTTGACCTAATTATTGACGACAACCAGCCCATTAGACCGAATCGGTAAAGATCGGCGTAATTAGATCAAACTGGAGAGACGTAAAGTGAAAGTTTCACGGTTGCGTTGTTGTTGATAGCATTTGATGTCGAATTATATGAACAGAATTTACGTAACGTGGTAAAATCGATTGAATAATATGCGGATTTATTGTTTCGACTCGTAATTGGAGAGAAAATTCGCCGTAGAAAACTCCGAAAAATCGGTCTGTTTGGTTCGTTCAATTGACCTCACTTGACATCGCACAGTCGACCGATAATTCGACCAATTAAGGCACAGCATGGCTGCTGATTGGCATTAAGAAGACGAAACAACCGGAAGAACTAATAGAAATTTGCATCTTGACATAAATTGAGCCCCCATTATATAATGGGAACATCTGGTCAAAGTTTTATACTTACAGAAAGCTGGCAACGATGCCTGGGTTAGTACGACCGTTGTAAATAGTCCTGCACCAACAAATATGGCCGAGATTCCGCCAATGGGGCCGTTCAGGTCAGGTTTTATTGTAGTTTGGGATTGAAAAAATTTTCCAAGTATTTGAGAAATTGAGAAATAAATGTGTCTTGGCGGCGTTGGAGGATTGAGAAAATCACCCGCATAAAATGCTGATCATTTTCATTCCCCCCATCGAACATCTGATCGTCTAAATCGCTGCTGTAAATTATCCTTGGGCCTTAAGGGCCCATTCACATTGGCCGCCTGTTACCGATACATTTCCGATTGTTTTTTCCCTAAGAAAACAAAAGCGTAAACAAGACCCTTTCGCAATCAATGTCGACTGTCTACTTAACGTCAATCATTCCAACTCTAATGGGACCGAGAGCAGAGGGACCGAATAATAATGTTGTTGTACAATTTAATTGAAGTGCCACCCTTAAGCCCTTAAGGGTTCTGGCTAGTTTAAGGGTGATCTGTTTCACCGTTTCTTCTACTTGTGTTTGGCCGGATGCAAATTTCGGCCGCTAGATGGCGCCGCTGACATAATCTCACCGCGTTTTGAATCTACACAACCTAACAAACAATCGGCCACCTGTTCCACTTGACTGAAGGATAATGGGACGGACAAGTGAACGATCCGCAAATATTCTCACACAATGAATCCATCAACTTCCATCTGTGGCCACTTGGAGCGCTTTAAACAGCAAACACTTTTGTCTCCGTTTGATTAACTGTCGCTTTAATTAAACCTTCCTGCATACACAGCCTGCAGACAGGGTCCGATAGAGGGCACTGTTTACATGCGACAGTTGACAGACGGTGATGGGAACGTTTCAGTTACGGGGGCGGCAACCATAGGGATGTTTTGTCTTAATTTGCCGTGTGATTACGTTTAATGGACGTTGGCAGGCCGTCGAAATTTAAATGGTTTCATGGCCGCATCGAGTGGCCTTAATTTCAGGTTGCTGGCCACTTTGGGGGCGGAGCGACTGCTGATCAAAAGTCCGATAATATCGGCAATTTGCCTCCCTAACAACTTGGTCATTAAAATTCAAGGATTTTAAAAAAATAATTTTTATACTAAAGTGAGTGGAACAAGGGCGGCCTTTGGGTGTACTCGACAAAAGGGCGTCCCGTGAGTTCACATGACAAAGGGATTGTAATGGAGCGTGAATAAACCGTTTGTGCAAGGGGGCGGCGATTTTATAAACTAGCGCAGCGTCTCTATTTTGGGGTCGGATGCAAAAATGTCTAAAGATGAATTAAATGATCTTTAATTGAGGTGCTCTTATTGAAAATTCCGACAAAAATAAGTGAGCGAAAATCCTGCCGCAAACTCTTGGCTGAGTGTGGCGGAGGAAGACTTATAAAATCGACCAGCTTCTATACTCTCAGCCGTCTGAAAAAAAGGCCGCATTGTGAAATAAGGAGCATAAAATCCACCTTAAAACGAGCAATGAAATAAGCGAGTGTTAGTGAGAGGAAAGGCTGCAACAATCACAGACGAATTTCGAATAAAGACGCGCGGCTTCTCTATTTTTGAATAAAAATTAATCGGAAAATTTGAACATCCCACAATAAATATGCAAGCATGGCGAAAAACGCTATAACACTCATTTATAAAATGAGTGGTAAGCGACCCTCATATAAACCTTCACAGCTTCAAAGTTTTCAGCTGGGTGAGACAGATGTCCAAATAACAATTAAAGAGCATTAATTTTTCTTTAAAATGAACTTTGCACTTTGAAGATCGGGCCGGAAAGAAGCGAGTTTCAGTAAAAATACTACAACAATGACCAGACAAAGAGCAATAAATTTCCCTAAAAAACTTCTTTTTGAAAATCTCTCCAGAACTAAGCGAGTTTTGTGAAAAAGGACTGTCACCATCACATGAATGAATTCAAAAATGGGCGACCCTCTTATAAACCCATGCAGCTTCTCAACTTTCAGTCGGATGAAAAAAATTCCCAAATTTAAAAATGGAGAGCATTAAGTTTTCTTTAAAATGAACTATTGATATGAAAAATGTTGCGAGAAAAAAAGCGAGCTTTCATTAAAAGAAACTGCAACAAGAACCAGACAATGTGGGCAATAATTTATTTCGCAAAAATTGCGTAAAACACTGAAACAATCACATGGATTAATTCGAGAAAGGGCGGCCTTCGTATAAACCATCAAATTTTCCGCGATTTTCAGTCGCAAAAAAATTGAATATGAAGCGAAGATCATTAAGTTCTCTTTAAATTGAACTGTCGACTTGAAAAATATCACATAAAAGAAGCAGGTTTTCACAAAATAAAGTGTGAATTTAGTGAAGGGCGACGGACATATAAAGCCTTGTAACTTATAAATTTTCAGTCACATAAAAACATTTCTCGACATGAAACGAAGTGCAATAAATTGTCTTTAAAACGAGCGTTTAGTTTGGAAATTTCCTTGGGAAATAAGCACGCAGTGGTCTAAAACCCCAACTTTCAGCGTAAAAAATAGAGGCCGCTTTATTAACCTTCACAGTTTATCTGATAACTCCGATTTTAAATCTAAAACCACTATCGAATTGAGGATGAAATGTAGATTCGAAATAAAAATTCTTTTTAAAAATCTCACGAGAACTTCAGAAAAAAGCGACCGTTGCAGTTTCTCAATTTTGTCTTAAATAAAAAACATTTGCAAATCTAAAATAAAGAGCGAAAAGTCCTCTTTATAATGAAATGTTAACTTTGAAAATCTTGCAAGAAATGGATAGCTTTGGTAAAAATAGCTACAACAATGCCCAGAAAAAAGCCACAATCATTTTTTAAAAGCCCACCAGAAATAAGCGAGAAACAACAGCAACAATAACATGATGCATTTAGTGGAGGGCGACCCACATATAAACCCTCATAGCTTCTAAACTGATAGTTGCACGAAAAAAATGACCAGAGATAAAATGAAGAGCATTTAATTCCCTTTAACCCCAGTTGTCAAGTTTGAAAATCCTTCAATTAATAAAACGCACAGTGGCCCAAAACGCCAAATTTCGGCACAAAAAAGGACGGCCATTTTATAACCGTTCACAGCTTCTCCATTTGAACTCCGATTCCGAATCGAAAAACACTGCCGGATAGAGGAGGAGATGAAGAACATTTCTCCAGGCCTCCAGGTCATCACCTCCAATCGATGACGATAAATGGCAAATTGACTTCACCTGCCCGAGCTAAAACCAGCAAACTTGGCAATTTTAATTAAACTATTTGTTTATATCCCAATTTGGCCTGTTCATTATATTACAATTTATCGCGGAGTGTTTAGCAATGAAATTAATGTTGTGGAATGAGCCATAGGCTACGATTTATGGATCCGGCGAAATCTCATTAAGAATGAAGTTGTTGGGTTTGTTTGAGGGGGCGGGCGGCCTCAAGGGGCGGCATCGACCCCGGCGGAGCAGTGAAAACTTAGAGGCGACCGATGGCTTACCCTTAAAACGGTCCAAATGTGAAGAATGGCCCGCTTACCTGCAAACAAATAAAACTACGTTAGACTGATTGGCTGCAAGAAAATCATCCAGTAATGTTTAATTTGCGCACGAAGTTGATTGAATTGCAACACATGCATGTAGTCGAGGCGATTTTAATCGCCAAGATGCAACTTATTCATTATTTGGTTATTACAGAGTTTTAATTAAAACGTCATGTTAACAGCAAAATGCTGTTGTGACGGGGCGCTGGCACCGTCGATTTTTTAATTAGGAATGAATGCAGGGCGTCAGTTTATGGGAATTTTGACTTCTCCCATTCGCCCTGCTGGCAGTCCAATTACAGGCGCACGATCCCAACTTCAAGTTCCACGGGAAACTTTAGAATTAGTCCGGAGAAAGTTTTGCAAAATCTTGAAAAGCAGCATTAATAAGGGCGGCACTTTTTATACTTTCACAGCTCCTCTATTTGAATTCAAATTTCGTATCTGGAAACACTCTTGAATAGAGGACGAAATGAAGAACAAACGGAAAAATACACTGAAAATTTCGGCAAAAATAAGCGCGTGTTGGTGAAAAACGAATCGGCTGCAAACGACATGTCGACGGATGAAACAAATGTCCCAAGAGTATTAAATCCTTTAAAATGACGTTTTAATTTTCAAAATATTTCCAAAAATAAACACACAACGCCCAAAAAACCGCAACCGTTAAGCATAATAAGGGCGACAGTTTTATAAACCTTTAGATGTAGAAAATTTTCACAGAAATAAGTGAATATTTTCTGAATGCAACAATCACATAGGCAAATTTCTTGAAGAGCGACCAGCCTAAAAAATTTAAATTTCCAACTCAATGAAAATATTTCGACACTTCAATTAAAGAATATAACATTTTCTTTAAAATGATGTTTTGATTTTTCAAATCATTACAGAAATAAACGCACAATGGCCATAAATGAGAACGATCAGCATAATTAAGAGCGGCACTGTTATAAACCTTCACAGCTCCTCCATTTCAATTCCAAATTCATATCTAAAAACATTGTCGAATCTAGCCAGAAATTATTGCGTTTAATGAAAAAACGGAAAAAGTTGCAGAAGGCGACCATCATATAAAACGTCACAGATTTTTTATTTTTAGCCAGATGAAAAAAATGTTTTGAGATCAATTAAAGGGCATTTCATTTCCGTTTTAACTTTCAGAATTTTTTCAGAAATAAACGGGAATGGCCAAACATAATGAAGGGCGGCACTTTTATAAACCTTCACAGCTTCTCTATTTCCAGTCGGATTCCACATCTGAAAACCCTGTTGGGCAGAGGACGAAATCGAATGTAATAATAAAGAAACGCACAAAGAGGTCATCCAGTGCAAACTGTGCCATCCCACCCGATTTCCATGACAACTAGTGGATAACCAACCCCTGTTCTAAAGGAATATTAACTAAGCGTCACATTTATTTCCAGGAAAATAATCCCCCGACTCCTTAATTAGATTCGAAATTCTGTCATGTTTATTTCTATTAAATAAATCCCTTTTTTATCGACCATTCTTCGCTTTTACGCCTTGTTCGCCCGTTTCGTTCGTACAGTGACGCTCAAACGTTTCCCGAATTGAAGCTGACTGTGTAAAACATTGAGGAGTTGGCAACATTTTGAGATGCGCTGCATGGAAGTGCCATTAAACCGACTCAAACCCCTCCCACCCTGCATGTTTTCATTCTCTCTCCCCTTTCATCCCCTTGGCAAGCAATCCCGCACCCCTTGACGGAATTTATCTTTATGTATGCAAAATTTAATTTATTTGCTTACAAAGGCAGAAATTTAATAGGATATCAAATCGGCTGAGCTGGCAAACGTGGCTTGGATGTGAAACTTTTAGAAATTGTACTGTTTCCTCCCCTCACTCTCGCGCGCGCTTCCCTTTCGAGGCAATAATTCTTCTGGCAGAAAAGCCCCCATTAAAATAAAATGCGCGTTAATATGATTAATGGTGTTCTCTTCCCCCCTTCTCATATTAGTAGGGCGCTGTGATCGATTTTTCCATTTAGAATTAGAAACTGGCAACAACAAGCAAATACATATAAAGTGGATCAATCAATACGAAAGCTGGGATTTTTGCCAATTGCTGGCAACAGTGAGCTTGGCAAGTTCTGCAGTGTTTTCAGTGCAACCACATTCAAACAGTCAAGTGCAGTTTTGTTTGCCCACAAGTCCGAAAGTTTTCACTTTAGGGGGATGAAAGTGGAGTCAAAAAAGCCTCTAAATTTCCTGAGGAATCCAAAAATTCGCCTCAAGGTCCTGTTACGGGCGCAAAAGGTCTATTAATGGAAATGTTTCCATTTCAACTACACTAGACAAGTGATAACATTTTCACCTTCTCATAACTCCCAAACCACTCACTTTAGGAGGATAAACCTTCAGCCAAAAACGTTCCCTAAAGAGTCCAAAAATGTGCCACAAACACACACATTGTGCGCAACCGAAGAGTTTTATGACAGTTTTTCCATGTCAACAGTGCCAAACCAGTCAGAAACCAACGTTACGTCGCCCACAATAAAAAAATACGCGCTTGACATTAACAGGTTTGCCTGTCAATGTCAACATGTAAAATCTGACGTTCCTTTCAAATATTCGGAGGCGCCATCTCTTCATCACTTTTGGAACGATGTGAAAACGTGACAGATTTGACACGAGACGAAGAAACATTGTAAACTCAGCTGGCTAATCGAATGAATGGCGCTTAATTTGAATAAATCAATTCGCATGTTAAACACGCAACAGCGACATGTCGGGCATACACGTTCGAAACTGTCGCTTTTTTCCCTTGATTTTATCGATTATTTCCAACTGGTTGATTTCAAATCGCATAAGGAAGCTGAGAACCATTGAGAAAAATCCACCCTGAAGTGGGTCTAATTGTTACGAAACGCCCGACCTGCATACAAACACTCACAAACATATCGATCGAAAAGTGAAAGTGAACGAGTTCGGTTTATTGAACATGATCTGAAACGAATAGAAAGCAAATGATCAACGGCCTGCCACCGCCACCACCACCATGTAAACGACATCGATTTTATCTCGGCCTGACAGCGTAATAGGCTTCGAGCATGGTTTATTGCAGAACAAATTATTTCACTCTAATTTAAATCGACTAAATATGGAAAATTACTTTGATGAATTTTCGGCCTGGAAATGAGCATCGGAGGGCAAAGAGTCTGTTCTTTACTGGGGTTTTCAAATTTTTCATATCGCTGGAAAATCAAGCTTGTTTTCGCTCATACAATGTTTAGGGTTTTAAACTACTGAGGATGCTCTTAAGATGGTTCCAGGGTGGCATCCCTATAGGGCGACAAGGTCGATACTGTATTACTATTAGATGGCAACAACACTGGCCCTAATAAAATAAATGTGACAAAAATGATTAGCATTTACAGCCACAATTACTCAGGATTAAAACAAGCTGACAACAATGTATAAATTGCCATGTCGTAACTTTGAACTAAATCACACGTAATTTCGTAACCAATCAGCGCTCTGAATTTGTTGTTCTTATTGTTATTAGTCAACATTTAAAAGCCGTTTGGGCGCAATTTATTGGCCGATTTCGATTGAGAATAGAAAACGCCATAAATATAATTGAAGTAATTTTATTGACAGCCCAACAAGTTTTATATATGTTTTATCGATTCACTCGAAATTTGTTCCAGTTGAATGTTACGGCATCGTATTAAAAGAACGGCAACACAGGCATGACGTTATAATGAGGCAATACGCGTCAACTGTCAATCAAGCAGTCACCCTAACCTCACATCCGGCTTAGAATGGAGCCATTGGTTGGGAACAAAGTGGAAACTTTTAATATAAAAATGGTAAATTTCGCATTTTTGCCAGAGCCGAGAGTTAAATTGCATTTGTTTCGAAATAATTTCATCTTTTCGAGCCCCCCCACCCCTGTAGGGGCTGGGGGGGCGTGGAAGTTTTACCCCCGAAAAAGTTTAAATTGGACAACGTAAACCAAACGAAGTTTTATGAGTTCCATATACATTATAAAAGTAGTTACCGAACGCGAGGTTTCTTTTCTTGGCGCAAGTGGGAGGGGGGAGGAGGTTGGGAAACTTTTTCCTTGAAACTTTTCACCGCCCCCCACCCACACTCGCCCTGTCCGTCCAATGAGAATGTTTCGACACTGAAAATATGTCGGAAAGTAGTAAGTTTTTTGATTTAATGAATTTGAGCCCTCTGGTGCACTGATGCACATAAGCATGAGCGAAAATTTCAATTATCTCGCTTGTTGTTCAACTTACGGGAGTTTTGATGTTTTTTTGGGTTTTGTGGCTAATTTTCGCTCAAAATGAGTACCATGTCGATGGGTCAGTTTCTTCAAAAATGTCCACTTTGTGTTTTTGGAAACAATGTCCCAGACCGTTCGACTTGGTACTCATTTTCAGCTGAAATCGCCTGGAAAAGCGAAAAATCACTCCAGAGCTGCCCTAAATTGAACGGTTTTCTTAAAATCAATAATTTCGTAGTTTGAGCTCGAGGAACAAACGCATTGAGTGTGTTCAATCAACAGGAATTAAGAATTTTCGAGGTTTCTCCCTTGTAGTGGATCGCAGAGCAATTTAGGTAGTATTTTCTGATTTCTGAGAAGGTTTCCGCATAAAATGAGTACCATGTCGATGAGTCTAGTACACGTTTCGAACAAACCATCTTCAAACCGAGCGGAATTTTTTTTTAATTTACCCATCGAGTTGGTACTCATTTTCAGCTGAAATTGACTCAGGAAGCCGAAACTAGCATTAAAATTGAAATTCGTTCAGTCGTTTTGGAAAAAATCCACTTTTTGAATCGGAAAAGTTCAACAACTGCAATTGGTCGCCAGTTTGATCAAAAATCCATGCACGAAAACCCGAAGGAGCCGGTCAGGTGTCGGTTTTTGAAATTTTCAATTGGGATTGGGAAAACCCTACAAAAACAATGTTTGCATCGAAATTTCAGGCCCAGACTAGCAGCTAGCTCGACTATAAAAAGCTGCAGCTGACTGTTGATCACGGATTCGGCTTTTTTTAACAATTTCAGCTGAAAACGAGTACAAAGTCGATGGGGCTGCGCCTCCAGAAAAAAAGTTTTTTTGGACGAAAAATCACCCCCATCGACTTGGTACTCATTTTCAGCTGAAATTTGCTCAAAAAGCCGCAAATCTCCATAAAACCACCTTGGTAAAAGTCCTTGGTGTTTGAAAGAACTAGATTTTTTCGGGTGAAATAAGGAAAAGCCTACCATAAACACGTTCGGGGACAATTCTCAAACGAACAGCACGTTAAAATGCCATTGAAAAAAATCAATTTTAAACGTTTTCCATGAAAAGAGACGCAAAGAGCAAGAACGCAAAGCGATAAAACGGGTTTCGAGATGCCCAGATTCCGTCCGACAATGTGTACTTAGTACATTGTAGTAATTTCCCGGAATTCTTTGTTGTCTCGCACGACTTGTACAAAAAAAGTCAACATTTTCACCGGCCCCTTGTGGGGGTTCACAAAAACTTTCCCTTGAAAACCCCTGGCCTAGATAAGGGTCTAAGGCCAGTAAGACCCCAACACGAGGGTCATTAGCATGGAAGAAGTTGCTCTCTTTCTCTCTCCAGCACTCACACACACACACATGAATTTACCAGCAGACTTCTTTTTATCCTTTCCATGACCTTGAATGTACAAGAATCCCGTTCTACTGGTAACGCGGCCGTGAGGCTCAGAGAGAGAGTACAAAAGGGCACAGGGCCGTACTGGGTTCGATTCCTAAAATTTCAATTTACTAGAAACTGCCTGAATTTATGGGATTCTTGGGGAAAAAATCAGCTTTTGAGGCGATTTCAGCTGAAAATGAGTACCACTCGACGGGGTCTAGAACGATGCAAACTTTACAGTTAAACCAGCAATTAGCCAAAGTCATTAACCTTAGATGATGTGAATATTCATCAGTGGCCATGTTTGGGGCCATTTAATTAATTAAGACGAATATTAACAGCAACACGCTAAAAACCGATCGTTAATTTGCTGTTTGAGGAACACTTTAAATCTGCTGCAGGAAAGTGGGCTGGCCCGGGGGGCTGCGGGGCATGCACCTAACCTTTTATTCTAAAAATAACGACGGTTCCAAGTCGCTCTTTCTCTCGCTCTCGCGCAGTCTGCCAACTTGTTGCAGCAGATGTTTTGGTTTTCGGTACCACCATGTGGACGCACTTGTTTGCGCCGTTGCCACATTGCGCCCCCAACTCACCACACAGTCACCTTTTGCATAGGAAACACTCAACCAGATCCAACAGGTTTCCTTGGATTTTCCTGGGTTTTGGAAAAACTGTTGAATTTTTTGCGGTTCTGGCATTGTTTTCGGGCTTTGGAGCCGATTTCAGCTGAAAACGAGTACCATGTCGATAGCGTGATTTTTCGTGCGAAAAAACTTTTTTCTTGGGGACGCCACCCCATCGACTCGGTACTCATTTTCAGCTGAAATTGCCTAAAAAAGCCGATCCCGTGATCATTAGTGAGCTGCAGCTTTTTATAGTCGAGCTAGTTGCTAGTGGGGGCCTGAAATTTCAATGCAAACATTGTTTTTGAAGGTTTTTCCCAATTCCAATTGAAAATGACAACAAATTACACCTAACAGGCTCCTTTGGCATGGCTTTTTTTCCAAACTGATCGCAAATTGCGGCTGTTGAACTTTTCCAACTCAAAAAGTTGATTTTTTCCAAAACGACCGAACGAATTTCAATTTTAATGCCAGTTTCGGCTTCCTGAGTCATTTTCAGCTGAAAAGGAGTACCCACTCGTTGAATTCTTAATTTTTAAAAATTTACCCACTCGGTTTGAAGATGGTTTGTTCGAAACCAAAATTTGGGTCTAAAATGGACCCAAAATGCCAAATCTTTCATGAGAATTCACTGAAAATCATCCACAACTGAGCTAATAACATTCAAAGCTTCTTCAAATGCATTTTGTTAATTTTTCCATCTGCAATCAGCCAATCTTTCCTTTGGAAAATGTTGAACAAGGCAACCGTGGCTTTTTTTGCGGTTTCATATTAATGTTTTGCTAACTTGAAACGTTTTTGGCGTCCTTTTCGAAGCAAAAATGTGGATTTTTCAAAAAGTACTCACTTATATGAAGTTTTGAGGGCATTTTCGACTTACTGAGTCAATTTCAGCTGAAAATGAGTACCAACTCGATGGGCAAATTTTCAAAAATTACCCACTCGGTTTGAAGATGGATTGTTCGAAACGTGTCCTAGACCCATCGACATGGTACTCATTTTCAGCTGAAATCGCCTCAAAAAGCCAAATCTGCCCTCAAAACGCCGCCAAAACCCCACATAAGCCAGCAAATTGAAAAAAAACCTACTTTTCCAGTGTGAAAATCAGTCTCTAAACAGTGCAGCTGACGGCAGCTGGCGCACACAATCAATTAAAAGCTAATCGCATAATAATCGGCAATAACCGCTAAATAGTATCGATTCAGATAAACGGTACAAATTATGTCGATAATTGCACACCGGGCAAAAAGCTGGCAGGGATTTAAATAAATAAATAATGACGGTCGAGAGATACGCCGGGCAAAATTGAATCATAATTGCGCCCGATAAAGTCGGAATTAATTGTTGCAAATGAAGAAATAATAAATAAATCAATCCTGTAATTGTGGTTGCAATGGGAAAATCGACTTTTATCCACTGTGGAATTTTCCACAGTGGTACCGAGAAAGAACCACCGTTCACTTGAACCTTAGACGCAGAAAATTAAATCAATCAAAATCTCCATTGGGTTCTTTGCTTCGCAGGCACCAATCGCAGCTTTCACCCAAGATCTTAATTGAATATAAACTGGCTTGTCGGGTACCGGAAGACATAAAGTGCTTTTGCTCTTATAGTTCAGTAAAACTGCCTTAAAAATTACCTTTTGGTTGGGTACCTAATTCGGGTGCACTTTCATGAACCAAACGATCAATTTCCAGCACGTTTGGCTCGTTTTGGTTTATTGAAAATAAAATCACTGAGAAATGCACAGTTCTACCACTGAGACCGAAATTTCAACTGCTTGCTTTAACTGTGCGGGGATCGGAGCCTTTCTTAGGTAGAAAACCAGACCCAAAGGGCCATACGGTTTGCAGGGTTGAAATTGTAACGTTTGGGCAATAAAACTGATTTACCGGGAATTGTTGACTCATCTAGTGCCCAGTTTGGGTGCGAAACGGAAACGATCAATCAGTATTGAAAATCCACGTTTGCAAAGTGAAATTCGGAATTTTTTTTGGTGCGAAAACCAGGTAGGTCTGAAGATGGCGGGCCGCTCACTACATAGCGCATTCTTTGTTCTACGTTCTGGTGTGAATTAATGTCTAAATCTCCACGATTTGCAAACAGATATTCAGTAAGTTATTTCTCCGAAACTATATCAGATGAAAAAATATTGATTACAACAGTGGATAGAGCGCATTTTGCTCCATTAAGACTGAAAGTTGTTCTAAGATCACAAATTTCGTTGAGCTTCAGTGAATTTTTACCCTTTGGTGTGCTTTGGTGACTCTAAACCTCGACGGTTTGCAAACTCACTTTCAACATTTTTTTCTTCAAAACTGAGCGAGGAGGAAAAATTCCGATTACATCACTGCATAGAGCAGAATCGACTCTATTGTGCTCAAAGCTTCAATTCCATCCGAGTTTTGGTTGAGTTTAGGCGAATTTTTATACTTAGGTGTGTATCGGTGTCTCTAAACGAGGACTGTTTGCAAACTCACTTACTACAATTTTTTCGCCAAAACTGAGTGAGGAGGAAAAATTGCGATTATCTCTCTGCATAGAGCAGGCTTCACTCTATCGGGCCTCAAACCTTTAATTCCATCCGATTTTTGGTTGAGTTTTGGCGAATTTTTATACTTAGGTGGGCATCGGTGTCTCTAAAACGACGACCGTTTGCAGACTCACTTTCAACAATGTTTTTCTCTGAACAGGGCCAGATGGAAAAATTCTGCTCACACCACTGGATAGAGGGCTCATGGCTCCCAAAGTCCGCTTCTTCTTATACAGAAGCTTAAAACAACTTGCAACGCAACATTTTCCTCATCGAATCCCGTTCCCATTTCCGATCAGGCACTTTGTTGTTGGTGCAGCTGCTTGTTCTCGTCGCGCCCTCCCTTTTCCTCCTGCTTCAGTGCCCATTTTTTTCATCTTCTTCTTTTGCACCTGAAGGGTCTACGACCCGCGCATTGTACTAGGACACCTTTGACCCTGACATGCCACCTATAAATACCTGTTTTCAGTCGCGACTGGTTTAAGGAACCCGATGTTGCCGCAGATGAAGAACCAACCAGCTTATTACAGCCGAAGAACACGATGAAGCTGCTGCTGCTGCAGGTTGAGAACGATTTAAACCGTGCTGAAGGCCTCAAATTGAGTTTGTGAAGAGCTGGTTGCATGGGTGCGAAATCAAACAGCAGATTCGGCTTTTTGAGGCGATTTCAGCTGAAAATGAGTACCAACTCGATGGGGTTTTTTTTGACTCACTCAAACTTGAGTGCGCCACTGGATGTAGATTGGGTGATGTTGCCACCTATGATGGCCAGGTTTGTCTTCATTCTAAGGCCAATTAACGAGGCTTTTCGAAAGCCAGCCAGTCCAACGAGGTAAATAATCGCTTCGCTCGTTTACGATTTAGGATTTGTTAACGTTATTAATTAACCGTCCAAACAAGCTAGATTTACTGTGCGCACCTGTTCAAACATATTAATTGATAAAACGCTGGTAAAACACGGATAAAACATACATTAAATGGGCGCATTGTTTGAAGAAAACCATACTGAACCGTTTCGAGTGTCGAGTGTTCGAACGACCGTGTGTTGTTTGGCTACTTTCAGCGACTCTGGTAGCTGATTTACCATGTCAGCATTGTTCCATGTCTTTTGTGTTGTTTACCATGTGCGTTCCGTACTTTTCTTTCAATGGTCCCTTTGCTATTTGCATTGTTTCAGGGGGGAAACATTTTCAGTCGAAGGCGGAAAAAATCGCCAGTTTAAAGTGGTTGCAGGCGATTTTTGCACTGGCGGCAATGTTGCCAACTTTTCGCTCTGTTCAGTGGCGGTTCAAGCACCCGGCTAGCTAGCGTGATTTGGGAGATATGAATTTTTGAAAATTTAGTTGCACTAAGTTAGCGATGGGAGGCCCAAAAGCCCCTTTTTGGAAAAAAATTCTGGTGAAAATTGTGCATAGCCATAAAAATGTTGCCGCAAATAGGGCAAAGTGAGCTCTATCCAGTGGAGAGGTTTTCATTATTCCAGCTGGTCTAGTTTAGGAGGGAAAAATTCTTGAAAATGAGTCGAGCAAACCGAGGTCGTTTAGACCCATCGGTGTCACCAACGCGTGAAAATTAGCTCTAACTCAAAAAAAATTCCCGTGTTAGTGAAAAGTTGGGCTTCAATAGAGCAGAGTGCGCCCTATCCGGTGGTGTAACCAGCATTTTCCTAGCTTTCATAGTTTTGCTGAAAAAAAATATGGAAAATGAGTTTTCAAACTGACCACGGTTAGAGTCACTAATGCATTTCAAAGTGTAAACATTTGCTCACATTCAGCAAATACTCTAGTAAACATGCAAATTTTGCACGTAGTAGGGTAAGATCTGCTCTACCCACTAGAGCAGTTCGATTTATTCCATCTTTTCTAGTTTTTGCGAAAAAAATTGCCAAAGATGAGTCTGCAAACAGCCATCGTTTAGAGATACTGATGCACACCTAAGTATAAAATTTTTCCTAAACAACAAAATCTCCAATGAAAGTAAACCTGTGAGACCAAATGGAGCAGATTGCGCTCTATCCAGTGAGGCAATCAGTATCCTGGCTCCTGATCTAGTTCAGGAAAAAAAGATGTCGAATGTGTGTTTGCACATAGTCGATGTTTAGAGACACTGTTGTAGACGTAAGTATAAAAAATTCGCCCAAATCCCACTAAACCTCGGATCGAAGTGAAACCTTACTGCCCCAATAGTCTAAAGTGTGCTATATCCAGGGGTGAGATCAGCGTCTTTCCATCTTACTTAGTTTAAAAGAAGCATATTTTTGAAACAGAGTTGGCAAACGGTCGATGCCGAGAGACCCTGAAACACACCAAACTGAAAAAAATAAACCAAATTGACTAGAAAATCGAATAAAGTCAAACTATTGACGCGAATAGAGCACGCTATGCTCTATCCAGAGGGATAATCAGCGTGGATCTGCTTCAGCTAATTTGGAGAGAAAAAATGTGAAAATCACTTTGCAAACCGACGTCAGTTTGGACACACCAAAGCACACCCAAGTGATAAAAATCACCCAAATTCAGCAGAAACTCTAATAAAAAAGCAACTATTGAAGGAAGTAGTGTAAAGCATGCTCTATCCAGTGGCGAAAAGTCTCATGAAACATTGTGATGAAAGTGAAACTTTTGGTTCGAGTAGAGTAAACTCTGCTCTAAACAGTGGGGAAACCAACATCAATCCACCTCTGCCAGTTTATAACATTATTGAAAGTCAGATTGCGAACTGTTGACGTTCACAGACACCGATGCACACCTAAGTATAGAAATTCGCCCAAAATCAACAGAACCTCTGATGCAAATGAAACTTTCGTTTCCGATCGTGTAAGGCCTGCTCTTTCCAGCAGTGGCACCAGAGTTTTTCCATTCCATCAGGTTAGGAAGAAAAAACATATTGAACGCCAGTTTGCAAACCGTCGTCTCTTGGACACACCACAGTACACCAAACTGAAAAAACTATCCAAAATCTCACATTAACTGAGATTAAAGTGAAACTTTAGGCGCCAGTAGAGCAACCTGTACTCTATCCAGTGGGTCTACCAGCTTCTATCCAGCTCCGCCAGTTTTCGAGAAAAAAATTATAGTTTTCAAACCAGCGACGTTTAGAGACCCCATTACACACTTAACGGAAAAAATTGGCTCAAACCCAACAAAAGCTCCCATCAAAGTGAAACTTCTGGTCCCGATAGAACAAACTGTGCTCTAACCAGTGGCACCACCAGCTCTTTTCAAGCTCTAGCAGTTTTCAAATAAACCTGCCGTTTCCATCACCCAACAATCTCTGGGCTCTTAAGCGGGCCGTTGGGGCCATCAACCAACCATTCCCGCAAGTTTCTCACGCAAACCAGCAAGAAACTCGACAATGGAAACGTCGAGATAACAAAGCCCAAGATGAGTCAGCTCTTCCATATGCAACGGCCGATGTTTGTTTTAGGCTTAACAGTATTTCGTAATGAGTCGAGTCACTACATCTAATTTCGTACCTGACTGGGTACCGTTAGCTGGTACTACTTTCTAATGGGGGGAAAATCACCTGGGTCAGATCGCATAATATTAACAAATAATAATCGTCGACGATCTGTGTATTGGAACCCACCAAGTGGCAAAAAAACGAGCCAACTAGTTCTGGAACCAACCAACACACAATAAGACGACTGGCTGGTTCAAGAGGGTTCGTAACTCGATGGGCGAAAAAACAACGAAATCATCCGAACCTTTACAAACCGCTACCATAAAAGGGCGACCAGCCACAATGGCATCCATGTTATTTATACGATAGAGATCTAAAATGCGAGTTGGAACGCAAGATGTATCAGCTGGTTAATTTCAGCAATGCGGATAATAAATTTGTCGCATAGAATGGCTGGTTCTCACTTGGGTACCAGTCGGTGCCCCAAACTGGTACTTCTCAACCTTCTGTCGAAGGAAACTTTGAAGTTTTGCAGATTTTCTCGCTACGAATCGAGCTAACATGGCACCGAAAAAACTGCTTGAAGGAGGCTAAAAAACCTAAAACTGGCAGGTTTTGAGGTTTTTTTGAGGAAAAAGAAATGTGTTCTGGTGGAAACCACTTCGCTAGTCAATGTCTGAGCGGTGCTTTTGCATATTTAGAGTTTTGAGCAGTGGATTTTGAGAGAATTTAAAAAAGTAACCTCAAACCTCTGGTTTTGGTTGTTTTTTTGGACAACCAAGAGCCATTCCGAAAAAGTGTTCAGTTCCTCAGTTGTAAGGCGTATGAGGAATTTGGTTAAATTCGGTAGGTCGGTTTTGAAGGATTTTGCAAAAATTCACGTAAAAACACTATTTTTCTACGTTATTTCGGAAAATTAATTGGAATTTGAAAAAAGTGTACTCTAGACAAGTGTTTAGTTTTATAGTTGCAAGGCGTGTAGGCAATTTGATTAATTTTGATCAGTGGGTTTTGAAGCAATTTGCAAAAAATAACTTTAAAGCTCTAATTTTTGACGTTTTTGGAGGACGAGACAAAAATGCCAAAACGTGTTTTCTGAGAAAAGTGTTCAGTTTCGGAAGTGCGAGCCGCATGTGAAGTTTAATTGACTTCGATTCTTGGGTTTTGAAGAAATTTGCAAAAAATAACATGAAAACATTAACTTTTGACATTTTTGAAAAAACCCAGCCAAAATTCAAAAAAAAAATATTCGTAGAAAAGTGGGTAGCTTCCTCCCTACAATCTGTGTATGCAATTTCAATGACTTTCGAATACTGACTTTTTAAATAATTGCGAAAAATCACCCAAAAACACTGACTTTTATGACTGACTGATATTTTTGGAAAAACCAGACAAACATTTAAAAAAGTGTATGCTTCGAAAAGTGTCCACTTCCGTTGCTACAAGCCGTAATAGAATTTTAATAAGTTGCGAGCGTGGATTTTAAAGACAATTACAAAAAACAATCCAAAAACACTAACTTTTGACATTTCTGGAAAAACCAAGCGAAAACGTATATGCTTAGAAAAGTGTCCAGTTTCACTGCTACAAGTCCCATATGAAATTCAAATCACTTTGGACCCTAGATTTTGAAGAAATTTGCAAATAAATTTCCGAAAACACTAACTTTTGACGTTTTTAGAAAAACTAAGCAAAAATTTCTTTGCAAAAGTGTCTTTTTAGAAAAGTGTCCAGTTTCATTGGTACAAGCCTCGTATAGAATTTCATTAACGATGCACTGCAGGTATTTAAAAAAATGCGAAAAACCAACCAAAAAACTCTCTTTTGACATTTTTGGAAAAAACCAAACGAAAACTCAAAAAACGTGTATTCTTCGAAAAGTGTCTCGTTTCGTCACCACAAGCCGCATATGAAATTTGTATAGCTTCCAACTGTGGAGTTTTACAGTTTACTAACTTTCGACGATTATGGAAAAAACCAAAAAAAAAACTCTAAAAAGTGTACTCCTAGAAAACTATCTGGCTTCACCACTACAAACCGCATTAGGGCAATTTAATAACTTTCAAGCGGGCTTTGTACACAAATTGCGAAAAATTATACAAAACACTAAGTTTTGATATTTTGGAAAACCAAAATAAAATTCAAAAAAGTGTATTCTTGAAAAAATCACGAGTTTCATCGCCGCAAGTAGCATATGGATTTTGAATGATTTTGACTAGCGTGTATTTACAAAAATTGTGCAAAACTGCCTAAAAACACTAACCTTTGAAATTTTTGGAAAAATCAAGCAAATACTTAAAAAATGCATTCTTAGAAAATTATTCAATTTCACCACCACAAGCCGCTTATGCAATTTCGCAGACTTCCAAGAAAGAGTTTTTGCAAAAACAACAAAAAACCATTGAAAAACCCCAAGCATCCAACAAGCTGGACAACGCGTTTTACCCAAAACTTAAAAAACCAGCCAAAAGTGTCGATTTTTTGCATCGATAGTGTAACTCCATCCGCCATACAGTGTCATTTTTACGAATTAACACCTGAATAACCGATTTAATGGGGCTTTTATGGGCAAATCCATCCAACTCACTAAAATCATCGTAAAATTAGTGCGAAAATTTGTACTTTGTCTTCGGCAAAAAACGAAAAAAAATTGAAGAATATTCGACGATTTCCTCTTTGTTTCTTCACTCGGCCGTCCCTGAAGATACTTGCTGAAGAACAGGTTGGTCGCCCTCCCACTACCCATACCAGTAGACACGCCACCCAAAGGTCAACGGTCACTAAATTATTATTTTCCCATAATAATCTTCCTTCCATACATAACAATTATGAGATATTACAAACATTGCGAAGGAATGTGATTAAATTGGCCGTTTTTTTTTCCTCTTTTTCTTCTTCTCCTTCTTCTTGATCATCATCTTCTGGTTCTTATGCTTCGTTGTCTCTACATTGAAGCAGACATTTTTCTCGTTTCCACTGTTGCCCAGTCGATTTCGATGTGCTCAATGACAGATTATTAAAGTTTTTGATTTATGGCTGCTCTTGATCCTAATGATATTGCACATTAATGGAACGATCAAGATTTATACTCATTCTGGTTGCCTCGCATGTTGCAGTCATGCTCTTTCAATCGGCCGAATGCGATGTTGTGCAATCGTTCATTTTCGTAATTTTTACTTAGATTTACGCTGGACTGGCTTAGAATGCAGGTTTAGTAAGTAATTTCCTGATATCTTTGAAACTGTAAACTATGCGGCAACATTGGGCACGTCATTGGCTGGACCAGTTCAATGTCCATAAGAAAGGTTCTAATGAGTTTTGGGCGGAAATCACTGTTTATTATTGGGAAAATCCCAGTGTTCTAACATTTTAATTCTTTCCTCTAAAACTGTGCATTGTATCGAAAAAACGTATTCTTCATAAAACATCGGACGTGTCCAAGGCCATCCACTAGTGACAGTTGTTTGTCAAGTCCCTCAAGTGATTGTTCTAGCGAAAAACACCAAAAACCCAAAGATTTCCTAAAATTTTCTCTACATCTCCGAAACCAGAAGCGATGTGGCAACGCTGCGCCCTCCACTGGATAGACAAGTTCAATGCCCACAAGAAAGGTGGTATGAAGTTTTAAGCGAAAGTCATTAGTTAGGACGAGATGGGCGAGTTTTCGGTCCAATGTTTGCAAAAACGAAAAAAGTCCAATATTCCGACATTTTATTTTTTTCCGGAAAAACGACGCTTTCTACCGAAAAAAGTAATTCGACAAAAAATCGAGCAAATTTGAGACGTATCCAGTCGTAATACTTTCAAGCCCCGCAAATGACCGTTCTGGGCAAAAACACTCAAAGTCCAACTCTGCCCAAAATAAATCCCCATATATCCGAAATCATGAACGGTGCGGCAACGCCAGACCCACCACTACATAGAGGAACAAAACCCCCACAAAAAACCTTCCAATGACTTTCACCGTAAATCCACTAACAAGCCAGCTAGAAAGGATTTTACCAACTGATAGCTTTTGACCGGTCAAACCTCTATCCGCCCCACTGTTTCCAAAAAACAACAAAAAAAGAACAAACTGAACCAAACGGCAATAAATCTAGAAATAATCTCCAACCATCATGTAATGCATTAAGACAACACAATGGAGGCCCCAACCAGTATGGTATAAACCGGATGTTTTTATAAATAATTCATAGTGAAATGCCATTTAAATAAATTAAGATAAAAGCCGACTGTCCCCTTTTTCGAACGAGTGAAATTCTCGCTTACCTTTCGTTCATCTTACCTCACCTTACCTGTAAAAGTCAAAACTTTGCTTAATTAACTGCTCGCCCTCGGTAGTTAGTGTTGCCTGGGCAACCAAAGCTTACGAGGCTGAATCGAAAAAAAAAATGTCTCTAATGTACAATAAATACACTTGGGTGGGCGATTGAAATGAAATCGCGGGTAATTTAAGACGCGCGCTCGCCACCCGGCTTCAGCCACCCTTAATCTGATCGAATCGGCGGCCACAAGTCGCCCCACCTGCCGCCCATGGAGATCCGATTTCTTCACTTGTGCCTTTGTGCTTGATTAAATTTGCTCAGTTAAATCGACTGGTAAATGCCACATTTGGTCTTCATCGTGCAGCATTGTCAAATCTATGGAAAATTCGTCAGAAATCTCGAAACTGGTTGAGATACGGAACTTTCAGGGGCGGCCATGGAAAGAGGAAGGTTTTGTCCACACAGTGGCCAAGTTTCGTTGCGATGGCCCCCATGGGCTAATTATGACAATTTTTTTACAATCTGCTTGCGAACTTCAAACGACACTTGTAGGCCTTTCTTCATTATCTAATTTATCTTGGACAGTTAAAGACGGAGAAGTGAGTGAGTCACTAGTGGAAAGAGGAGTCTTGTCTCCATTAATTGTGCGCTTTCCATTGGGCTAGCCCTTTTAGGCCAGTTGTGGCGAATTTTTGAAAATCTGCTTGCCAACTGCAAAAGACACTTGTAGGCCTTTCTTCATTAATTAATTCCCCCGGAGCTCATGAAGGCTGGGAATTGAGTGAAAAGGTAATGAAAAGAGGAGACTTCACCGTTAATTGTGCCATTTCCATTGGGCTAGTTCTTTTAAGCCAGTTTTTGCAATTTTTGAAAATCAGCTTGCCAACTGCAAAATACACTTGTAAGCCTTTCTTCATTATTTAATTCCCCCGGAACTCATGAAGACTGGGAATTAAGTGAAAATTCTGATGGAAAGAGAAGACTTTTCTCCATTAATTGTGCGATTTCGATTGGGCTAGCCCTTTTAGGCCAGTTGTGGCGAATTTTTGAAAACCTGCTCGTCAACTGCAAAAGACATTTGTAGGCCTTTCTTCATTACTTAATTCCTCCGGAACTCATGAAGACTGGGAATTGAGTGAAAATCTGATGGAAAGAGAACACTTTTTTCCATTAATTGTGCGATTTCGATTGGGCTAGCCCTTTTAGGCCAGTTGTGGCGAATTTTTGAAAATCTGCTCGCCAACTGCAAAAGACACTTTTAGGCCTTCTTCATTATTTAATTCCTCCGGAACTCATAACGACTGGGAATTGAGTGAAAATCTGATGGAAATAAAAGACTTTTGTCCATTAATTGTGCGATTTCCATAGGCCAGTTGTGGCAAAATCTGCTTCCCAATTTTCTTCGAAACTAACAAAGGTACAGAAAAACCTGCGACGGTAATCAAAAGATCGAGCTTTTCTTCACACATGACGTCATTTTCATTGCGTCACCTCTTTCGGTAAAGAATCGCGAATTTTTGGAAAATCGCTTGTAAACAGCAAATGACACTTGTAGTCCCTTTTTTCACTGATTAACTACTCCCAAACTAAAAGTAACAGAAAAGCGACTAAAACACCTTTCAAAAGAGACGAGTTTTCTTCAAAAATCTTGCCACTTTTTCTGCTCTCGATGGTTTAAGCGAATTATGTCAAACTTTTGAAAAACCGGTTGCAAACAGCAAAAGACTCTTATAGACTTGTTTCATTCATTAATCACTCTCAAAATTGACACAGATATAAAAGCGACTCAAACGCCATTAGAACTAGTGAACTTCATCATAAATCCTGCAAATTTCTCTTCTCTAGTTCTTTCAGCCGAATTGTGGCGAATTTTTCAAAAACTGCTTGTTAACCAACAAAAGACACTTGTATTCCTATTTTCACCAATTATTTCCTTGAAACCCACTGGACCTGAACAACTTTTCAAACTGTCCAATCACAGAGACGACTTTTTCCTACAGAGTGTCCCAATTTCACCCATCCACCCCACCCGAATCAAACAGGGTGAATTTTTTAAAACACCCACGTACACCACCAACCACGCCCTAATGTACCAGGACCGCTCAAAATGCAACTCTCAAACCAAATAACTGACCGAGGAAAAAAAAACAGAATAAAATCAAACAAACTGCAACGTGTACGCGATAACAATCAAAAGCCATGTTCGAAAGCTTTGGCTAAATGCTAAGTAATTTCGATAAGCACACAGCGAACCAGCATATAAATAGGATCTTATATTAATTATATTTCCGTCCGTCGTAATGTAAAAAGCTCGAGTGCCCGTCATGTAATTTAATCGAAACATTGCCAATAAATCACAATAGTACATTATGTAGATGTGTAATTCATGTAGATAAATCATGAACGCAGTCATCGATAAATAAACCAGTAGAAACCGTAAATAATCATATATTGCAAGCAGATTTATTATCGCTGGCCAATAAACTATTCAATGACGTTCCAATATAGCAAATGAACTGCCGCCATTTTGTTTCCGCTTGTCAACTGTCAAAAATGACATATCAACTGTCAAACGCCAATGTCAAGTGTCGAACAACAATGCCAACTGTCTAATGTCAAAAAAAATCCCGATTATTCTGAGCCTGACTAAGTTGAGAAGCTTGTGGTAATTCACGCATTTTTACTGTGTCTTTTATGGTGGCAATATTGGCCAAATCATCGAATTTATTATGGTAATTATCGTGTGGTTTATGGCCAATAAACGCGCCTGGAAATTATCTATTGAATGTAATTAGTTTGCATTAAACAGTGCATTATTAGTGATCGGGCCTAGTACAGGGTGCTATTTTGATTGTTTATGTGCCAAAGTGCGCCAATGGCGTGTGTTGGAACGAGACGGATGATGGTGCAGTTGGAGGGCTAGTTGTGTTTGCACTCTGTCTTATGCATGTGGTTCGGGCTTTGCCTCTTTGTTCCAATCGTGGTTGAATTGTTATATAGTCGATTGCAAGTATGAATTGGAGCTAATGTTTTTTGGTAAATTGTCAATTAATTAAATAGGACACAGTGAAGATTTTTTGAGAAGTTTTTGATATTTTTAAACTTTTTTTGCTGGAGACTTCGGTTTGAAATTATGAAACCCTGAATAACAGACTTTGCGTTCAGTTTAGAGAAAAAGTCAATACCAACTTTTCTATAGGACTTAACCCCCTCTATCCAATGGAGAGCTCAGAAATTTTTTTCAGCTTTTTCGGGTTTGGATATATGTGGATTTTTCTTAAAACAACGTTTCGGTCATTTTTTCGGAAACTATTCTTCATGGAGCTTTCAAAAAAGTTCTTTAAAGATTTTTCCATTAAAAGCTTAATTGTTTGCGTGAAAATTTGACATCCACATGACATTGACATCGTCTCTCGGATTTCTAATGGAAAAGTGTCGATAAATCCTTGAACACCCGCCATCCATTAAAGCCGATCGATTCCATTAACCCGGCCAAATGGCTTTTATCCATCAACAATCCGGCGTTTTGGTTTTTTTTTTCTTTCGGGCCTCTTCAGACCTTAGCGGAAAAAGCACTTTTAACGCGAAATTTCCAAATGGAGTAAGAGCGCATCAATATTTAATGACGTAAGATGATGAGAGTCAAAAGGCGTGACCGAAGTGACACTGTTGACAGTTTCGAGGGATGTTTGAGGGAGAACAACGTAGATCGATCAGTTAAATTGTTGTCGCTTTCGTGTCTAAAAGATCGCAAAGGCCATTCAGAAGAGTGCGTGTTTGAGATCTGCGAAGATTTCGATAGTCTGTACTAGAGATGGGCGATAAACTGCAGTGTTGATACCTTATCGACTTGCTCATCGGATGGCTCAACTGTCAATTTTGGCGCCTGCCTATTCAGGAATCAATCAATCACTCGGATCATCCGTGTGATAGAAAAATATAGTAAGAAACACTCATTGACGTGCTCTCTTTCCCGCTCTCTGTTTATAATATGCAATTAAGAAGCTCTGCCTTGTCGCACTCGCACTTCAACAGCCAGGCGATGAACAATTCGCATTCATTGCATATCGATAAAACGCCCCCCGCTCAGCTCTAGTTTTCTGTGGCGGCACGCGACTGCTCTTGGCCACGTTTACTTGGGATAAAGTGGGCCGAAATACCACGTTTGCCAGGCGAAAAAAAAACGTGAATCGGTCCAATTAATCGTCTGTTTGGCTGTGGTTTCTTTCAATTTTCTTTGCGTAATCGACACACTCAAGACTGGGTGAACACGATATTCGATTAATGCGGATATACATTCGCTTCTGGTGGCATTATGCAAACTAACCCGCCTTAAATGGAGTAGGTCATTTTCACTTTGTCTCGATCACACCCGGTATGTTGGATCTTTGGACCGTTGTCATGGAGATTGCATGTGGACTTGATGACTGTTGGCTCCGTCCCCTCGCAAACTACCGGGGGTGTGCGTAAAGCGCTCGAGTTAAAAATTATTGAAAATTCTTTCCATTTCTCGCGTTGCATGCTTAGCCATTAGCGGGAATTGCAGAATAAAAATTCGCTCTTATTATGTTCGGCACGTTTCCCTACTAGATTTTCACTTCATGGAAACAATGGCGACAGACAATGAATTTGAATGGGGGCCATTAAGGCCCCTTAAAGTTGGGAAACGATGGAAAAAAGCGCTAAACCTTAAAGAAATGAGGTATTTTTGAGGTTAGGGTGACTAGTAAAGAGAGAGAGAGGGATGTAATTGCTAGCAACTGGTTTTGGAGGCTTGATAGAGGTTTGACAAAGGTTGGAAATGTTCATTCTGGTCAGGCGCCATTTTTGCTTCAAGAGCTCCTCCTAACCTAAGTTTTTCGTCGATTTGAGTGAAACTTTCGGAAACTGGAGATCAGAGTTTTATCTTCAAGTGGGTGAAGTTTCAGATTTCTGCTCCACTTAGTTAGGACTGGGGAATTTTTAAAAGTTGCCTCTGAGTGAGTGAAAGTTTTTACGTGGCAAGTTCCATTTCAAAAACCTTTCCTTACCTCAATTCTCCCCCAATTTGAGTGAAACTTGGAGACTAGAGAAGAAAGCCTCTTCTCCCAGTGAGTAACGTTTCCGCTTAATGCGCCATTTAGTTCCGATTGTATGCATTTTTTTAAATTGCCTTTGAGTGGCATCGCAACATCCACTCGACTTATCGGTCGTCATTAACAATTCAAATGAGGTTATGAACATAAAACTAACGCACACTAAATGATTCTGACCTCATTTCCATTTTATTTTCGTTGATTCTGACTGCTTAACTGTTTTGTTCAGTCGAGGGCGGCCCTCTTTCGATAATAAACACAATGTTAATATTAATAATAATAAGTCTAAAGACTTACCAACCAATTTTCAATGCACAATTGCGCTGTTGCCACATACCTGAAACAAACGAACGGCGATTAGTTGACACAAGATGGGCGTGGTTTGTTTACAAAGATGGTTTTCGCCATTTTCCGATCGCATTCCCGCGAAACATCAATAAATTGCATTTCCCTGACGTAATGCGGGCGCAAGGAATGAGAAATGTCAACGACCCGAATCGCCAAGGCTGAAAACAATCCCCAGCCCACTTGACGGGGGAGCATTCGCATTCAGTGGCGTGCCAATGGGGGGAAGCGAGAGAGAAATACACTCGATTTCTTCTTCCAACACACAATCCCTTCATTTGGCGCCCTTTAAGGCCTCAATACTGACAGCATTGACAAGTGACAGCTGACGTATATTTGCAAAGTGACAATAGTGCGCCAAACTCAAAGCGCGCACCGGTAAACAGATGCTCATTTCTTCATAATAATAAAGAAGATCAGTGAAGATTTGCAAATTTTCACAGCGATTTCCAGACATTCAGACAGCAATTTTAACTTTCTTCATTTTAGTCTTTTTCCTACAAACTATCGTTATTCAATTTCTTAACTTTTTGTTAGCAGTGATTTTAAATGGCCCCAAATTATGAACTCGTTTCACTCGGGTTTTCGGTGTTTAAATTGTTCAAACTGGTTTTTCTTTCCTCTTGGCCAACAGGCCAGTGAAGATTTTCGAAGAAATGCATTGTCTTCAAAGTCGAAGATCTTCACAACCATGTGAAAGTCACTGATGTTATTTCTGTTAATTTTTAAATACCAAAACTGTTCAGATGTACGGGCAATTTTGAAGAATGTGGATTATTGATCTCCAATTTCTCCCAAAAAAAATGTGACATGGGCAGTGAAGATTGTGAAGAATTCAATTTCTTCAATATTCAAATTATGCAGCCTGTTTTTGGACTAAAACAACATGTTTTGTTGTTTTTGTGTGAAGATTTTGAAGAATAAAATGTCTTCACTTCCAATATCTTCAATTGGAGAGCAAAACGAATTTAGTTAACTATTTTTCAGTAAAAACTCCTTGGTTTTAATGGGTTAATTTTGAAGAAAGTCGCTTCTTGAATCTTCAAATTCTTCATTTTCAGGTTAAAATTAAAATCGAGCAGCTTGTTTCCCAATAAAACAAGTTTTTCAGAATCTTTTAAATGTTTCTATCTTCAATTCCAAAACAATATTGAAAAATATGATTTTATGAAGATTTTGCAGAATATAATTTCTTCAGTTTGTAATATCTTCAATTGCTGAGCAAAATATTTTTCCAATTACAAATTTCTAGGTTTCTATGTACAATTTTGAAGAAACTGACCTTTCTAATCTTCAATTTCTTCACTTTGCTGTTAATATTTAAACCTCTGAACTAGATTCCTTCAAATCTTTGAAGACTTTTGAAGAAATCAATATCTTCAATCTTCAAAATCTTTTAAAATGTCTATTTCAGAATCAGACCAAGACTGCACGCCACTGGTTAAGGGTGGGCGGGGGGGGGCATTTTGGGGTGCAGACTGGTTGTTTTCGCCCCCCTTTTGCGTCTCGTGCGCCCTAAAATTGTGACGTATTGATTTTTTAATATCAGTCCGAAAACTCCCAGAGGCTCGCAGGATTAAATGGGAGCCAACCAGTGGCGTGTTATGTGTGGGCTGAATATGAAAAATTAAAATAATAAAGTGCGCCACTGGTCGCGTACCCTCAAACCGGGCATTTTCAGTCTCAATAATTTCAAATAACGCAGCCGCTTAAACTGGTTTTATTTTCCCGTCTGGTACTCGGCACGATGGGAAAAAACGGCCCAAAAAGGCACAATCAGGTACCCAGACGAACCGTTTCGTGGTACTCGAGCAGTGGGGGCGGTTTAAATGCCCGAAAGTTCAGTCAATGAGTCGCTTAGCTCACTTTTTGGGAAAATTTCATAGAATTGCAACACTGTAATTGGAAGGAAATTGTACAAAAAACTTGCCCAAGAACACCCCTAGTTGAGTACATGGTTTTCTACTGTAGTACATTGGTTTCACGACTTCTCCACCTCAAGCCTTGGCGTTTTAGTACAAAACGTTCAAAAGTTGTATATTGCGATTGTCTTTAACAAAGTACTAAATGTATTAGAATTTAAGGCTGTTACTTTTGGAGGAATGTATTATTTTTTGATAAACCAATTTGGTAGTTTTGGTTAGCTGATGTTGTACAATGAATATGGACGGAAATGTACAAAATGTCTTCCTAAATTAAGGGAAATTCAACTGAAAAATCCACTTGTAATTTGGTGCAAAAACCCTGACAACTTTGTACAACACTGTCGATTGCCACAAAAATTACATTATGAATTTTCCATTAAAATGTACAATTATTATTGTACAACCAGAATATTAGTCGTTTTATTGTACTAAACGGAACTTTTGCTTTATGACATGCTGGTAAGTTGATGTTTATAGACTAAAAAAGAATGTACAATGTCAACCGTAATGCGATAAAATTGTACAAAATAAAATTCGCCCAAGTTAAAATTAAACACAAAATGTCAAGCAACAATCCTAGCTGTTAAAAGCGATGTTGTAAAACTTTGAAAATTTGTGCAATTGACTCAACAACCTTGAACAGAGAAAACAGTTCAAAATTCACATTTAAAAATCACAAGAAAATTGTATAATATTGTGAAAAGTGAAAAGTTTTACGATATATTGACGCTTGAACCGAGAAAATTGTACAAACCGAAACCCGTCCAAGTAAAAACTGTACAAAAAGTGTCAAACAACAACCCTGACTGTTAAAAGCGACGTTGCAAATTTTTGAAAAATTGTCCAATAGTCTCAAAATGACATTTTCAAATTGCCAAAAATTGCATTAAACTAATAAAGTGCAATAAAAACGCGGTATTGTATTCAACTGTGATTTCTTGTTTTAAACAATTGCAAATTGACATTTACAGATTTAAAAAATGTACAAAGCCAATCCTGAAAACTCCAAAATGTGCAAAATTGCCAAATGTTAAAGGACCAACCAATTAAAGGACCAAACGCCACTATGACGTCACTCACGAGTCACATCCGCATTTCCGTGCTATTAGGCGCAGTTTGCGTGCATAAATCCGCTCCCCAGCGGCAAATCCGAGGAAAACATTTAATTGGCCCGGGTAAACGGCACAAATCTCACATGAAATCGCTCAAAATAGGCGCACTCAATGGAACCAAGCTCTAGACTTAGAGCCGAACTTTACCGTAAATTCGTAACTCAACCCAATCAAACATAACCTCAATTTATTAAATATAATATGAGAAAAAGCTGTACCATGTTGAAGAACCAAAACAAACACAAATGTCCGGCATTTTTATGTTAACGACCTCGAGAATGTTGAAAATCGGTCGAAACACCTGTTGTCTGATGGATCTTCTTACCTGGGTTCTTAAACGGTACCCTGAAACTTTCAAATCGCTTCGTCTTCTTTTGTTAATAAAACTGAACCTTTTTTAGGGCGCATTTATTGATCATGGAACCATTTGATTTCGCCATTTCTAGGTTAAAACTGTATACGTCAATGTCAAAAAAAACGTGGCAGATGACATCTGTAGCTGTCAGTCAAATGACCGGTATTTGATTCAAAGTAACGGCAGGTAGGGAGTGTCAGATGACAAGTGTCAAAGTCTGATGTTGGATCAGTGTCACAGTGGACTAAAACGCTGGAAAACCCATGGACAAAGCTCGTTTATCAAGCTTTCAGTTTCTCTGTAAATTAGTTATATGTGTTCGATTGGCCCAGTTTATTCCCATTTTTCGCCCCTTATTGGAAAATAAAGGATTTTTCCAGTGGCGTGCCACTAAACATGCCGACTAGAAGCCGCTAATCGGTCATTTGGGTGAAAGTCGCATTTACATTAATTAACTTGGTCGATTAGTCGATAGAGATTCTTGTGGGTTAAGCAAATAAGACGAATTTCCATTGCCGGCGGCTTGATTTTTTTTGTGTGCGGATAAATGCACCTAAATCCTGTTCGGTGTGATTGGGAGCATGACAATGTGCTAATTTGGCTTATTTTTTGGGGTTTTACGGCTCTAACTGTATGATTTCGTCGATTGTGTGAGCTAAATTTACTGAGGCGTTGATGCCAAATTTCGCATTTTATGCGCGATATTTGAAATTCGACCAGCACCTTAAAGGGCCTTGAATTTTTATCGGAAAATCCTAATGAATTTTCAAAATCTGTCCATCAATAAGAGAGTTAACGACGGAGGAAGCTCTAAAGCCAATTTGATTACTTCAGTGAGAGTTCGAATGTTTCCCTTATCACTTCATTATTTTTGCATCAATTTAAAAAATTCAAAATACTCTTCAAAGAAGAAGGAATAGTCCTCAAAACATGCTCATAAACGTTTTGAGTTCTCCTACAACTAAGGGGGCTTGAGTCGAAATATCATGAAAAGCCAATTCTTTCACTCTGGAAAAGCCGGGATTGTTTTCCTCAAAATGTTCTTAATTGTCAACCGATCTTAAAATTTCAGTAAAAGCCAAGCCGAAATAGAAAACAGTGCGCTTCAAAACGTCCTAATGCATGTTTGCAATGGACCCGCAATTAAGAGAGTTAGAGACGGAGGAAGATCTAAAGCCAATTTGATTACTTCAGTGACGCTCCCATTGTTTGCCTCACAACTTCTTATTTCCACCTCAAATTTAAAAAATCGAAGTTCTCTGCAAAGAAGAAGGAATAATCTTCAAAATGTGCCCATAGACATTGTAAATCCTCTTGCAACTAAGAGAGCTTGAGACGAAATAAACTGAAAACTCAAATCTTTTACTACAGTGAGGCTTTCAATATTTACCTCACAATATCATTCATTCTAAACCGATTTACAAAATTCAAAAAGTGCTCGAAAGAGGCAAGATTTGGCTTGAAAACTCCCTAATAAATGTAGAGAAGTAGAACAGCAATCAAGAGAGTTAAAGACGGAGGAATCTCAAAAGCCAATTTGATTACATCAGTGAGACTCCCATTGCTTCCCTCACCGCTTTTTTATTTCTACTTCCTATTAAAAAAATCGAAGTCCTCTGCAAAGAAGAAGGAACAATCTTCAAAATGTGCTTATAAACATTGTAAATCCTCTGACAGCTAAGAGAGCGTGAGACGAAACAAACTGAAACCTCAATTTGTTTACGTCAGTGAGGCTTCGACTGTTTACCTCACAATCTCATTAATTCTAAAGCGATTGCGAAAATTCAAAAAGTGTTCGAAAGAGGAGATTTGGCTTGAAACCACTATAATGAATGTAGAGAAATGGAGTAACAATCAAGCGAGTTATAGATGGAGGAAGCTCAAAAGCCAATTTGATTACTTGAGTGAGGCTCCGATGTTTCCTTAAAGAAGAAAAACCAATCGTCAAAAAGTCTTCATGAAAGTTGCAAGCCGGGCCTCAATTAAGAGAGTTAGAGGCGGAGGAGGTTCAAAATCCAACTGGCTGAGTTGAGTGAGGGATTTCAATTTATTCACTCACAACTTCCTTATTTCACAACGGATTTAGAAAAATTCAAAAGCACTTTAAAGAGCTACGAAGACTCTTTGAAACAAGGCTAACCGAATTTTCAATCCATGGCCAACTTAGTGAGTGAGAAACGAAAAGAACTCAAACAAACGCCTGCTCATGGCATAGGAAATTGTGTCCACTTGGTCCAAAAATGCACTATTTCAGTTAGAGTTTATGACATTTAAAAAATCAGGAAACCTAAATGAGTGATTCTTAAGGTTTTCCTAGATCTTGTCCCCATGTAAACAGGTTTTTTTTCAAACCGCCGATTTAGTGAGGGTCTGCTTATTTGGCTTAAAACTTCCTCACTTCTGAACAGAATTTGAAGATAGAAGTTGCACTTTAAAGACCAAAGCATGCACTTTGAGGCATCAATTTCAAATCAGTTTGCCACAAAGACAGTTAGAAGCGGATGAAAATCTGAAGCCAATTTAGTGAGGCAATCTTTGTTTCGCTACGAACTTACTTAAATCTCAAGGGATTTGCAAAATTTAATTTGCTCATTAAAGAGGAGAAAATAATCTACAAAATGTTCTATCAATGTTTGAAATCCGTCGGCAAATAAGCCACTTTCAGACAAAATATACTGAAATTGCGGATTTGGGAACTCACTAGATTTCTCGGAAGTTCATATGCGTCCAGCCTCACTTGTGAGATAATGTAGCGACTTCAGAGAAAACTGAACTCAATCGAGAAAAACTTGATTTGGATCGATTAGTTTTGCAATTTTTCAGAGAATACTAAGAGGCGATCAAACAGCAACAATTTAGTGAGGCTTACAATTGCTTCGCTCATAACTTCCTTATTTGTGCCCGAATTTGAAAATTCAATTCAAAAAAACAATCTTCAAAACATTCCAACAAAAAATCAATCAGCATGCAACCAAGTGAGTTATTGGCAAAGAAATATCAGGGCAATTTAGTGAGGCCAGGGTTGCTTCACTCATAACAACGCGAGGTTTGAGATGTTTTTCCTTACATCTTCGTAATTTCGCAGCAGATTTAGAAACTTTCAAAAACACTTTAAAGAGGAAAGAACAATCTTCAAAAAACACAGAAAATCGGTCTTTACATCTTTTCCAAATTGGTCCACAACTAAGAGAGTGAGCGACGGAAGAATTTCTGATGCAGTCAATTTAGTGAGGTTTCGTTTGTTTTACTTATAACTCCATTGGTTTTCATGCGACTGCAAATATTCAAAATGCACCTTAAGAAAGATCAAACATTC
This sequence comes from Dendroctonus valens, assembly GCA_024550625.1. Classification (NCBI taxonomy): domain Eukaryota; kingdom Metazoa; phylum Arthropoda; class Insecta; order Coleoptera; family Curculionidae; genus Dendroctonus; species Dendroctonus valens. The sequence continues at coordinate 51,772 of JAJTJO010000700.1, forward strand.
TTCATAAAATGAGGCCAATCTTTAAAATTTATCTACAAATGTGCGACTTACAAAACAAATTCAATCTGCGCAATCTGGAACTAACTCGGTTTCACAGAAATATTTAAGCTTCCAGCCTCACTTTGTGAAAAACTTCGGTGTGAAACTTGAGAAAATATTTTTGCGCTTGAGAGGAAACTCTTGAAAAAGAAATGACTAACTTTTGCGATTTTTCACGGCATACTTAGCGACGTTCATACAGCCAATTTAGTGAGGCCTGCAACTCTTTCTCTTATAACTTCCGTATTTTCGTAATACGAATTTAAGAACTTCAGTTTTGAACACCAGTCGAAAGATCAAAGAACAGTTTTTAATTTAATTTCACACTTGTTGCAAATCGGCCCACAACTAAGATAGTTAGCGACGGGAGAAAATCTGGTGCAGTCAATTTAGTGAGGTTGCGTTTATTTTACGCACAACATGCGATTTTCAAAATTTGAAGTGAACTCTAAGGCAAAAAGAACACTCTCCAAAAACGCGATCAAGGTTGAAAATGTGTCTGCAGATAAGTGAGTTACAGACGAAATAAAGAAAATTTGCGGATTTGGGAACTAACTTGATTTGACGGACTTTCCACACTTTAAGACTCACTTTGTGAGAAAAAGTAGAAACTTCATAGAAAAGAGAACATAGTCGACAAAAACTTGAGTCGAATGGATTAGTTTTGCAATTTTTCGAGACATACTTAGCGGCATTCGTTCAACCAGTTTAGTGAGGTGTACATTTGTTTCGCTCATAACTTTCTTATTCCTGACCAGAATTTGAACATCGGAGAACCATTTTTAAGAGCAAAGAACCGTCCTCACATATTTCCGAAATTGGTCCTCAACTAAGAGAGTTAGCGAGGGAAGAAGTTGTGCTGCAGTCAATTTAGTGAAGTTTCGTTTGTTTCACTGGTAACTCACTTAGTTTTTGCGCGATTTTCAAACTTCAAAATCGAAATTAATGAGGAAAGAACACCCTTCACAAAATGTGATTTCTGTCGAAAATGCTTGAACAAATTAGCAACTTGTGGACAAAAAAACGGAAATTTGTCCGTTCAGAAACTAACTTAATTTGATGGAAATTTGCACACTTCCAGCCTCACTTTGTGAAGGAAAATGAAAACTTCAGAGCAAACCGAACATAATCGGCAAAAACTTGATGCAGAAGGTGTAGTTTAGCAATTTTCCCGGACATACTTATCTGCGCTCGTCAAACCAGTTTAGTGAGGTGTGCACTTGTTTCGCTCATAACACCCTTATCCCTGCTCGAAATAGGAAAATTCAAAAACCCCCATAAAGAGCGCAAAAACGGCCCCATAAAATCCCTTCAAAATTTCCCAATCAGTCTGCAACTAAGCGAGTTATTGACGCACAACTCCCGACCCGGATTAGTGAGGGGGCTTCGGTTGCTACATTCACTCAACTAGTGGAGTTTTGACACCAATATTGAAACAGCCAGGAGGAAAAATGTACGGGAAATCCAGCCAACTAGTCGCCGACGGCAAGAAGCCTACTAGGCCTACTTTAGGCCTATAAGAGCACTTCCCGGCCGGAAAATTCGTTCGTGTAAAATGAAATGAAATGGGATCGGTACCTTGTATAAGTACTGGTCGAACATCCTGCAAACGTCAATATCACTACCGACGCAGTAGGTGGCTTCCATACTATCACAATTCCCGATGAGAGTAGTGATCGAAGCCACAATCGGCTTTAAATGTTCCAGCGTTGTGGCTGTTTTGGGGTGACGACGCAGATTCGAATCCAGAATAATCCAGCAACGTGTCACAACACGTCGAAAGGCACAGAACGCGCGGCAACACCAAGGACAGAAAAACTACCCCCGGAGGAAAAGAGAAACGTCGTCGGTAGAAGCGGGTTGAAACGCGCACGTTTTCGAGCGAGTGAACGAACGGGAAAAAATGTTAGACACGTTCAGTCGGGTTCGCGTCGTTCCGACGTTTCGGTGCGTTTTGAACTGGAGCGGCTGATGGTTTCGGTCGCGCGATCGAAACGTGCAGGAAGATCGGGAAGGAATACGCGACGCAAACTCTTCGACTCGATGGTTTCGAACTCTCGCCCTCCTCCTCCTGCTCCTGCTCGGCTGCTCTCCGCTCTCCCCCTTAAAAACGGCACGGAAAGCTGCGCGCCAAGAAGGAGAGATCGGGCAGGGCCGTGCGTCGTTCTGCCGTCAAAAATCCATGAAAAACGAATGAATCGCATTTTTTGGAGAGCAGACGAGATGGTTTGAAGTTGCTCATTTTTGGGACTAATTTGTTTTTTTTTGTTTTGGTCCACTTGTCATTTTCTGTCCCTGACTAACCCAAACCATTGGGTTTTGTGAGATTTTTACTTTGACATGTTTTTTCGGAAACTGGACATTCTAGCGAAAAAACTCAGTCTTGATGAAATTTCCGCCCTTTTCTGGGGCATCGACTGGGGATTTTTCCTAAATTGTAACATGGAAGATTTTCGAGAAAAGGGCAACAACGCTGTTAAAAAGTTAAAAATGCAGATATCTCCAAAAGCCCAAATGCTGTCTAAATTGCAAGCACGCCACTAGATAGAGGAGGCCAGTGACCCTAAAAAAGCTTCTATTGACTTTTACCGTAAAGTCACTAATAAGAGAGCTATCGAGGAATTTCGGAGTACTTTTCATCATTCCCCCGTAATGATCCTCTTTTCTCTCTTTTGGCTCGCTTATTGTATTTCTCTGCGTTTGAAACGATTTTTTGTTTTTGGACGAATTTAATTTTTCCCATTCAGCTCCACAGGATATTAAATGATTTTTCCTATGTATTTTTTTTATCAAAAAATTGTATTCTTTAAAATGTGGATATCTCCAAAAGTATAAATCTCAAGTCAAGTCCAAGTACGCCACTGGGTAGAGGAAGCCAATAGCCCTAAAAAAGCTGCCATTGACTTTTGTCCCAATGTCACTAATAAGGGAGCTATTAAGAAATGTTGTATTTGCTTGCATGGGGCTCGAAAACTTTCCGTGATTCCCTCGTAGTGTTTCTCTTTCGTCTTTTTCTAGCTCTCTTATTTAGTCACTGAGTTATTTTTTTCGTTCCTTCAACAGTTAAGACAGTTTTTTGGTTTTGGCCCACTTTTATTGGCAGTCCAAACCACTGGGTTTTGTGGGATTTTCATTGTTTAATTTTTTTCTGGAAAAACTGAGCTTTCTAGCGAAAAATTCCATTCTCGATAAAACATCGGCCCTTTCCTGAGTTATCGGGTGGGATTTTTTGCCACATCCTAACATTGAGGATTTTGGAGAAAAGGTCATCAAACTTTGCTTCGATAAAAATGCAAATATCTTCAAAACTAGGATATCAAAGAAAATTTCAAGCACATCAAGGGGCAGGGGCGCTCAATGACCATAAAAAAACCTTCTATTAACTTTTGTCCTAAATTTACTAATAAGGAAGATAATGAGAAATTTCGGACTTTTCTACATGGAGATCGAGAACTTTTCATCATTCCCCCGTAGTGTTTGTCTTTGGACTTTTTCCGACTAGCTAAGTCGATTTTCTGCATTTTGTTCGGTTTCTTCAACAGTTCGAATAAAACCACTTTTTGGCCGACTTTCATTGAGTCGAACCTCACAGGATTTTCATTTATTTTCACCATTTAATGTTTTTATGGAAAACGGAGCTTTCTAGCGAAAAAACTCATTTTTGATATGTTTTATCAAAACAGTTTCGTTCCAAGTGCCAATATCTTTAAAAATAAAAATCGCAGGAAAATTTCAAGAACTCCACCGGATAGAGGAGGCCAGTGGCCATAAAAAAGCTTCTATTGACTTTGTTTGTTTCTTTGGCTTTTTTTGGCTCACTTAGTCGATTTCTCGGTTTGAACTCCAATCAAAAACAGTTAGAATAAAGCTCTTTTTGTAATTTTCCTATTGTTCCTCAAAAATCGGACTACAGTTTCATACTCAAAAACCTGTCAAAGGCATCAGCAGGAACCCCACTCAAATCCCATCGATTGATCGTGGAAAATTATAACTGAAAACAGTGGGCGAAGATTGACGAATGTTGACAAACATTCGCGAACATTCGCGCACAACCAAAAACACCACCAGCCGAAGAAAACATAAGCAAACACGGAGAACAAGCATGAAAGATCCGGAGCATTGGGTGAATTTAAACGAAAAGAAATCATTAATCCGGACAGTGGTCCAATTGCGACTTAATGGCAAAAAGGTAAAGATAAAGTCCCGAAATTATGGCTCATTAAATATTCGCTCGTAAACTGAGCGTTTTTATAGACCAGTTAATTAAACCGGGTGCTTTAAATGTATATTATTTAACGATCGTCCTGCCACCTCGTGTTTCTTTCGTGCATTTCTTATTTATGGCACATTGTTGCAATCGATTTTAATGTCTTTTGCCCTCAAAAGAACGTTAATCGAACCGAAAATTCGTTTGGGATTGTTCGTTCGCTAAAATTCGTTGTGTATTTTTGCATCAATGTGTATTTTAGAGGAAGGATTTCAAGCAATCGAAATTCTAGTCTGGTGTCTTAGATAAATATAAAAAATAAAAAAAATAGATTAAAAAGTCGCTAAACAGTGCAAAAAGTCCATAAATAGTTCAAATAACCGAATTTTCACTACATCCGTCAAGCAGGAATCATTCTACAAAAATCCACGAAAAATCCACGGTTAATGCTCGTTTCCACTCGTTGCGTTCGTTTGTGTTCTTTGTGCCGATTTTCCAGTCAAAACCAGCGATTTCTTCAGAGAAATATTTCAGAGAATCCGCAAAACCAGAAAAAAACTTTAAATCATCCAGTTGTTTCAAGCGCATTTCCAGTAAAAAATCAACGGAAAATTCGGCAGCAGCGTCAGCATTAGATGCGATATTTGCACGAAATTATGCCGGGGCTCAAATCACTAATACAGCGGCCGATTGACGGTCCGAAAAAATTAGTCAGCTCGACCATTCGCCACTAATCGTCTATGTTTGTTCGTTATTTTTACGCAAACTTTGCTTAATTACATGTGTTCGGTGGCTGAGCGAAAAGCCAGAAAATTGTGCACTAGAAAAGAGGTGTTGGCCACTAGGGCTTGAAAATGTGCACGTAAAACCGACACGATTGTTCCCGAATGTTTGCGAAGATTTCGGTTAAACACTCATCAGGAATGGGAGTGTCAAAGGAGAACTTCTGGTTTACGAAAATAGTACGTTAAATAGACGTCCTTTTGACGTAATTACCACGTTAGACGGTTTTGACAGTTATTTTTAGTATTTAGTTTGAAAGTTTACCATAGCATGAAGCTGCAATTGCGTTGTAAAGACATTTTCCATATAACAACAGACTTTTAACATCCATTTGACGCGCATTTATTGTATTCGTAGTTTCAAGTTTGTTCTACGTCTAAAATTTGTTAGATATAATTTTGCGCAAAAACCACTAAAACTTGTAACGTCCGTGTAACGTTCTAAAGACGCACTGATGAAGTAAATTCGATAATTTGGTCGAAAGTGGACTTGAAAACGTTCGAGTAAAAGCAGAGTAAATGTATTGCTAACAAAACTCGAGGCACAGAAGATTCTGAGTAAGGAATTTTTCTTCTGAGAACGCCTAATTGAGTACAATCGGGCTCCGGCAGGGTGTGCAACGATCCAATTTTTGGCACTTTTCATCAGGATTTTTGTTGTTTTCCAAAAAAACAGCCAGAAGCCAACTTGCCAATATAAATGCTGGAAATGCAGGTACCAATTTTGAAGAAAAAACCGAACAAAAAACATTAAATAGACGTCCATTTTACGTACTTCGAATGACCGACGCGTTTTTTTGATTGCTGATATTTGCAAATAAATAATCGCATTAATTATAACAACATACTTTAACGTACATTCAATGTTCTCGTAGTCTCAGGTCCGTTTTTCGCCCAAAGGTGTTTAAAATAGATTAGATCAAAAACCACAAAGTTTTGCAACCTTCAGTGCATGTCTCTGTAACGCGCTAAAGACGTTCCAAAGACGTACCATTGATGTAATGCAGGTAATCTGATGGAAAATGATCAGGGAAACGTTTCAGTGAAATTATTGCTTAGAAAACTTGCGGCTCAGAAGCCCCCAAGAGAAAGGCCTGTATCCAAAGTGCTGGTAAACCAGTTGCCAACTTGTTCACACTGTCAGTCGCTTAAGAAAAAATCGGAAAAAACGATCGATCGGACAACAATGTTGTAACCTTGAACGTATGACCAAATCGCTAGTTGTGGTTTATGAATGGATCGCGTTGGCCGATCAATGAAACGTGGACGCGATTGGCGGGTTTTGTTGCAACAAAATTGATGAATAAATAATCGGAATTTCCGATGCGGGAAATTCCAGTTTTCCACTGTGGAAATTTGACGGCTGGGCGGGTGGGACTTGTTTTAATTGAGCGCCGGCTGTTTGTTGTTTGTTACATTTTCGGCTTGTTTTGCACACGTGCTTAGTAGTGAATTGAGGGTTGGGGACTCTTAAGAATCTTAAGAGTCCCACTTAACAAATCGCCCCGGTAGAAATTCGTGGACAGGATCGCAAAAAAAGCAGTAAACCGAAGCCTTCGAATGACTTGGCAAAGTGTTGTTATGAACTTGAACCGGCAACGTCATGAATGGAAATCCCTGGAGCGGCCGGCGTCGCTTTATGGACGCCCGTCGACGCCTCAACGAGATGAAAAGCTGATTGTCACCATTTTGTAAAGTGTCAAAATAACCGTTTACAGCACGGAACCGAATCGGTGGCGTACGGCCCAATCGACGTCAAGGCCGTTCGTTACACCGTCTTTGCACCGGTTTGATTGTTCGCGTGTTAAACACGCAAACATTCTTTCGGCCACCGATTTGGCCGCTTGGCACGCGACTTGTCCCACTGGGACTCGCCCTAGACAATTCTGCACTTGTTGCGTGTGAAATTAACGCAGAAAAACCGGAAACAAACACAAACAAACAGAACGAACACGCGCGAACATTGTTTCAATTTTCTTTGTATGTTCATATGCGAGACGCTAACTGATATTCTTGTTGAAAACTGTCAAATTTTATCACTAACTCAAAAAAATGCTCTTGAACCGGCTGTCATCTAAGCTTATGTATATTTTCCAATGAACTGTTATTGGTTTTGAACTGTTTTCCAACTTGTAGTCTGAAAATTGGCGTAAAAATCCAAACAGACATCAACGAACGCACACGAACATTGCTGAACATGCTTCAAAAGCGACGTTCCGACTGATGTTCCTAAGTGAAAAACAGTCAAATTTCGCCACTTAAAAAAGTAAATGCAAACGAACAGCACTGGTAAAAGCCGAAACAAACACAAACGAACAGTACGAGCACTGCTCGAATTTTATTTGGGCATTAAATCCACTAGGCTCAATTGGCTTTTTAATTTTCTGAGATGTTTATTGGACTGAGATGTTGAACAAACATAACGAACGCATGCGAGCACTGGACTTGATATTTTCGTAAATGTTCAGAGTACTATCTATGAATGGTTACATTTCTAAATTTCTGTGCTCGTTTTGAATCAATTGCTGAAAATTGACGTAAACTTGTTGAAAGAACATGGACGAACTGAACGAACGAAACGAACGCATGCAAACACGGGCTGTATTCTCATCTTTGCAAACGCATTTTATATTTAACACATTGAAAGTCGATGCAAACATGCATCATGAACAAATAGAACGAACGCGTGCAAACATAGAGGGGAAACGAATGTTTTTTCGAAGATTTGTAAATTGAACAAAATTTAACACGATTGCATGAGCGAGTTTAAGTGTTGATTTCAAGTGCACTCGGGCGACTGTCAAAAAGGCAGCGAACACAAACGAACGCAACGAATAGTACAAATTCAAAAAACAGGGCGCGAAATTCAAGCACTAGAATGTTTGACAGGCAGTGTTACTTGAGTGATTTTCTAGAGCTTTCGAAACAGGGATTGTTTTGAATTGGATTTTGTAGTCAAAATCATCAAGAATTCATAAGAAAGACGCCCCAGGTACGTTGCAAAAAGGGCACAAGTGGCTGGCGGTTAGAAGAAATTTCGGCAAAACGCTTTCTAACAAAACGTCCTCACAACGTTATCAGTTCAAAGAAATAAGGTGCTTTTAACGTCTCTTTAACGTCTGCTTGGTGGTTTTGACGTTCTATTTACGTCTTTTGAACGTTCGCATGTTGAGAAACGAAAAACTTATTTATGAATGTTTAGTTTGGATATCGACGGTGAATATCTGAAGGGTTTTTTAAACAAACTCCGATAGGAAAAGTCGTTAAATAAAGGGCTTTCTAATAATGTCGTTGCAATGTAATCAGTTCAATGCCGCTCGGTATGCTTTCAACGTTCTTTTACATATACGTGGTATTTTTAACGTGCGTTTAACGTCCCTGTTACGTCTGCGTGGTGCTTTTAACGTTCTTTTTACGTCTGCGTGGTGTTTTTAACGTTCTTTTTACGCCCTGTGAACGTACGGACGTTTTTAAACCCAAAACTAATGTGTCAATGTCCAGTTTAGACATAGACAGTTAATTTTTTAGAGGTATTGCCAGCAAGACCCTATAGATGTAACTAAAGAAAAGCGTTGGCATGCATCTAAGCAAATAACGTTGTTGTAATGTAACAAGTTCAAAAAGTGAACGTACTTTTAACGTGATCTTAACGTTTGCGTGGTGTTTTTAATGTTAATTTAACGTCTCGTGAACGTGCAACGTTGCAAAACGAAAACCTGATCGACGAGTGTCCAGTTTAGAGATCGACAGTGAATTTCCCGGGGTTATTTCGAACAAACCCCGGTAGGAAAAGCCATTAAGCCTGTTGGCTGGCGGTTCGAAATGGCATTGTTTTCGTGATGCTGTCAACCTCTGATCCTAAGAAGACAATCGGTCCCAGCAGGGCAGGCGGTCGGTGTCTGTGGCGGCGTCTGCCGCCACCGCCGCCTCCGGCAACAGGCCCAGCGGTCGAGCGGCGGCGGCGACGGCGGCGGCACGTGCCATGGCGGCGCAATTCGCGGTGTCATCGGCATAATGGCTGTATTTGCGTACGGCTGGCGGCGGCAGCGGCGCCCCCCCAGGGCCCCCCCGCGAAACACAACACCAATGAAAACCATCTTGCCGCCCCCGGCCCGCGCGCGCGCTCTGACCCCCCGCCATCCGCCCGCCGCCCCCTCTATTACAGTAAGAAAACAGACATATAAAACTGAGAGCGCGGGGCGGTTTTGGGTGGTGGGGGGCACGAGCGCGCGGGGCGCAAAAATCAATATCCCCGGGGCTGCTAAATCACGCTTATCAAGAGCACTTTCCCCCCGCGGCGTGCGCCACGCCGCCCCTTGTCCCCACCGCCACCCACTACAAAACATTCAATTTGGACGGCAACTTAGGGCGAAATGGATTTTCCACCGGTCCAGAATGAGATTTAGATTTAACATTTTTCTTTCCGTACAGTTTCCTGTCTGTATTGTTCTGGAACCTTCTCGAACGGGCTGCAATCCTTTAGAATCACCGGAATGAACACAAACGAGCGCAACGAATGCCCGCAAACACTGCCTCAAATTCTGTGACAGAAACACCGAAAATTGAAAACGAACACAAACGAACGCAACGAATTGATACGAACATAGTCCCGAAATTTTACGTGAATGTTTGTACACTGCCCAAAATCCACGAAAATGTGCGTTGATGTTCGTTTGCGTGTCCTCACGTCGCTAGAAAATTTTGTGACTAAAAAACTGCAAAACATTTGAAACCAACACGAACAAGAGAACGAAATAGATGCAAAAGACGCACTAGAGAAGTTTCACTAAAAAGCGACATAAATTGGCGTTGTTTAGCACCAATAAACCGTCGAGTGTCTACATCAATAATAAACTAAGTTCTGCGAATTTTGCGAATTCGCCCCAAAACATCAAATCCACTTACCGAATTGACCTTCCAGTTTTATGTCATCCAAAGTTTTACGAATCATTTTCGTTCGAAAAAGTTCGCCCGAGAAAACTGGAAATTCATATTTTCGACTGACTTATTATGCAACAATATCAATATTTCCAATTCTCTTAGTCGAATGGAAAATTTATAAAACATTGTCATACATTCGCCGGAAGAATTGTGTGATTGAATTTTTGATTTATTGCCAGAGAAAAAGGGCCGCACACGATCCTGTTTTATAAATGCCTTTATCTATCTCAGCTTTAAAGGGGGGAAGGGGGGCGCCCGGCCTTTTTGGCTTGTTTTATTCGAAATGGGGAAAGGGAGCGATTTATCGGTGCATTATTTTGACACGGCCCATGCATTCGAATCAATGGAATTAATGGAAATGCTGATTTATGATGATCAAATTTTTAAAAGTTAAAACTATGATAACGCCATATCTCAGCAACGCCACTGTTTAAATTATTTTTTGGGGCGCCACTGGATTGTGGTGTGTCTGTCCTACAAAAAAGGTCTCAGCGCTTTTTTGGCTAAAGTCAACAACAACGGAGATATGAGAATTTTTACGACTGGTCGATAATTGGTCACAATGAGGTCAAAATCGTGCCAAAAGCTGCTAGGGTCAGGTTTCGCCTTTATCTACATGCAGACATTGTAAGGCAACTCTAAATGAATCTTTAGCACAAACTTTGAAAAATTTCCAGTCCCTATGAGTCGATAAAAATGACATATAAACGTCATTATCTTCCAGATCATTTAAAAAATGGCTAATTAATCAGCTTGTTTGACTTTCATCTGCCAGAGATATTCAGAAATCACAGATAATTCACTTACCTGTGTACTTTTCTGTTGATCGAGAATAGGTCACATTTTGGTCCTGGGGGACTAAGGTCGAGAGAGCCACTGTTCCGGAATCGACAACTGACCTAGAAAATTAAAACATTTAAATAGTTTTTCGTTTATTTGAAAATTTGGGGGATTTGAGGAACGTCAAAAACTTAAAAAACTTTTGGTCTATTTGCAAATTTTTCAAAAGTTTAGGCAAACTCCTTACTATTCGCAATAATTAAATTGAGTTAAAATATAGAATAACTCGGAACGCTTCTGTCGTAAATTTTTTTTATGCTTCTGTGTAAAGGGATGGTTGATTGATAAAATAAGTATTTTTCAGTATTTTCTTAAAGCCAATAACAACAGAGATATCAATGATTTTCCAGTAGGTCAACAAATGGTCGAAATGAGGTCAAAACCTACTCCACAGGCGCTAAGACAGGGCTTTCCTGTGATTTATATCTGAACACTTTAAGCAAGTGCCAAGAAAATACTTGACGTGGACATTCAAAAATCTCCAGTCACTCAGACTTGATAAAAATTGACATTGACCATTAATATGTAATCTTTTTCGTTGAATTATAATTCGAATATCTCGGGAACGCCACTGTCTAAGCAAAATTTGGTTGCGCCACTGAAAATACTGGTTCTTGATCTACCAGAAAAATCCTTTTCACATTTTTGCCAGATTCGATAATAACGGAGAATTCGAGGGTTTTTAGTAGGTCGAAAACTGGTCGGAATTAGGTCAAACACTCGCACCAGGGCAGAACGGACCTGCTTTCGACGTAAATTCACCTAGCAATTTTACGCTGGTTGTATTAGAGAGTAGAAAGTCGCATACTGTTTTATACAGGGCGTTTTTGTTTATCTGGCAATTATTTTTCAAGAGCTTTGACGAATGACTCAAAGTTTATTTCAAGCAAAATATTTAAAGAACGTAGATTTTCAGGGCGTAGTTTTTTGAGACTGGTCGAAATTGGTCGAATTTTAATTCTGGGGCTCACATGCGGCTTGCAAAAGATATAGAGCACTGAATGTAAAAGCAAAATTTATTGCTGTAGTCAAATTTTTTGAGCAGGTCGAAAGCTGGTCAAATTTAGGTCCAGGAGATCCAAGCGCGGTTGAAACTCATCAAAGATGGTTTTCTTTGAGTCTCTGGAGATTCAAAAACTTTTCTAGCTAATAAATTCCAAAAAAATAGTTTTCAATGGTTTTCTGATGAATTCAGGCAAATGAAGGACTTGAAACATGCAAGTTTATTCAGGCCAATGGCACCTGATAGGAATTGGAAATAATCCAGGCATTTTTCAAGTTGGTCGAAATAACGTCGAATTCACGTCCCAAGACACCTAGCATGAGCAAAATGACATTTTTCGAAGGTGAAATAAGAAAAGTGACTGTAATCATTGAAATGAGAGTGTTTAGAGCGAACGGGCTTCTGCGATTTGTGAAGGAAGTTTCACTCCCGAATAAATAACTGCAAGTTTCCAAGTTATCAGCCTGCAGCCACTAATAAGCGCATGTTTATTTTCAATTTCAACTGCCAAAGTTTAACGGAAAAACCTTCTCCATCCTCCTCCTCCTCCACGTAATTAGATGTTCTCGATTCGATGCTAATGTAATTTACTACAGAATGCATACACGAGAGGTAAATAAATATTTATTCATGTTAACTAGGAGTGTTAAAATGCAAATTGCAGAGTTTCCATCCTTCACCGACACTCTGCGAGAATCGATATATCGGGAGGAAAAGGGGCTGCACCCCCCAGCCACCCTCCCACCCCTCAACGGGAGTAACGAACGAAAATTGGGGTTAATTTGTTTTCCTTCGTTTTTCTGCGTCCTTTTTATGTTATTTTCATTTATGTGAGTGTGAGCAGGGAGTGAGTGGGAGGACGGACGTGATGCGTCCACATATACAGAGCGCTCTAGTGCTGGTCTAGCAAATCAGGTGTAAATCCTGACTAAATGTCAACAGCGCCAGCGCCATCTACTGGCCAACCGCCGAGTCACTCTAAGCAGGCTAAGTGGAATGTGCGCAGAGAATGTTACAGACATTCAAACCGGTTGCAAAGTCAACGTGACCAGCGCCATCTATTAGCCACGCGCCCCAACTACTTTAAGCAGACTAAGCAAAATTTGGCTCGGCGAATTTAAAGAAACATTTTAAGGAAAATAAAATATTTTTCCCATCTCGTGCCGACACTTGTTCCGAATACAAAGTACGCATTTTGGGCAAAGGGAAGTGGAAGGAGCGGCATCGTTGCAACCTGCTCGCGTCCCCCACCCCTTTATCGCGACCTCCCCCTTCCTCCACCTCCTCGTTTCACTTATATTTCAATTTTCGTACTTTATATGACAATGGGACCATGTAATATTTAAAATTACTTTTCGAAACGTTCTACATTTCGAAGGATGGATGGAGGCTCCGCGCTCTCCATTTAATGGAGTGTCTTTGGCTGTTTATTACTAGTGGAAGATTCTACTTAATTCCCCTCTATGGAGAGGACGAGTTTTCCTCATTTTTTGAGGAGCACGGTGGATTTTCCATTGGTTAGCAATCGTGTTCAACTGGACTCAAAAAACACTTTAAAACCAAGCTTCGAACAATTCGCCATCCTCAGACTGGATAGCTACAACAAAGCCAATCGAATTTCTCCCTGTTCGTTTGGCTTGCGATTTCGTGAACATTATTTAAAAGTAAACCGTTTTCTGTACGTAAATTCCAGCTAATTTAACTTTGCCAACTCTTTAATAATATTGTTTTAATACGGAAAAAAAGTCAGAAAGTTTGGGGAAATTAAAGTGATTTTCTTCCAACGGGGACTTTTATTCTTCCCTCCACCCCCGATTTATTCCGTGATTTGGCACTCCGGTGACTGGTGACATTGATGACAGCCATCAACAGTGTCACTACTTAGTTGAGGTTAAGTCGCTCTGATGATGTTGATGATGGTGCATTTGGGACGAAACTTTCGCTTCCCAATTCCCGTGACATAAATAGGAATTTTCATCATCACATAACGAGGGCCTCGATATTATCGAATTTAATCAAGTGGCGCGATGTCAGAAGAATAGTAATCGTAACCCCCCACCACCCTTTTTCCTTTTTAGCTGACGAAACGTCCAGGACCGGATTTCGCAACGGAAATTAAGATTCTGCCATCGATTTATTATCTACGTGTCAGTTGGCGATACTTTCCTGAATATAGGGGAAAATCGGGGATCTAAACACTCTTTAAAAAAATCCCCCCATTTTGTCCAATCAGGCCTTTGAACTACGTTTTCTATGGAAAACAATTGAAAAACATGCGAAAACATGTGCAAATTAAATGGCAAACACACAAAGCAGTCAGCGAGTGAATCTAGAATGAGACAATAAATGAATGCGACTGAGTGCAAACGAACGCAACGAACACAAACGAACATACCACCGATGGAAAGTATAGTGTGTTTCACCATTTGCTTTTAAAATAGCGAGCGGCTAGAGTGTTCGCTAATGCTTCTGCATGATTGGAAACGAACGCAAACGAAGTTTTTTCGAACGGGAAAAATTGAAACGAATGCCGGTTTCACACCGAACAAATTCCAAATTAAAAAAGGGCTTAAAGACAGATGGAGCGCATCTAATGCGCTTAACCTGGCGGAACTTGGATGGCACTGGATTTTCCTTTGGCACGCATTAACCTTTGGATGGTTAAAAGGGGCGATTGGTCTGGAAAATTCCATTTTTTTCCAGACCGTATTTGATTAGTAGACAGTCAATAACTTCAAACAATGTTTGGTTTTATTGTCTTTGGGTGCCGCTTTGCAGCCCTTTGGGCCATCAGGCACGATTCAATGCACTGTACGCCACTGGATTGCCTGCCCTTAAACATGCTGTTGATTTAAAAAAACTTCCTGGTTAATTTAAGAAGTGCCACCTGCCTCAACGTGCAAAAATTTCAGTTCTATGTTGATTAGGAAGCGAAATAAAACGTTTGATTTAAATGCTGCATCAATGATTTAACTACTGCAGCGAGAATTAAGGGCGCTGTTGATACCTAGAGGTTTTCAGGTCCATTTAAAGACTGCAGCCTCCCTCAATATTCAAAAATTTTAGTTATGTCCTGGCTTGGAAGCGAAATAAACCGTTTGATTTAAATGCTGCATCAATGATTTTACTGCTGCAGGTTGAATTTTAAGTTTGCGGTTTGGGTTGGGAGCCTGCGAATGAAGTCAACACAGATATTTCTCAATATTTGGGGGTCTGATTTAATTGCTGCAGCTTGAAATTTAAATGCTGCACCAATTGCACGCAAAATTAAGTAAGTAGTTAAGGTCTGAGTGCCAATTTACAGACTGCAGCCAGACTTTAAATGCTGCAGCGCGAGCTCATATTGGGTGGATTTAAAATACTGGGCCGCAGCTGACATTTCTAGTCAGATTTCTCTGCTTTATACTCAATTACACGGAAAAAGTGGGGATTTTTAAAAGACCTGTTTAAATATCTGCAGCAAGAATTTGAGCTGCAAACTTTCAACTAATGGCCTGCAATGTTGTGCAGTATTGGGGCTTTGAAATTTCGTACTTTGAATCCAGAATGTGTGAAGTCTAAGAGTATTAAAGCGGAGTAATGAAAGAAGCGATAGGGGTTCGAATAAGACGGTTAATTTAGTGGTTTTTCGAGCAGGGTTCCAAGTGTGCACCTGTTTACACCACGTTCCTTCGAACCTTTTCGGCCAGAAGCCATCGTTTCCACGTAGGCTTTTTTGCGTCCAAATTGACACGAAAATCTGGAAAAAGTTGGGCCACGACCCGTGATAAGAATAGCCGTTTAAAGGTCAGTGGGTAAGTCGGATCTAAGGTCAGGGTTGTGATCGTTGACCTCTTGGGGGAATCCCGACAACGTGCACGGGTTTAACCGTCTGCCATTTTCACCAGCAGGCGTGTTGTAAAAGCTGAGACTCTTTCCGGGTTTTCGTCAAGGCCGCGAAAGTTACGGGCCTGCACTGAAACTCTTGAAAGCGAGATTTACCAGATGAAAATTCGAAAGAAATCATTTAAGCGCTTTGCCCACATTCGCTGTGTTCCTGTCTAGCCCCTCGTTGTCTCTGTCGCACTTTGACGACAATCTGAAGTGTGCTAAGCGACAAGGTTGGCACACGAGATGTAGCGTTTAAATTAGTGCTGCAGCATTTAAATCGAGGTACAAACATGAAGTTTGTTCTTGATTTTATCTGGCGGTTGAGAAATTTTAACTACAGATTAATTCTAAGTGAGATGCAGCGACTGTATTCCAAATGCAGCATTTAAATCAGTGCTGCAGCATTTAAATTGGTGCTCAAACTTGAAGGTTTTTCACGATCTTTGCCATAAGTTGAGTCATTATGGTGCATACTTGGTGCAGCATGTTTATAGTTCTAGTGCACCCTTCATAACTGTGCGCTGCAGCATTTAAATCGCTGCGCAACTTGAAGGTTTTTCATTGATTTCGTGTACTGATTGGGAAAATTTAACGACAGAGGGGTTTTAAGACACCTTTATCAGCTTTTAAATCGGTGCGAAAACAAGAAGTTTTTCCCACATTTCGTCTGCTGGGTGACAAATTTTTACTGGAGATTAACGGAGGATTTTAATGGGTTCTGTATTATTTTTCAACAAATAAATTCCAAGTGCAGTCTTCAAATCAGCGCTGCAGCATTTAAATCGATGTGCCAGATTGAAGTGTTTCTATAATTTCGTGCGCTGGTTGAGCAGTTTTAACTGCAGGCAAGTTTTAGGTCAATTGCAGCAGACACTGTTCAAATGCAGCATTTAAATCAGTGCTGCAGCCTCTAAATTGGAGCTCAAACTTGAAGTTTCCTTTTCATTTTATTTGATAGTTGAGAAAGTTAAACTGCAGATGGGTTATAGGTACATTGCAGCAGCTATATGCAAAATACAGCATTCAAATCAGCGCTGCAACATTTAAATCGTTGCGGAAATTTGACGCTTTTACTTGATTTTGTTTGACGGTCAAGGAATTTCATCTGCAAACAGGTATTAGGTGAGTCGCTGCAACTATATTTGCAAATGCAGCCTTTAAATCAGCGCTGCAGCATTTCAATCCACGCGAAAACTTGAAGTATTTGTTTAATTTCTTCTGTTTGTGAAGATTTAACTCTAGACGGGTTTCTCCCCAAATGTAGCATTTAAATGCAGCAGCCTACAAATTGATGCTCCAACTGAAAGCTTTCATAAAGATTTTTTCAACATCTTGAATCACTTACGGGTATACTTGGTGCAGGAACTTTAATTTGTTTCTGCAGCATTTAAATGGAGGAGTTAGAATGTTTGCAGCACTTTTGATTGAAAACTATAAACGGACTTGAAAATACTTTCAAATGCATGATGCAGCAACTAAATTCTGGGTGCAGCATATAAATCAGACGGATCCAGTTAGAAGTTTCTCACTAATTGTGTCTGCAAACTATAAACTACGTTGAAAATACTTCGAGTACATGATGCAGCAGTTAAATTTTGGATGCAGCTACTAAATTCTGAATGCAGCATTCAAATGGGGCGGCTTAAGTTAGAAGATTGTGTTAATTTCGCTTGCAATCTATAAAACTGGCAGGAAAATATTTCAAATGCATATTGCAACTGTTAAATTCTGGATGCAGCAAATAAATCCTGGATGAAGCATGTAAATCAGGAGGCTCCAGTTAGAAGGTGTTTATTAGATGTATTTGCAAAATATAAACTGACTTGAAAATACTTCAAACGCATGATGCAGCTGTTAAATTCTGGATGCAGCAAATGAATTATGGATGCAGTATTTAAATTTCTAGTAGTTAAACGGTGAGAAATTTCGTTGGTTGACAGATCAAGCCCGTAGCTTTGGATGCATTTGGCGTCGTTTTGAAGTGGTGTTCCCTCAGCGGGCGTCGGTGGCGTCTGCACGCCGGATTTCGGGGCAAAAAAAGGAAAGATAAGGGTTGCCATTGAGAGGCGAAGCGCCACGGGCCGTCGGCACGATAAACTGTTGACAAACACCAAAAGCACGCACAACTACGTGCCTGATGGCCTGTCTGCAAGCGTCGATTCCTCCTCAGTCACCTGTTGTTTGCCTTGTTCGAATTTTCGAAAGGAAAAAATCAACAGGAGCCGCCTAAATAAATCCTCAAAAGGCTGAGGAATTGACCAATCGGATGTCCCTTTTGTGGTGAAGATATTTCCGAAATTGAATTTTTAAAGGCTGGCTTTGGCTTTGATGTCGTCCGGTCGTAATCGATATTTTATATTAAGGCTTTCGTGCTCGATTACGTTGATCAGCTTAATGGCATTTCGGCGTCTTTCAAGCAGCGAATTTACCCTTTATATTTTTCCTTGTCCGAATAAGTTTCCCGTTAATAAACAATCAAGTAAGGGCTTCAAGTCAGCTGCTGCAGTCTTTAAATCAGCGCTGCAGCAACAAAATTTTTAACTCAATCGTTCCTTGCCCAAAACCGATGAATTTCCCGTTAATATCCAGTTTAGAGAGATTGTAAAGTCAGTTGCACCAACTACACATGCCAGGTGCAGTCTTAAAATCAGCGCTGCAGCAGCGAAATTTTGCACCCAATATTTCCTGGTCCAAAACCAATGAATTTCCCGTCTAATAAACGGTTTAGCGAGCGTTTAAACTCAGCTGCAACAACTATACAAGCTAGCTGCAGTCTCTACATCGGCGCTGCAGCCATTAAAATGACACTCACCTCTTAAACTTTGAAAACTTTGGCTACACGCACATTAATTTAATCTCTCGCTGCAGCCATTAAATCATGGATGCAGCCTTTCAATTGGGACGCAACTTCAAATTATTGGTGCAGCCGTTAAATTGTCCGCTGCAGCAATTAAATCAGAACCCAAAGATTGAAAAATGTGTGTGCAAACTTCATCCTCAGGCCATTAGTCAAACTGCAAACGTTAAACTTTTGCTGCAGCAGTTAAATCGCTGCTGCAGCACTTAAATCAAACAATTTATTTCGCTTTCTGACCAACATAGAATGAAGATAATTGAAAATGTCATAGAGACTCAAAAATGTCGAAAAGTGCTGCGTTGCCTAATCAAAAAATCTATTAACCTAATTGTTTACATTTCAACCTTGCAAAATGCCCTCTAAAAGTTCAACTCCTCAGAAAGAGCGGAATTACGTCAATTGAACCCAAAATTTTCTGTTGAAAAAAAGTTAAATATGGCATAAAGATTCCAAAAACGTCAAAAGTGCGGCGTTGCCAAAAAAAATGTCGATTTACCAGAATATTCACAATGAAACGTTTGGTCAACGAAGCGTTGTACACAAAAAATTATATAACAAAATAGGCAGAGAATTGGTCAAAGATCTCAGAAATGTCATAAAATGCGGCATTGCCCAATGAAACAGCCGTTTCCCTTAGTGTCTGCAGGGTTTACACTGAAACCCTGTGGGCTACTTTGAAAAAGTTTTTTAATTTTTTTTTGACGTGCAAAGAACAGACAACGAATGATGTAAAATTAGCCTCAACATAAAATGTGGAGAAGTTGCTAAGGAATCTGAAAATGTCAAAAATGCAGCGTTGCCGTCGACGAATTCCTAGATTCTAGGATTTTTTTAGCCGTGTCTAAAGCCAACAATGTTTTGTCTAGGTGAAAATTCTAAAGCTGCTAACTAAAGTAGAAACTCGGTCACTTTTTTCCATTAATGGAAAGTGGATTCCATGGAACATCCAACAGTTTAGTCGTAAATAAAAGTTTTTAAGACACTGAAACGAAAATTATACGGCCGTTTTACGGCCCTCGTAAACCCGCTCTAAACTGTTTGAAGACGGGCCATTAAACCGAAACGTCCCTTTCATCAGCGATTACTCATTTTTATTCCGGCTTAAATGAATTATTAGCGATTGTTGCTGTTTGAGAGCTGGCAACTGGCAAAAAAACGTGTTTTCTTCTTGTTTTACTGAAAATCGGGCGGTTATCGGATGGCGGCATCGAATTGGTCGCGAACATTGCAGAATCCGGTCTTGTCGTCGAACAATCGGCCAATCGGCGCCCATCTACGACTTGCCCAATTTATGTCGCCCAGTCCACAAAAGGCTAAAACATCTGTAAGTTCACTGATAACCGCTAATGAGCCAATATGGCGCTTAATTAGCCCGATTAGTTGCTTGGAACATTCGATTTACATGCGTTTGCTTCAGCATGGGTCAATGCTGTTCACCTGCCTTCAAATCTGAGGACCAGTTTTGCACTTTGGAGGCGAAACGTCGAGACGCTAGAGAGTTGGCGCTTGGTGCATTGAATGGAGGTGGTTGACTTATATGAAGTGTAAAAATTTTGTTTTAGCAACATCTTCTGGGATTTGTGGACAAATTTTCAAATCTGAGCGCAAGGCATTGAAAGTGAATAGTGCTACGCTACTGTTGAGGAATTTATTGAAAGACAACCGCAAAAGCCAGCGAGTTGGGAGATATTGCACCTAAAACAGTTTGGTCCCTTGCATGAACTGTCAGAGTTTCGTTTCCACGGCATCTTCAGGGATTTCGGAAAAAATTCTTAAACCTGAGCACAAAACTCTGAAGCAAGATCGTGCTTCATTACAGTTAAGACCTTAATTACGATAAAACCAAAAGAGCAAGAAAACTAGTAATTACTGCCGTAAAAAGAGCATGTTTTCATCCATAAACCATCCGAGTTTCGTTTTGAAACCATCATCAGGAATTTCCAGACGAATTCGCAAACCTTAAGACACAAAACGCTGTAATTATGTGGGAATAGAAACGTAACTGCTGCCTTTAGTTGACAGGGCAATTATGAATTCGTCATATCGTTTCTGCTCGCGACATGAAAAGGGAGCCATTTTGAGCAATAAAAATGACAAATTTAATTAAAACTCCGGCCGGACAATGTGTGCTGGGCCCCCAGTCACTTGGGCTGGAAAAGTTGCCCCCAAATGGAATTTCCAGTCTACTGGCAGCAGGGGATAATGATGATTTATTGTAACGTACAGTTTAGGTCCGATTGATGTAAAAATGCTCTTTCAATCCGCACAACATAAACCGCGATTCGATCACTTAAAGCCGCCTCAACATCCAAAACATGCCAACAAACGGGAAAACCCCAAAAATCCAGCTTGGTGTCGCCCTTAATCCCCAAAGGGACGTTGTCTCGTGCCAGAGTGAAGCGCTGTTGTCGCTTTCGCGCCGTCCTGGAATGCACTTTGGCCGTCTGGCAACAACGCCAGGACATCGATCTTGAAGCGGAATCGAGACGCTCGGCTTCGTTCGGCACAGTTCGAGTGGGAGTAACGTCCCCCCTAACGTTAGGGATCGGATTGAGGCCTCTAAGGAAGAACGAACGTCCAGGGAATCGTAAATGCTGCGTTCGAACTGCATGTTTGAGGTATTTGCTTTGAGGATTTTCGTTGCACTTTGTCTTAGAAAAGCAAAAGTGAGAAGGTCTGAGGAATTAATTGCTGTCAAACCAGACGAGATTTGAGGTTGCGGGTTAATGAATTGGAAGGCCCTCACTCTTTGCTAAAGATTGTGAAAGTTTCGTTTGGGAGCCATCCTCAGGGAATTAGGG
This sequence comes from Dendroctonus valens, assembly GCA_024550625.1. Classification (NCBI taxonomy): domain Eukaryota; kingdom Metazoa; phylum Arthropoda; class Insecta; order Coleoptera; family Curculionidae; genus Dendroctonus; species Dendroctonus valens. The sequence continues at coordinate 73,112 of JAJTJO010000700.1, forward strand.
ATAAATTTGTGAACCTAACCACACTGTGTCAGAAGTCACTGATGTTGACCTGGTTACAAACATTACTTGCTAAGGAACTGTAAGAGATAGAAGATTGGGGCTGCCAGCATTGGAAAGAGTGCACTGTTAACTATACAGGGTGAACGTTGCGTTTTGGGAGCCTCTTCAGGGAATTCTGGAGAATTTTTCTAATCTGATGACATTTTGTCAGAAGTCAGTGGTGTCAACCTGGATTCAAAAATTAATTGTAAACAACAAAAGAATTAAAATGGTCCACTTAACGGTAGTTTTAGAACGTAACTGTTCTTTATTCAAGACAAAAGTTTAATTTTTGCACCATCCTCAGGAAATTGTGGGCAATTCGCAAATCTCTCGACGTTGCCTGTAAAGTCACTAGCGTTAACCTGGTTTGAAGAATTAATTGCTCCCAAACTGAACGAGACAGAAGATTGCACTTGCCCATACTGAAAAGAGCGCACTATTCTCAGAGTGAGAGTTTCGCATTGCCAACCATCCTCAGGAAATCAGTGAAAAATTTGCCAATCAGACAACACTGCGTGAAGACGCAGTGGTTTTGTCAAGGTAAGCCTGGCTTGAAGAATCAATTTCTGCCAAACCAGCGGAAACGGAAGATTGGGGCTTCTTGCATGGAGAAAAGCACACTATGGGCTATGCATGAGCAACGTTTCGCTTCACGACTATCATCAGGGGATTGCGGGGAATTTTTAAAATCTGACGACACTGCCTCAGAAATCACTGGTTTTATTCACACAGCTTAAAGAATTAATTACTGCCAAACTAGGCGGTATAATGAATGACAGATTATCTCATTGCAAAAGGCACAGGGTTTTTTAAACACGGTAAAAGTGTTGGAGTCTGAGCCATCCTCAGGAGATTGGGAAAAAATTTCCCAATCTGGCCACTCGGTGTGAACAGTTGCTGATGTTAACCAGGACAGAAGACCTAATTGCTGCCAAACTACCCTACATAGAGTGTTGGTTTTTTTTTTGCGTTCGCAAGGACTCCCTTTTTTCTGACATAATAATGTAATGCCAGTTTCGTGCCTTCAAAGAGTCATGCTCAGGAATTAATTTGAAAAATTACGAACTAATGCAAGGGCAAGGGCGCCACCTGTTTAGGAATGAAGGACGTGACGCCCTCGTTGAAACACTTTTCCGAAAAACGACGCCTGCTGTTTCTTCGGGGACTTGCGGTCGCAATTAATGCCGATTTGGCGTTTACACGTCACCTCCAAGGTCACGAACAGCAAAAAGCTCCGGCCTTGCAATCAATCGAACAGGCCACCTAAAAACTTCCATCATCCAAGTCTGGATTTCCATTAGAATTTCCATCTATTTCCATTCGTTCTCTCTCTACCGGCGATTTTTTTACGCTTATTTGTTTCGTATGCGGCGCATGTGTACGCTTTTCCGCAATATCGACTTATTTCGTCATTTTTCACTCTTCTACCGGGTGACTTCACTTAGTTTCCACCAGGAAAATCCTCAAAACGCACCCTTAAACCTGTGGCCAATGTTCGTCAGACAGTGTTGCAATTTTTGCGAAATTTCCCTAGTTGCCCGAGCCTGGGTCGGGGTTTGGCAACATGGCAGAAGACTGCGGCTGAAATTAACGGTGGATTCATGATTACATTCGCTGGGACGTTGTTTGTATTTAATTACAAGCCGAATTTTGAAAATTAATTTATTTTAGGATCGTGGCGCTGTTTGTTCAGCGCGTTATTTAAATAACAATCGCAATTTTCAAATGCGAGGTTTCTTCTCGCGTTCCGTTTTGTCGGGCGTTTTTCGTCGAGCAAATTGGATTATTCTGGCCGAAAAATTTCAACGTCGCATAACAGGCATAAAACATGTTCTGAGCCTCAGAGAACTCCACTTTGCGGCTCAGCACCTCACAGGTTTTGCCCTCCGAAAATGGCTCAGAAAAAATGAAATTTCTACGTCAATGTCCAAGAGATGCCCACATATATGAAATATCGCGCATTTGGAAACTCCCCATTTTTGAGTCCTTCCATTCCTTTTTTCCCTCCCGCTTGCGATCGATAATTCCCCATTACATCGAGTCGCGTCTAAATATTTCAAGTTTTCCTTTGCGCCGCTTAAAATGGCACACTCCAGCTTGATTAGTTTTTCCGAGGAAAATCGCAAAATTCGCTGCAACGTTTCGCCTCCAATAATACAGCCTGAGGATGGACTGTGATTAATTAAAGGGCCTTTGTTCGAGCTGACATCGATACGTGTTCATGGCAACGTCGCGACGTTTGCAATATTATTTACTTGGATAATGGCTGAGATTGTTTGGGGCCAGAAGTTGAGATTTCAAGGTCCATTTACTCGAAGATGACTGAAGATGGCGATATTTGGCCTGAAACGTTTTTTTAACGGGCATCAAATGGGCTAAACGAAAATATTTTTAGATTTGCCGTAGCTTGAAAAATGGTCGTGTTACGAGGGAAAATGTGGTGACTGCAACTGACCAAGTGAAACTTTGAAAATTCAAACTCCATATCCTGGAAACGGGGGGCAAATCCCAACTTTGACCACCAGCACTTTTCCTTGGGCAATCACTTCAGGTTTAAGAAATTTTTGGAATTTTTGAAAAAGTTTGACAGTTTCCCGAGTTACGAGTAAAGATTTGGCTGACGCAGTGAAGACCAGTTTCAGTCCCTTCAAATCCAAAAAGCGCATTGCAGCCAAACTGGGGCGATTCGCGTTTTTCATCAAGAACACTTTGTTCAACTAAAATATGAGTAAAATCCAAAAATGGGAAAAAAAATTAAAATTTTGCCAAAAAAACCTAGTCAAGAATTTTGTCGTAAGGAAATGTTCGAAAACTTGCAACAATGTAGATATGCAGTCTCGGTATGGCATTTTGAAGGTTTTCAATACGTCAAGTCACAGTCAAGTGTCTTATTTAAACTTCTCTAGTATTCTTTTTTGGACAAGTCTAATTTTCAGAGAATATTTTGCGCAAAGTTTAAAGACAAACACTCAGGAAATTCGACTATTTCACCTGGCAACATTGCTGTTTTTGACATTTTCGGAATCTTAGTGATATTGTCAATGTTTTTCATACGGCAAATGTCGAGTTTAAATAACAGTATTGTGCCTTTTTTGAGGTGTCAAACAAGAGTACCCTACACAGTTAAAACGTCAACAATGAGATAAATCGACTATTTGATTAGGGAACAGCGCATTTTTTGACATTTTTGGCATCTCCAGAAAACCTTCGAGATTTCCGGTTATGGAAATGGTTGGCGCAAATGGCACCCTTGTGCCCTTTTAAGAGTGTCAAACTTTTCGAAAAATGCATACAAGCTTCAACTAAAATCACTCGAATAATTAAGCAACGCTGCATTATTTGACGTTTTTGGAATCTTTGTGACAATTTGCACGTTTTCGACGCCAAAAATTTGCATATTTGCGAAGTTTTCGGGCATTGAAACTTTCCAAGGCTGTTTTGCAAACTTAAAATGTAAACCGCCCAGTTAATCGAGTGTTAAACTAGGCTACACCGCACTTTTTGCACGTCTTGAGATTTTTTTGAGCAGTTTTACCACAAAAACCGTAAACTTCCGAAATATCTAAGAGGGAAATATTGAAACTATATAAAGCGACTAGTAAATATGTTAAAGGGGGCGACATAAACCGTTTTATGTGCCTACAAAGTTGAACGGTTACGAGCCCATTACGTCTGCTACACGTTACGGTATGTCTTAACTTTTACTGATGCCATAAACCCCTATTGCCCACATAAAAATATATGTAATGTAAAGGAGTAGCTGCTCGATGCACTTTGCATATTGCCTGTCCTTTCACCTTAATTAATCGGTAATTGTTTTTGGGATGAAGATGGAGGGGTGATGTGGGCGAAACGTTGTGGCAGCACTGGCAGCTCGAAAGGAATTTCGAGAAGTCGATCCGCCGGCAAATATCGATTCGGCAAGGATTTAAATTTAGTCTGGGAAAATACCAAACGGCCGCAGCGCGAATTACACATTTCATTTAGAAAGAACGACCCTCCGGTATTTGCTTATTGGATTCCATCCGAAGGCCCCTTTTCGCAAAATCCAATATTCCTCTTATCTAGTGAAATATTGGGTGATAATAAATAATTCCGATTCCAAAAGCCAAAAGAATCAACAGATTTTTTTGGGGGAGGAGATTATTTTATTTCCAAACCTGGTGGGAAATTCCACTAGTTCTAGTCCTAGGCGATCTACAAGGACTCATCAAAACCGTTCGAAAGCACCGCCCACAAACGCTTGCTTTGCATCAAAACGAGCACAGATTTTTTGATCGACCCCCATATGTGTTCGGCAACAGCAGGAAGAAACTTCCACGTTAACTTTCTTATGGATTTTCTTCCATCTCATTTTTCTGTACATGGGAAATCGTTCAATTCGATAAAGTTTAAATTATAAAAGCGACTTTGATGCACTTTTCCGTATTGGAGAGTTGAGGCAAAATGAAACTGGTTTAATTTTTCCAATCGGGAAACTTTTGCCACCGATAGTTGGATGTGACGGACGTTCTTGAGGGCTTTCACTTAAACGGGCGGAAATGAGAAAAAATTACCGCAAAACGACCAACAGACGGCCGTTTGACGTGTTAGACGTCTATGGGACGTCCCTGGCATGTCACGCGGTTAAAATCAACATCCAAGCTAGAGCAGCTGGAGGCTTCACACTTCAAGGTGACCAACGATTATTGACGTCCACTGACTAAATATCAACGTCCAAACTAAGGCAAGCTTCACACTTCAAGACAAGCGCACATAACCTAGCGTTTATTTGACGTTATGGAACGTCCCACAGACGTCCTGGCCACGTCCCGAGGACGTTTAAGCAAAATCATTCAACTACATACATAGTTAATGACCAGCCAGCGATTTTTTCAGCATTTTCTCACAGGAAAAGCGTTAAAAGAGCAGAGATAAATCGCGTTTCAATTCCGTGCGATGCGAACAAGTCGCAAGGCAACATAAAACGATCGGTAAGTCAGTTATAAAGCGATGAACGAACACTAAACACGTACGGAAAGCGGGTCCGTTCACAAGAGGGTTATTAGGGTCGGGTTACACTTCACGTGTTGAGGAGCCGCCGGCACGCGTCCCGACTCCATTCATCGACACGCCGTAGTAAAAACGATTCCCCTTTTATCCCGGTTTCACTCACTCACCCTGTTTTGTTGACCCTTTTTTCCCTTTTTAATCTTTGCCGGAGCAAACAATCGTCTTTATGCCCTGTAGGGAGGTTTTCTTTATTATCCTGTTCTTCAACTGATGCTGAATTAGTTCCAACTTTGCACGTGCTCTGAGACAACACAGAGAAATCTGACTGGAAATATTATTTTACATACACTGGACCTTGTCAGGATGTTAATTGTACGTACCGCTATACAACAACAAAGCGTACGTACATTTAACAGCCGAAGAACGTCCAGTGTTGTTGAAACGTCCAGCAGTCTACAGTGCTTGAGACTGGATCTAAAGTGAACCGGGTTCAACTTAAAGCGATTCTGAGCACTTTTTCGGACTCGCACGACAATTCCAGCTGAAAATGAGTACCATGTCGATGGGTGGGATTTTCAAAAAAAAATTAAAATTTTCCTGAAAACTAGTTGAGGACCCCTGGTCTTAATCCCAGATTCATCACAGCTGCTCTTGCATTACTAAATGCGCCCAAAGGGACCCTGGACTTTAAAAGTACGTTGGCCAAGGGACATTTAACGTCCCAACGACGCCCGGTTGATGCCAGCTTTGATTTTTTTAGGTCTGCGTCTCAATATGGCCTTTGAACTTTCAAAAACTTAGTTTTTCAAAATGAGACGTCTAAAAGACGTCCTATTGAATTATCGTTTGTTCTAAGGCGAGCGATGTTGCGTTTGCAGGTTTACTCAAAATAATTTACCAAAATACCCGAAAAGATGAACATTGGCCTGACGTCTTGGGACCGTCCAATTGATGTAAGCAAATTGCAATAAAGAACAGGCGATTTTTTAAACGTTGCTCTTGGGTTTTGCCGTGCCGATTTGAAAGAATTACTTCAAAAAACCTTTGCTAGAACCGCCAAGAAAGACCTATGGGCGTTGAAAGTACGTTGGTGTTTTTTTCTACTAATTGAACTTGAAACTAAACTGAAGCTAATAACATTAGAAAAACATTCGTTTTTTGGCACAGATAAACGGTTGCTGATTGTTGAAAAGTAACGTCCCAGCAACGTCCCTTCGATGCCCAGTTGCACTTTCTGGTTTAACTTCTACTGTTTTAGGTTTTTGTGGATGGGGCCAAAAACCACTGTTTTTGTCCCACGTCCCAGTGACGCCCCAGTGATGGTTCACAACAACTACTGCGTTCCTTTTCGATTGTTTGTAACATAACTATACTTGTTTGAATTTTGCCAAGACAGGACGTTCAAATAACATCCCAGTGACGTCCCATTGACGTTAGAAGCGGGGTTTTCAATGTTTTTCGACTGAATTGTAACGCAATGGTGGAAAATCACATTTTTAAGTCAAACTTGTGATATTTTCACGTAACTCCTAAATTTCCTAGATAATTTTTGACACAATTTCTGCCATTTGGATATCGAAATGTACATCATTCCATTGCCAGCTGAAAAATGTTACAGCCTGACCAACTGACAAAGCGCAATTAGGCCGATAATTGACGTTTTTTTAATGTACAAATGACGTCCTGTCAATGTACGGTAGCTGAGAAAATGAATTAAACGAAATAATCGTCATGTACGGCACATTGGCGTGTCGATTTTATGAAGTGGCGATTTTGAGGATTTTCGAACATGTTTGAAGGCATTTAATTTCCTTTTGCCAAAGCCCGAACGAACCGTTTTGTAATTAAGTAATAGTCTGAGCCTAGACTGCAGCCAGGCAGGCATTGTTATCATTTAAATAATTCGAAAATTACGAATTGTGCAACTCGGAATTAAGGCTTTTGTATACTTTCTCGGTTTCTTGGCTTTATATATGGTTGCGATAGCATCGCTCGCTCCTTCTTTGTTTGTTGCGCATTGTCTTGCCTAAGAGGATTATTTCCCAGAAATTGAATTTATATGTAGAAAACTATGGTGGGAATCTACGGACTTCTAGTCGATGGACAAATGTTCGACCGAATTTCGACTAAAAACCTGTCGATTCGCCACTGACCAATCATGGCACGCGAATGCCGAAACAGTCGCGTGCCAAAGCCGCCTCTTCAAATCGCGTTGCGTTGATTGCGTGAGTGTCGATGTCAATTGTTTCGTGCCATCGAAGCCGACTCGATTTATAGCACAGATTTTGTTTGTCGGCCTGTAGGCGTGGAGCGACACCGTCGCTTCTCGACCATTAACGTGTTAATTTGTCGAAATTATCGACACAACATTGTGATTATCGATGCAAAACGCTTGTTGGATTGGTCAGGGACACGCCATTACATCCTCGACTAGTCAGGGGCCGCGTATTGATATACAACTAGTCGATAGTCCCCAAGAAAAACCATCTGACAGTCACCGGACGTTGTCAGGCTGTTAAATGTACGTTCCTCTACAGGATGTTACTTGTCAATAATCAACAGGGACATTTTCACTGCGTTTGTCCAGTCGACTGTTGCCAAAACAAAACCTTACATAAAAAGTACGTCATTTAAACCTTGCCTGTGTTGTCAGTGCTAGTTGCAAAATCGTATAGAAATTACAAATAGCCACAAACAACTGGAAAACTCTTTGAAGCATCATTAAGACGTTACTGGGACGTCGCATGTACGTAATCGAGACGTCCCTAAAACGACAGTAAGTGTGCTTTTGCCAAATGAGAAAACATTGTCAAGCCTCCGCATTAAAGTGACAATGAGTGAGTGTCTAGTCGAGACAAACCAACTCACTTTTAACGTCTGTTTGAATTTTTGAGTGGGTTTTTACTGCAGTCGAAACAACAGGACCCTACATCAATTGGACCTTAGCAGGACGATATGTCATTGATTATCTTTACCTTAATTTTGCGATTTTAAGCCTATAGACCCGAAATCGCTTGCTTAAACGCGGAAGGTACATCAGTAGGTCGTCTTTTGGACGTACCGTTGTTAAAAATTCACCCTCTTACTTAGAAAAAACCGCTGTTTTTCAGTTATAAAATATTGTCGGAGGCCACCTTGAGTCTTAGAGCTAAAATTTTGAAAGCTGGCGCCAGAAAGACGTTGTTGGGACGTTAAATGTTCCAAAGGCCTACGTACTTTTAACGTCCAGAGGCCCCTAGGGCAGATTGTCTAATGCAAAAGCAACTGGGATTACACCAGCGGTCCTCAACAAGTTTTTTGGAAATTTTTTGATTTTTTTTAAATTTCACCCATCGACATAGTACTCATTTTCAGCTGAAATTGTTGCGCAAGTTCGAAAAAGTGCTCAAAATCGCTCTAAATTGAACCAGGTACATTTTAGATCCATAGTCTCAGGCACTGTAGACTGCTAGACGTTTCAAGAAGAACACTGGACGTGTCTTGGGCTGTTAAATTTACGTACGCTTTGGTGTTGTCTAGCAGTACGGACATTTAACATCCTGGCAACGTCCAGTGGATGTAAAATCATTTTTCTAGCAAGATTTTGTGTGTTTGAGCGGCAGTTGTGCCCAATAGACGAATTTGCTCAGCCAGAAGCAACAGGGGTGGAAGCAAATTTTTAGGATTTTTTTTTTGAAAATTTCACCCATCGCCATGGTATTCATTTTCAGCTGAAATTGTCCCCTGAGTTCGAAAATCTGGTCAAAATTACCCTAAGTGGCACCTATTAAAATCTAGGCGGTCTTCTACCCTATAAATTAGCAAATATAAAAATGTATTCTAACCAAACGAAATCAACGCAGCCAGTCCTCAAACTGAATACCAGCAGCCAGGTTATTCCGAAAGAATACACACACAAAGGTCGAAGTCAGTAAACTTTACCGTGAACAAAATAAAAGTTTCTTCAGCAGCAAATCGAAACCCCCAGCACAGACTGGCGACTATTCAAGATGGCCAATTTATTGGTACAAGTCCAGTAAGTTATTGTACACGATCCGGCTACGAATATTTATTCTGATTCATTCGAGCATTAAAAACGAGAGGAATAACTGAAGTAATTACTAGACTCTCTCTCTTCTGGTCGATCGATCGATCGAACGATCGATGGAATAAACAAAATGGGGAAAAATCGTCGACAGTTTGTTATTTCTGAGCCATTTATTTTCTGTGTAACTGTCGGCCGATTTGATTTGTTGTCGGCACGATTTAATGAGCTCGAACCAACCAGATTTTGTTTGCTGGTTATTTTCAGCTTTTCTTTGTATTTTGGCAAAAGTTGTTAAATTCAACCCTTAAATAGTCGGCGGCACGCGCCGATCGGGAGTGGATTTTCCCCCATTCCGCCCTGTTTTTGTTGGGCCAGAAAGGGATTTAATGGCCGATCGGACCCTTTACACGAAAAGGGCCAGAAACACTAACAAACCCCGGTTAATCTTGTCGTTTTCCTTAACTTTAGGGTGGAAATCGCAACGTCGGCAACATGGCAATTGAAGCCAACAGGTGGTCACATGCCCAATTGAATTAATCAGCCCAAACATTTCGGTTTTTTCCTGGACAGAAAAGGTCAATCGAAATTGCTAATCTTCATAAATTTTTTCTTCGTCCAGACAATGTCGTTGTTTACTGAATAATATGCCATTTTTTTCGTGTATTTGAAGCCGTTTTATACCATTTGGCAACAGTTATTCTATCAGGTTATATTAACAGTATGGAAAATTTAGTAAAACATATCAACCCCGGTCCAGACAATCCTTAATTAAGAAGTAAAAAAACACCCGAAGATTAGCAATGTATTGAGATTATTTGCTGAGAAAAACCGAAACGTTTGGTGTAAATTCCCAGGTGCAGGTGTAATGGAAGGCACTGTTGCCACGTTTCTAATGGCGTTTTTTGCCAAAAGCTCAGGTTTTTGCTGCGATTGATATGTTTTACTAAATTTTACATTCTCTGTTAATATAACCTGATAAAATCAGTTGAAAACGTTTGGTTTTTGCTCTTAATTCAAGATATTTGCAATTTTTTGGGACATTTAAAGCCGGATTTTTTTCCTGCAAAACCCTGAAATATTTGCAAAAAAAAACCAGGGAAAATATGGCAACAATGTACTCAATGGCACTTCCAACTGGACTTCAATAGGCGTGATATTAATGGCATTTCTATCGGGGCTTTAAAGCCGGTTTGAATCTTGGGGCAACCGCGCCTTTATTCTAGAGGGTGTCACAAACAAGTCGATATAAATTTAAATACTTTTTTTAACTATTGGCACAAAACTTATTTGTGAAGTATTGAAGAGCACACTTTGAGATCTAACCACAAATACACATTGTAGCGCTGATAGGTTTGTTAACAGATTGTGTGATTGGATGCAGTGTTGCCGATTGGGTTTTTTGGGACTGGTAGAAAGGATAAAACAACAGTGGCTATTTGTGTCCACGCCACTGGCTGAACTCAAATGCGAGGTATTCCCTCGTGGGATATTCCTTTGAAAATGACCTTTTTACGATGTTACTTTTGACAAGATGAAATTTTCCTCCCCGGCCGAATTACCGTTTTCCGCCTACTACGACGCAACTAAATTTTTACGACCCTCCACCCTTAAGAGGAGAAAGGGTGGCTTTCCACCTCCCTAATCATATCAACTAAATGAGGTTAGTTTGGCCATTTGAAGCCATATTTCTTGATTGTTTTGCGGTAAGTTTTCGTGTCGTCGATCCGACTCGAAGGACCAATTTTTTTTTGCGGTAACCACTTGTTTTTCATTGGTTTTTGGGTGTTTTTCGAACCGAAAGTTATTTATCAAAAGAGATAGACTTTCGAGGCCATTCCTTGAAACAAGTGGGTTTTTCGGGTTTTTAGGCCGCCGTTCGGTAGAATTTCTTCTTGACGTTTCGCAAGCACGTGTGGCTTGCATCTTCAGAAGTGGTTTGCTTGAACGCTTACACTGATCAGAACAGTGTAAGCGTTCAAGCAAACCACTTCTGAAGATGCAAGCCACACGTGCTTGCGAAACGTCAAGAAGAAATTCTACCGAACGACGGCCTAAAAACCCGAAAAACCCACTTGTTTCGAAAGTTATTTGTTGGAAATTTGTCTTCTAATGCATTTGAGTGGAAATCGGAAAATTGCGTGTAGCTCTCTTAATATCACTTTTAGCGAAAAAGTGAATAGATTTTTTATTCATGAGGGTCGCCCCTATCTATTTGTGTGCTTGAAAATTGATATTTGGCAAAAATACGGAAATCGCAAGAAATTAAATCCGATCATCGGGCAGGCCAATTGGTAAAAACTCGCCGAATATTGGGATTTTTTGCGGAAATTTTGCAGGAAATTGCCCTTGTAACACAAATGCGGCCCTCCATTGAGCCGGAATTAGCCCAGTGGGCCAAGATTTCGTCATCTAATGACTCGGTTTTGCGAGTTTTTCTAACCTTCCGCAGAAAAAAGGTTTGAGCAAAATCACCGGTTGGTAGTTTAGGATTTTTAAGGCGTTTTAACAAAAACAACTTTTTTGGATGGCATGATCGGTTTAGGCGATAAAAAAATTAAATTCAGAAATAGTTAAAAATAATAAAAACACAACAAACTGCAGCAATTCTTTGAATAACAACCATTTTTCATGAGTTGACACGACACAGAAAGACAGTCACTTTCCTGGGACTGAAATCTGCAAAACTACCGAAATCCCATGGGGTCAAATCCGGCCATCCGACTGGCCATTTGGGTAAAACTTCCCGAATTTCAAGATTTTTTCCGCGAATTTCATAGAAAATTGTATTTTAGCTCGAATCCCGCCCTCCATTAAGCTAAAGTCGTCCAGTGGACCGAAATCTGGCCATCCAGGCGGACAAAATCCATTTTCTCACAAGCCCTGATTAATCGTTTTTCGGCCAACGCCTCAATGCTTAGCAGCCTAAATAAACACTGTTTTCAACCCATAGATATACGTAGATCCACATAGATACACATAGATACTGAGAAAACCGCCACTTAATCCAAATTAATTGGCGCAAAGGAAACAACTGAATATCATGCAGATCCTTTGGATTTATATAGTTCCTTATGGCAGTTGGCCGGGAAAAAATACGGGGGGAACTGGAAAACTTCCTCGCAGTCAAAGCCCACTTACCCTAAAACCTTTCCGACCCTAAATTTTTTTTGCTCCCCTTTCCACCCTTCGATGCAAATAAATCTTGCAAATATTCGCCCCCTTTAGCCCGCCCGACGCACATCTTTCACGTGTACAAAGGGAAAACTTTAAAAGGAAACTTTCGGCTTTGATCTGCTGGTTGTCGGTAATTTTTATTCGGAAAGTTTCCCATTTTCCTTCAAAGTTTTCATTCAATTATTTTTGTGAGCGCGCCACAAATGGAAACTCAAAACTTGAAAACGATGACTAGATTTGATAGAAATAGATATTGACGTAAGTTAGTAAGTAAGAAAATTAGTAGGTATGTAGGTAAGTGAGTAAGTAAGTAATTAGTAATAGTAATAAGTAAGTAATTTATCGCATTTAGTAGGCAGGAAATAAAGATTTATCGATGGCTGCTCAAATCAGGGATTTTTGCCAAGAAAAATGCCAAAAACACGCTCGATAAAGCGAAATTATGCAGGCAAATTCAGGTTATTCGAATGCTTTTATGGCGAATTTTCCCTTTTGCGAATGTGCAAATAATAATCAGCAAAGGATGTGCGTTTGTATCTACACGTTTCGTTTGCGACGTTGCCCATTTTACATGTTTTATGTTGTTGGAATATCTCTTTCTACGCCGTCTTATAACTCGACTCTTAAATAAATTTTCAGGTTGAACTTTCAGTTGCTCTAGTTTGTAAGTCGGGTTTTTTTCTCAACAATTGATTATTAACAAAAAACACGACGATTGATAACCATCCTGTGAAAAAAGCACGCTCAAATTGCCGTAGAATATCATTCTAAGGCCGCGAACGGCAACGAACAACAAACACGTGCGAACATCAACGAACACCTGTAAATTTGATGTATTGAGTGGTGGAAGAGATCATTGCTATTTACGTTGATTTTTTTGCATTAATTCGCCGTTTATTTGGACATTTCGAGCTGGTTTTCCTGAAAAAATGATGGCTTATTTAGGCCACGAACACCAACAAACACGCGCGAACAGAGCGAAACATTTGAAATAATAGCTCCGCTTAAACGTTGAGTCGTAGAAAATACAATATTATTTTTATGCAACATCAGCAAACGTCGCGGTAATGAATGTGAAAGTGAACTCAGAAAACTTTTGTAGGCCCTTCTGAGCAAACAATTACCAGACCATTCGACAGTTTGTAGACAATATCACATGTTGCCCAACTTGCTTAGCAGAACTTTTAACGCTCAAAAGACTTAGTTTTGCATCAGAAGCCCATTAAGGCGGCAGTTTAGACTCAACGACTTTTAGAACTTTTCCGAAAATGCAAATAAGTAAGAAAACATTATCAAACCATTGGTTGAATCCTGATTCAATTTGTAACAAGTTTTTTGATTTTGAGCGAATCTGTAACTCTTCAGTGGATGCTCAGAAAAAGGCTACTGTCTCAGAGGGTTTTCGAAGTAAAAATTTGGCTCAGGAGTTTTTGCGTGCAAGAATGTAAATCTTGTGAACTCTTTAATGCTTCCAATCAGAATTAGCGCAGAAGCCTTAGAACCAAAAGCCATTTGACGTATTATTTATATTATATTATGTAGAGCAAAAACATTTCGAGAGAATCGACACCAGACAAAACTTAAATTTGGAATCGGTTTAAAAACCTGCAACTCTTCAGTGGATGCTCAGATAGATTCACTACTAGCTCAGAGGCTTTAAGAAGGAAAACTATGCTCAGAAGTTTTCTTGGGCAAAATATGTAAACCTAGTGATCTGTTTAAAGCTCTCAAATGAAAACGCAACGGAATCAGCACTGGCTCAGAAGCCCCTTGAGTTGAAATTTTGATTCGCTCAGAAACCGCTTGTCTGATGAATGTTCAGCAAAATAAGCTGCATGGCAAGTTAAAAACACTACTGAAAATTTAAAAAAGTCTAAATTGAAACTCTGATGGTTTAAGTTCTGGCTCACAAGCACTTCGAACTACACTAATGAGATTGACGCCGTCTTGCACCGGAAAGTCTTTATTGTTGAGACTCAGAAGACTTTCACTGGCCCTCTGAGCCAAACAGCTAAAGTTTTCTGAGTAATTTTTCCCAGAATTTTGTTGGCATTCGATTAGTTTCCAGAGTGAATTTTTGACGTAATTGAAACAATGTCTGATCGAAAACAAACAACAATCGCGCATAAATGTTTAATTCAATCAAGTTATCCGGAAACGAGACAGATTTTATTGGAAATCTGGCTGCTATCGGCATATCGCAATCATTTTATTAAATTTTCAGGTTCGGCCAGTCCGATTTGCAATCGGCTAATGTGGTTGATTGGTTGCAATCAAACTAATTTTTTTTAATATAGAGTTGGCAAACGTGTAAATTTCCATAAGCTGGACGAATTTTTTTTACAATTTACTATTATCGAAAATTCCTAACCTCTGAAGAGGTAGACGCAAAAATTTACAAATAGTTGAACGGTTTTTTTGGCTTGTTAGAGGTTTGGGGTCCAGCAATTGCAGAATGTTTCTACAAAAAAAATGATTGGCCATGTTGCCAAGTTTGGCAAAGTATCCCTAGAAAACAGAATTAATGCAAACTCATGCTCCCAGCGGTAGCAAAAAAGTGATCAATTCTACCTAACTACCGGGAAGTTTTATTGTCAGTCGCTTCGTAACCTCATTTCAGGACTACTGGAACATTTTGGCAAATTCCAGAACGACAAGGCACAATAAAAAGTGGGGTGTGGGGGACGGCGGCGCAGATTCAATCTTCAGCTCGCTACAGAATTTTAAATTTAAAGCGAAATATCGCAGCCCGCCCATATATGTATGTAAATATGTTCGAAAAATGAATATTTAAATACGAAATGCGGAATATAACATTTACGAAATTCCGTTTGACTTTCGCTCTAATATACATTTAGCGAGGCTAAATGGATGTTCTTTGAACGAGAGGCGCATGAGATGAGGGTTTGGCTTGTGACAGGGGAGCGAATTTTTATTTTAATCATGCAAACATGGAAAAACGACGAGTTTTTTTTGTAGAAAAATTTCATTAGAACAACACGAAACCTGATTAAACCGCACAGTGTATGTAAATCGGATTTTTTTTTTTGTTAGTTCGTTCCGTTCGCGCGTGTTCGTTGCCGTTCGTTACTGCTTGTGGCTTGAATTTACCATACCAATCACCGTACATTTATTATAGAACAATTCTAGCAGCGTCCAAGCAGGCTTTAATCCCTTTAGACCAGTTGCGGGGCTTCAGAGCCAGAGCTAAAATCCTCTGAGAAACAATTGAGCCTTTCTAAATATTGGGTAGCATCCCGAATATGCCATCCAGCTATTTTGTTGAATATTCATCCGGCAAGGGGCTTCTGAGCAGGTTTTCGGCTCAGAGGACTTCTGAGTCAATAATGAATCCTGTGCGTTCTTAACAAATTTCATAGCGCCTTTTTACCACAAACTTAATACATTGGAAGAAGGCCTTAATCTCTTTAGTCTAATGGGGGGACTTCTGAGCCGGAACCAAAACTTTCTGAGTATTTAGCTATGAATTAGTCAAGTTAGTCGAGCCTTACGTTTGATTTGGCTGTAAAACGAGTTTCTTGCGACGATATTTTTTAAGAATAAAAAATGACATTTGAGCCCGAGCTGTTCTCGAGCATTTCAAAAACGTTACAAACGTTGACGAATTTGGCGAAACAACCAAAAAAAACGTTTAAAAAAACAAACAGTGCAATGTTTTGCGTTTATGGTAAAGCATATTTTGAAAAACCACTCGCGAGCATTGGAAAAAACACAGCGGGTTTGATACAAAACCGTTCGCGAACATTGCCGAATACACGACAAACGTGGACGAATTGCGACTAACAACCACAAACCTTGCTTCAAATACCCTGCCAAACAACAAGGTTCGCGATCGTTACAAAAAACAGCCTCGAATGTTCGCTACCGCTCGCGAACGTTCCCTCAAGCGATTTTCATTCAATTTTAGCCGCAAGTTCCAGAGAATTTCTGTAAATTTTGACTGCAACTTTTTCCGGATGAGAAATTGATTAAATTGTCCCGAAATATAAAGGCCCCAAAAGTGGAGTTACAAAACCCCAATCCAATCCAAATTGTCGATAATGCAGGAAACTTCAGCTCGTCTAAAAGGCACAAGACCAACACGGTGGCGCGTGCCCGCCGTCTAGATGCAAAAAGTAATACGTTGAATATGTGATGTCGTTTCTGTCTGTTTGGGACCGACAAGGATGGAAAAAATGGAAGACAGCCCGAGAATGGCCGGTAAGAGTGAGACGGCATCGATCGATACGTCATTTGGGCTGTTTCCATGGCACCCTGAGCCACCTTCTCTTGGCCCCTTTGCGCCCCCTTTCGGGGGGGCGCCCACCCACCAGACCCCCACCCTTCTGGTCCCTTTATATTAAGAATCAGTGGTGGATCTATGAATTTTAAAATAACGAAGGAAAAAAGTCGATCTGACTTTATTAGGTTATGGTGGTGTGATCGGGTATTGGGTACGGGAATTAAAAGAAGAACAAGAAATGGAAAGGGTTCCATGTGGGTTCAATTTGGGTTTTTCCAATCGACTGCAATGGACTAGTGGAAGGAGGTAATTAAGTGAATGTTGCCAGACTGTGCATGTTTTCTTCAATCTAAGATCAGGGCGGCCTTAATCCTAAGATTATGGAAAAGTTTAGTTTTTGAATCCGGAAATCTAGAATTCTAGATGGCTTTGGGCGTACGCCACTGCCCCTTCATTTCATAACTCTTTCAATCTTGAAATAGCTAAAAGAAACGTTATTATGTGGCTATATAGTAATGGGGTTTTGAGCAATTTCAGCTCGAACGGTTCTCTGTTCCTTAATTTGCAACATTTATGCGATTTCTGTCTGTCAATTGTGTCAGTTAGTTCTGGATGGAAAAAAACCCGAGCTTTGAATGTTAGTTTATGGGAAGAACATCGCGGCGAGTAACTGTCGCCTGTCGCCATCTAGTTGAAAAGTCAGCTAGTTCCAAGCCGGGAGTTTTGGTCGTCTAAAGTCAGTCATGTGCACCTGGGACAATCCAAAGTTTCAAGTTTGAAAAATTCTAGAAAAGCGTCGCGCAAACGTAATTGAATGAAACCGCGCACACACTCAGAACGGACATTTGCTCATAAATGCGGAAACTTTCAACTTTATACTTGAAGGAAGTTGGGAATTATAGCCTACTAAACTCATAAATGTCCAGTTGCAACATTCCTAAGTTTCCAGTTTGGAAAATTCTAGAAACTCTTTTGGGACGCGTTATTGAGTAAAACTCCTCACACTCAGACAAATTATTTGCTCATAAAGTTGCAAAGTTTGAACTTTATACTTGGATAAAGTTGGAAGTTACGGTTTTCTAAAGACAGTCATATCCACTTGGAATAACCCAAAGTTTGAAGTTTGAAAAGTTCTAGAAACTCATTTGGATATCGAATCTCGTTAAAACTCCTCATGTACTTAACGCAATGTTCTTTACATAAACTGGCTCAGTTTGCAGAATTTATCTTAAGAAATTTGGGAGTTGTGGCCATTTCTAGATAGTTATGTTCACTTGTTACGTTCTAAACTTTTAAGTTTTGGAGGCTCTAGAAATTTTTTTCACTGTTGAGGCACCTCCGATCCCTGCTGAGAAAATATTCCCTGTTTAAAGTTGCAAAACATCCGGTTTCTATATTCGGAAAATTGGGGATTATGGTCTTTTAAAGGCATGCAAGCGCACTTGGAACAGTACAAAATATCAAGTTTGGAAAATTCTAGAAATTCGCTCGGCAATCGTGACTAAACAAAAGGAGAGTTTGGTTCATTGAGTTGCAGAACTTCAAATTTATATTTGCAAACATTTGGGAGTTTTGACTCTATATAAATTTCTAGAAATTTCTAGAAACTATTTTAGAAAGTCGAATTGCCTGAAACTTCGCACACTCGTCACCTACAGAACTTCCGGACATTTGTTCTTTGAAGCCACAGAACTTGAGGATTTTATCAACAGGATTTTAGTTGAGGTGTTCTAAATTCAGAGAGATTCGCTAGAAAAAGTCCAAAGTTTAAAGTTTGAAACATTCTAGAAACTCATTCGATTCCCGAAAATTATTGCAACTCCACACGCACTTCACGCAATTTTCTCTGTATGAAGAAGGCAAATTTGCAGTTTCCATCTTCAGGAAGTTGGGAGTTGTGACCATTCCTATCTAAACTTCAAAGTTTTGAGAATTCTAGAAAATTTGTCTGAGACCCGTATCGACTGAAACTCCGCACAGTCTTACGCCAGCATTTCCTCTCTAAAGTCGCAAAATTTTCGAATTTTCCAATAAAGAAGTTGGGAGTTACGACATTCCAAAGGCAGCAATGTCAACTTGGAGCAGCCCAAAGTTAAAAGTTTGAAAAATTCTAGAAACACTGCAACACTTTCAGGTTTGAAGAATACTAGAAAAGCTCCTGAAAGCGCGGACTGACTGAAATTGGGCCCAGTCGTCAAGCAGTAATGTCGCTTTAAAGCTCCAAGTTTTATCTGTCGGAAGTTGGGAGTTATGGCCATTTGAAGACGGAAAGGCCCACTTGAAGCACTCCAACCGTTCAAGTTTGAAAGTTCGCAGGCGTAGCGAGCACACGTCTGACGATGCCGACTAGGCGAGCTAGCGAAACGTCAGTAACAGCAGTACAGTTCAGATTCGCGCAAAAAAAATACGACAACTGCGCCAGTTGCGCTTAGAGTGTAGCCATACCTGGGAAACGTGTACCAGGCATGTATTCTGTGCTTTTTTTTGGGTCTTTTACGTCATTTTTCAGTAGTTTTTGGTAAATAACCAATTTTATCGCCCTAAAACGAAAAAAACTAGAAAATTCGTGTACAGATGAATCAAAAGCAAAAAGTTTTAGTGACAAAATAAATTTAAAAAAATTTTAATGAAAAAAACAGTGCGAAAACAAACGACATTAGCGTACACACACAGAGTAAATACGAATTCAACGAGGCACAAATAACGGCCCGACAGGCTAAATGCATTTTTATAATGGCCTGTAAAGGGAATTTGCATAAAGCAAAAAGCAATTTTAATTTAAAGGAATCCATTAAAATGGAAATAATAATTCAGGGAGATGTAGAGCGAGAGAGATGCCAAGAGAGCGGGCGGGGCAGAAATATTGTCATTTTTTGGTCGCGGTAAAATAGAACGCAAATAAATTCCATTTTATGGCAACGAAAACAAAAAAAAACACACGAAAATTTACCCAAATCGCACACTGATGATGAATGGACCAGATGCAAGCGAAACATCAATTTATTAAAATATCTCGAGCATTTGGAAAATTGCTTTCATAAAACTCGCCCGATCGAATTCCTGTCGCATCATGGAAAAAAATTGGCTGAACATTCTTGCCACGTTGCATTCTTCTCGACGGTTACGTTTTGTTAATTAATTAATTTAATTTTTGGAAATTCCATCCTTAAACTTCAGTCAATAAGGACTGGGAGATGGATGAAAAAGGGAGGAAGAGAGATGGGGGCAATTACCAGATTTGCAGGCAGAAAAAGGAAAAAAAACGAAACAAACAGTACGAATCCACGCGAATTAATTACCGAGCAGTGTAATTTACGACCGGCGAAATACACACTATCAGCCTTAATGGCATTTATTTAAAGTAAGTTTGTGCTAATTTATGCGCGAAAACAAGCCAAATGCGGTACCGTGATTGTACTGAATGGTTCAGGGGCGGGTTTCCAACATTTCTTCACTCAGTCAAACGCCTTTGGCAGATCAAAAAAAGCCTCAACTTCCCCTTGCTGTGCCTTGGACTGTTAGCGACCCTCCACCCTTAAATATACTAAACTTGAGTATGCTGAAAGTATCCGTTGTTGCCACGTTGATATTTATTCATATGGTACCCGGAAATGTGGTAAGTTGATGCACGTAATGTTGCTTAAGGTGTGGGCGCAGTTTTAATCACTTCGGGTAACCGAAAGAGCTTCCCGAATTTTCCAAACATGAAACTTGGAAGTCTACAGTTCCCAACAGCCTGGAGATATAAACTTCCAAATTATCGCTTTTATAAGAGAAACGTTGCCTTAAGAACACCTATCTATTGGTATCAACGAATGGCAGTTGTAAAGAGAATTTCTAGAATTTTTCAAATCTGAACTCAATGGAAACGCAGCTTTGTAAAACTTCAGTCGTTTGTAACTCAGTTTATACTCTTGGAATGTGAGTTGCCGAACTCAAAATATATTGGAAACTTTCAGGGAAAACAGCCGAACCCTAAAATCAGCTTTTTTTCGCAAGTTAGCGGCCCATTGTATAATATAGCAATGTGATCAATAACACGCCACCAAAAATTAGCGACCCAATTTATACTTTCCAGACCTGAACCGACAAGATTTATACTTTTGAAATGTGAATTACCGAACCCAAATTTTGCTGGGAACCTTAAGAGACAACAGTGGAAGCCGAAAATCAGCTTTATTTGCAAAATTAACAACCTTCTTTGTCTGTGTGTCTGTGTCTACACTGTGTGAACAATAACACGCCACCAACAGGTAGCGACCCAATTTATACTATCCAGACCTGAATCGACAAAAAAAATGCACAAAACCCATAATAATTAGCAATAAATTTCGGAAAATTTCAACCATTCCAACGATTTTAATTGGAATGATCTGTCTCGGGCCTTTGACACTGTTCCGTATAAATAAATAAATAAATGTTCGCCTTCACTGATTTGCTTGTCGTTTTGCACTCTCCTGGCAATAACTATATAAGAATACAAATTAACGGTGGAAAGTGGTTCTTGTAGAAAAATGCCCAATCACGATTTATGTTGCGCCGGCCGTACACGCATTAATTACGCCATTATTAATGGCCTATAAATTCATGGGGGGGAACCGTATTGTATTAGGGCGTAACCCATTAAGTACCCCGAGCTGGGAACCTGCAAAATCGCAGAAAAATCAACGTCTCAATTGTAACTATTCATTCTAATCATTTTAGCGATCGTTCAGCCACTTGGCAGAGGAAAAATTGGACAGTGTGCAAATTTCCATATCTCGAAAATTTTTTGTTTAGTTCAGTTTCTTTGAAAAACGATTCTAATCGAAAACTCCGATTTTTCTCATAAAAACGGTTGAACGTGCAAATAGCCATATGGATGATGGAAGAAATATTGGGAAGTGTGTAAATTGCCATATCTCGAAAACTTTCCGTTTAGGTCAGTTCTTTTTAGTATAAGAAGCGATTCAAGAAAAAACTGCGATTTTCCCCATAATAAACCATTGAGTGCAAGTAACCATATCTTGAAACTTTTTAATTTAGTCCAGTTAAGTTTAAGAAGCGACTCTGGTGAAAAACTATTTTTCTTATAACATGATTGAACATGCAACTAACCATATTGAAGCGGAAATATTGGACAATGTACAAATTGCCATACCTTGAAGTTTTTCAGTTTAGTTCAGTTCCGTTCAGTTTGAGCAGTGATTCTAGTGAAAAACTGACTTTTCCCATAAAAAACAGTTGAACCTGCAAATAGCCACACAGTAGCCACATGGAAGAAGAACGATTGGACAGTGCGAAATTGCCACATCTCGAAAATGTTCAGTTTAGTTCAGTTGAGAAGCGATTCTAGTTCATCACTGTGACTTGCCCATGCTAAACGGTGGAGCGTGCAAATAGTCATATCTCCAAAATGAGATAGAAACTTTATAACTTCCAACCTCCAGTAAACAAAATTGGTATTTTCAAGCGAATTTCTACTGAGACTCAGGGAGATTTTCCATATTTTGTTTCTTTAATGGGCGATTTTTGGAAAATGAGATTGAAACAATCTTGACTGACGTTCTTGATGAGAATTCTAGGCAAATTGGACCCGAAAAAAATGCATTTTTCAACAATTCCAATCAAAAACTATCACTTGTTTGGATGTTCAAATCCCAATATCTCGAAAATAAGATAGACTCAAAATTTAAAAACCTGTTTAAAATCAACTATGGCTACGTAAATCAAGTATATGTTGAAAAGTAAAATGTGCCTTATCTCGAAACTGAGATAGAAACTTTCGAATGCCCCCAAACACTTTTAATCTTAAAATTTGCTGTTTGTCAATGCTCACAGTGCAATATCTCAACAATAAGATAGAAACTTTTAAAATTTTTACCAGTCTGAACACAACTATGACTTTGTAAAGCAACTACATATTGAAACTGCGAATTTACAATATCTCGAAAATGAGATAGAAACTTTAAAAAAAATTAGGCAGTTTGAAAACCACTAGGCCCCCATAAAGCGCCAATATGTTGAAATTGGCTTGAAAAACTTGAAAGTTACATTATCTCGAAAAAATATAGACGCTTTAAAAACGCTGATTTTCTGTTTGTGTGCGTTTAAAGTGCGATATCTCGACAACCAGTTAAGATAACGATCAGCAGATTTCAGTGGCTTTTTTGTAGGAATTCGCACGTTCGATTTCAATCCGAGCACACGTTCGGAGTCTCTTTCTCTCTTTCTGTCTGCCTTTTAAAGCGATGATATATATTTTCCGTCTATTTGAATCCGGTTTGCGTTTTATTTTCATTCCGAGCTCATTTTTCTCGTATTCGTTTCATATTCAGACAAGGATTTATGCCTCCACCGTCAGCCCGAGCCTTTTTATATTAGGAAATGATGGTTTTTTTCTTCATTTTTTTCCCTCCTCCCAAACACCTTAACTTTATTAAGATTTAGTGAAATCCTCTTTATTGTGCCTTTTCCTGCAAGCTAAATTAATTTATCAGGCCACAAGAAATCGATTGTAATGGTTTTTGGTCGATTGTGAATATTGGGATTAGTGGAGTTTAATAAAGATTTTTGTTTTGTTGGAAAAATCAATGGAAAAAGTAATAATTTTCGACTTCCAGGGGTTTTTTCGCAGTCGTTCTTTGGCACTTATTTACATTTATTCCCGTCCATTAATCTGACTTTACCAAACTCTCATTTACGCAGCTTAATTTACAAAGTTTGCGGATTTATAGTGGAAGTTTTCAAACTTGTTTTATCTTTATGGTCGTCTTATTTTCGGGGGAAGTTTTGCTACATATTCATAAGCTTTAACAGGGCAAAGGATTATTTGGGAGTCGAATGGAAATTCATGGAGAATTGAATGATGGCAGGTCGGTTTCCATTGGCCGATTTCTCACTGAGTATGTTCGATTACGTACCCGAACCGGTACCATAATTGTTGGGCAATAAATCATAATTCTACAAAACTGATTTATATCAGTGAGTTCGTTTTACTTTCACGTTGTCTGTTATTATGATTTCGTGTAATTTAAACCATGAAAGAGGCAAAAAACCGGCTTGGTTAAGTGGATTAACTCGCAATTGCACAAAGAACGATTTAATCGGCCAATAGAATGTTTTATTTGGTTTTTTTATCCTTTTTAAATTGTTTATTCAAAGAAAATGTGAGTACGCATTTTGCGTGAGGGAGAAAAATCCAGCTTTTAAAAGTCGCAGAGCAGCAATTAAATAAATCCTTTTTGTGCCACTTTTGGCGTAGATAAAACGGCCAAAGTGTCACGGCATATGATGAAAAATACGCCCCGGCATACATTTTATCAGAATGTTCCGCCATTGTATGGGAAAAACTCACCGTGGAAGTGAAAAAGCGCTTTTTCATTTTTAAATTGAAATATGTTAAATCCGCAGAACTTTTCTTGTCGTTTGCATTGCTGGTTGGGTGGCTGAAGGGGGCAACACCACCCCGTCCCGCTTGACTACATTATGTGTTTTCGTCCCCTTTTGGGGGAAATAAATAAACAACCTACATGGATGGAAATTAGGCCAGTGGATCGGCATATTTCTGTAAAACTTTGCCACTTTTCCAGTGGCAACTTTCACATTAAACTACAAAATTGTCGATTTTCTCAAACACCGTTCAACTAATCGCAATTTTGAGCTCATTTTCGGCTTTTCTGGTCAATTTTAGCTGAAAACGAGTACCATGTCGAGGAGTTAATTTTCACAATTTTTTTTTAATCCAACCCCTATCGACATGGTACTCAATTTATGCTAAAATTGCCCCAAAAATCCAAATCCGTTCTTGAAATCGACATACAACCAACCGCCGTCAGGATAGTGGCAAATAAAATTTGCATTTCGTTTTGTGGCTAATTTCTCGATCGTCACTTAACCAGAAGCACTTGAATAATGAAGAACAACGTTAAAAGGACTTTTCCCTAACTGCACAACATCGATTTTTAGCGAAATGTGCTTTTAAAACAACCGCGAACAGTCGCGAACAAACCCTGCATTCCATTTCCACTGCAATGCAATCTGACAAACAATCAGCGTGTATTAGTCAAGTTTTCAACTTTTCAGATGTCGACTGCTAAAAAACACAGTTTTTCAGACAACCAAATCTGTAGTCAGAATCGATCTCTAGCCATTCACAATCCAGCCAATAGCAAATAATACCCTGAATTTCATTTCGTGGCCTATTTTTCGATCATTACTTAATCTGATGCAGTTAGATATTAAAAAACTACACTAAATAATCTCCTGTTTGCATAACATCGAATTTCTTAAATTTCAGTGTTTTATCTGCCCTTAAACCAACCGCGTACAGAACGAACAGTTGCGAACCAACCCGAATTTCAACTAAAATTTCATCTGGAGAACCTTTACGTGCTAAACACCAAATAAAACTGAAACGAACAATGGCGAACGGAACGAACAAATTCAATGAAAACGTGAATTTCAAAGCGGCAACAAGAACGAGGACATTTTGACATGTTGGGCAGGGATCATTAACCCGATAATCCTATCGGAAAGCCATGTTTCACTTCAGTATCGCATAAAATGCCATAAACTCGGTGCTTTTTATCCCAAATAATTACCGGAAATGCAATTAAAAATGATTAGAAACAGTGCATAATTTACTAATCGAAACATTGCGATAACGTTGCCATTTTTTAAACCAATTGTCCTTCCTTTTAACATAAATATGCGCTTCAGCAGAAGCAGCATGGCGCAAATGGGCTCCGCCTTGATTCGTTTCCATAGTAACGGATCCGATCTGCTCTCTGATTGGTCTCAATTGGCCTTAGCCAACGTTGCCACCTCAAACCAGCTTGGAAACGTGAAGATGGACATCGCAATGGTACAAGTAAGAAATG
Organism: Dendroctonus valens; assembly: GCA_024550625.1. NCBI lineage: Eukaryota > Metazoa > Arthropoda > Insecta > Coleoptera > Curculionidae > Dendroctonus > Dendroctonus valens. The sequence continues at coordinate 98,451 of JAJTJO010000700.1, forward strand.
CCAGCTCAGAAATTTTTATGAAGGATTTCTGAGCAAAAAATGAAAAATTCGAAAAGGTATTAAATGCTTTTAATTATTTTTACTTTTATTTTTAAATTTTATTATTATTTATTTAATTAACACAGCATGTTTATCTGAAAGTTTTCCGAGTACTGCATCAGAAACCCTTTGAGGCGGCCAGAAACCCTTCGAAAGTTTATAGAACCTTATTGGAAATATTCTCAAGAGTTGGCTTAATCTGGCTTCAATCTGAAACCAGAGGATTTTAGTATCGGACTCAGAATCTTTCTCAGTTACTTATTTTGAGAAAATGCCCTTCGATGACATTGATACCCGATAAAACTTGCACTGAGAAGCTATTTAAAGAACTGAAAAACTTATTTGAATGCTCAGGAAGTTTGGAAACTGTCTCAGAGGCTTTTTGAAAGGAAAACTTTGCTCAGAATGTTTTTTTAGCAAAACATGTTAACCTATTGAACTATTTAGAACTCAATTCAAGAATATTGCTCAAAAAAGCTAGACAGCATATGCTCAGAAGCTCTTTAATTTTCTCAGAAACCCCAATTGCCGGATGAATGTTCTACATCTACAATATAGGCTGGATGTCATTTTGGACCACAATCGAAAATTTTAAAAGTGTTAATTGATTCACAGAGTAATTTTGACTCAGAAGCCCTTTCACTAAACTAAGGATCGAACACGAATAAAAGAACTTAAGAAGTTTTGTCTCTTGTGACTCAGAAGACGTTCAGTGGCCCTGTGAGGCAACAGCTAAAGTTTTTTGAGTAATTTTTCTAACTTACTATTAATTTTGTGGCATTCTATCTGCATTATGGACACACGTTTAATTCAAAAATTATCTAATCTTGACGTCGCAATAGTAAACGTGAAATTGCATGTTCAGAAAACTCGCGCAAGGCCCTCTGAGCAAAATAATAATAGGCCATTCAATAATTTGAAAATAGAAAATATGAAATGTTTTGGATTACTCAAAAGGCTTATTACATATTATTGCATCAGAATCCCTTTGAGACTGCATTTTAGAATCAAAAATTGAGAACGACTGAAAATGTTATTATGAAGATGGTTTAAAGCAGATCAACCATTCAATTTGTGCTCAGAGGCCTTTAGTAGGGAGCTCAGAGGCTTTCTGAGTGAGTGATTTTGAGCGAATGCAATTTCAGAGCACCAACATTGGATAAAACTTGATTTTGAAAGCCTATAAAAATTTGCAATTTTTGGTGGATTTCAGAAAGTTTTGCTACTGCCTCAAAGAATTTTTGAAGGAAGAACTTTTCTCAGAAGTTTATTAAGTTTACAAGTATAACCCAATAAACTGTTCAAAGCTTTCAAATAATAGTCCATACAATTCGGGATTGCCTCAGAAGTCCTCTGAGTCAAAACTTTGCTCAGAAAACCCCTATCGAAAGAATGTTTTACAAAATGAGATGAATGGCAGGTTAAGGTTGCTACCAAATATTTATAAAAAGGCTGAACGATACGCAGGAGGTTTTAGTTACGAGTCAGAAGCCCCAGACTAGGGCTTAGCCCCTCAAATTGTCTTAAACTAGCCGATAAATGGGGATTGATCGTTGCAACAAAATGCACCGAAGAGAACACTTATCGCATTTAATAACTCCATCGGAGTTTAATTAAAACCGTAACTTTACATTAAGTGTTTAACAGGAATACGCAATAATTTAATTACGAACAAATATCAGTGTTCCGACGTTCGACTTCATGCAATTACCCCTGAATGTCCACCGAAGTTTAATTTGTGCGCCGGAAACAAGTTTCGTGTTTATTATTTAGTTACTCATTAATTTACGTGTTGTTGGCATCGCTGTTGGATGACGGGCTCAAGCAAATCTAATTAATTTTTAAATTATGTGGAATTTTTCGGCCCCTAGAGATAGAGTTTAGATGCGTGTAAACTGTCACACAAACACCGAAGCTGAAACGGGCAATACTTTTCGATTTTTAAGCGTTCATAGCTCCGAGGTTTTTTGGGTGATTTCAAATGTTAAAGTGGTGGGTTGTTGGGAAATCGTGGGGATTCCAACGAAGTTTAAATTTAGAAAATCCGACCGATATTAACGAAGTTGTGCGAACTGCAAACGGATTGTGAAAAAAGGGCGGCAATTTTCAAAACCCAAAAACCGGGTCAAAAAAGCAGAATGCAGCAAATTCCATTCTCTTTAATTAGGGTTTTGATTTTTAAAGTTGTTCCAACTGCAAAGGAGTTACGAGAGAAAGGGCGGCAGTTTTCAAACTCTGAAGAACCGCCATAACTCCAAAGTGCTTTAAACCGATTTCAACAATCAAAAATCCAAAATGGATCCAATTCAATTCTTTTCAACTATTAGCGAACATTCGAGAACATTAACCAACATTCGCGAACACCAAATCTAAAATCCAGAACATTGCAAAAAAAGGAATTAATAATGAAAAGTCGTGAGACAGTAAATCGACTTAATGGGATTTCCTAATCAAAATGGCTGCAACTTTAATGAAATCCATTGTACTGATACGGCGTTAATTCAAAATAAACAAACAGAGCCAACTTGAATTAATTACGGAAAACTTGAAGGCGGCTGCAAGTCAGGGGCGGAGTACCGAGTATCGGTTTATTTGCAGGTTTTTTATAGCATTCTACAGTCCGGCCCTGATTGTTGCAGAATAAGTAGTTTGGTTTTAGTTGGTTGACACGAAAAAAAAAGCAAAATGTTGAAAAGTTTTTAAAGTTTTCGTGGGAAAACTCATGGAAAGCGGCCGCTCCCACGGCACAATTTTCAAGTGCGAGTAATTAGTTCCGAAATTGATTTATCTGCCTCTTCTCTGTCTGAAATCTTGACTAATTACTCGCAGTTATTTACGATTTTGCAAATTTCGCTAATCTGCTTACTGTGAAGATTAAACTTCGTGATTTATATCAGGAGTTGGATTTTTCCGGCGTTGTCAATGTGAACGAACTGTGAAAGGCGTTAATGAGATTCCGACCAGTCCCGGCCTACTTAATCACATTTAACAGGATCCAATATTGAATCAATTGAATTTGTTATATTTTAGTTTTTGGATTGTTGAAATCGGTTGGAGAACTTTGGAGTTATAGCAGTTTTTGAGTTTTGAAAACGGCCGCAAATTTGCCCGTAACTCAATTGCAGTTAAATTAAATTCAAAAAATGAAACTCCAAGTTAAAAAAATTGAATTTGCTACATGAAATCAACTTTAAAACTTCTGAGTTAAGGCGGTCTTTAAATGTTGAAAACTGCCGCCCTTGTGCTTGCAACTCGTTTAGGGTTGGAATAATTTGAAAAATTGAAACTCTAAATCAAAAAAATATATATTTGCTACATTTTGACTGTTTGATCGCTCACATCGGTTAAAAAACTTCGGAGTTATGGCGGTTTTTTGGGTATGAAAACTGCCTCCCTTTTGCTCGTGACTTGTACCCGGTTCAACACAGTTACATTTCGCGTTATTAACTCAGTCAGTTGTTTTGCTCAGTCAAAGCAGGCAGCGCGTCACGTTCTGGTTTGAACCTTGGAAATTTGCAAATGTTCGCGAATGTTCGCGGACACTTTTTTTCCCCCAAACAACTTCATAAGGTAGTTCGCTCTCATTTCACTCATTTAGATCTTGATCTTCCCGATCAAAACGATGAATATTCGAGCAAGTTCTAGGACAATTCGTATCGGTTTGTCGTGTGCCCCCAAATAATTACACCGATCGAAACCGCTCAATATACGGTTGTCATTATCATGCGCTGCCCGAGTTCAATTTGCATTAGATGCGTATCGAAATAAAGCTGCCGCAAATCCTGCAAAACTTAATTTGCTTAGTCTAATGTGGCAAAAACACAAACGTAATATAACGAAAATCTGAATTAATATTCGCACGGATAATCCTTCCTACATTCGGGGGGCGGCGGCGGCTTTGTTTTAATAAATTATTACTACGCTTAATCTAATTTGCCGTGTTATAGAGATAGATTTTAAACGGTTTAATTCGGCGGATGGGTTTCAACTTCGACAACTAGCGAGCTTTTGAATTCGATTTACTCAATTATTAGTAGAACGAGTTGCAGTTGATTTTTCTAAAATTTGACGGTTTTTTTTAATCATTTTGGATAAAATTCGAGAACAATCGCAAACATTCGGCAGTGTTTGCAAACACAATCAGAATGTTGGGCAGCGGGCAGAGCAACTTCTTTTTATTTTATTTATTAACTCCTTTTATTTGTTTACAATCTGTCTTGAGACAATAAGTAAAAAATGTTAACATAAGAAATAACATGTGCAAGCAAACTGACGGTTTGTATCGATTTTTTGCAATGTTCGCCAATGATCGGGGATTAAACGGCACTATTTAGCTACTATTTGAGTGTCCTTGCAATCACAATGTTCCGGAGGATTTTCGAAAGGATTTTTCACTGCTTTAGAATTGCACAATGAAAACAGTGAATAAACAAAGATGTTAATTAAATTGCAAACTAAACAAGAATCAAGGAAGCAAAGTAAAAAATTCAAACTGACGAAAAGCTGTGAAACATTGGGACAAAACAAAAAATGTTAATGTCAATTAAAGCAAGAAAAAAAAAATTGAACAAACAAAGTAAAAATGTTGACAAAAGTGGAAGAAAATAGAGCTCCAAAACGAACAGTTTTCACTACTGAAACACAACTAAGAAAACGGACATTAAATTTAAGAGCAAATTAAACAAGTAACATTTTAAAAGAAGGAACAGAAGTGCATGAAAGAAAATGAAGTTTTTACTAAATTAGAGTAAACGATGGAAATAATAAAAAGAAGCTAACGCGGCACAGAAAGAAAGGAAACAACTGAAACTCCAAATAAGGTAAAATCAAAATTCACAAAACTGAAAAAGAAAAATTTAAACATTTAGAGAACTTGATTCATGCACAGAATAGCGGAAAATGAATAAAGAAAAAAAATCAAAAAACGACAAATTCGAAAGCAATTGAAATATATTTTGGAAAAACTATTTTAAGAAAAGAACGAAAGGCAGAAAAACGCACTGAAACGCAGTAGATCCGGCTCGATGGACCACTTGTTTGCTATTCTAAAATACTTTTATTGACTAAAATGATCAGACATCAGTGAAAAAGTGAGGCGCAAAAACAAATATTTTGCACAATAAAAAAAACAAATAATAAACGAAAATAAAATTAAATTAAATTGCAAGCTAAAAAAAACTCTTGAAAATAATAAAACATGTGAAACCACCAAACACAAAAACGAATTGAAACAAAGCTCAAAAAGTGATTTTTGGCCCAGTTGATTGTACTGATTAAAGGTGGCTTCATGCTAAGCATGGGCAACACTGTGTTGAGTTGCGCTTTTGTTGCTGCATTGTGAGTTGCTGAGTTATAACTTATTGGTTGATAAGTTATAACTCATTAACTCATTAAAATTTAAACGGTAAGCTAAAGCTAAGCTTTACGAGACTCGAAACTGGAATAAGTTTACCTAAACCGACTAAAAAAAAATTGCTTCCTCATTTTTTATAAGTAACGTTTTTTTTTGCCAAGTAGGTGACCGCAACATAAACTGCGCCGGTGAGTTACTACGCCGGTGAGTTACTGCGCCGGTGCTTTTGAGTGGCGCACCAAGCCTTTCCGCCGGCACTGCGCCAGCTCTTAAAAATTCACTGAGTTACCCATCTCTACTTCATGCAGTTAAGGCAAGTGGAAGTTCCCATTTCAAAGCTCGGGCAAATAATTCACTGATAACGATCTTATCAAGCGAACCGCACAGGTATAAATAATGAATGAACGAATGAGTTCTTTATAGGAGAAGCTCCCCGCTCATAATCTTTTCCACTGTAATTACACCCTTAAATAAATAGGTTTCAATAAATCAACCGCGAAGGGCGGAGACATTTATTACTTTATTGGGCCCTCTCGTAATCTCTTTCTTAAATAAAACTCAGACAGTTTATAATCCTCCCGGACTTAAGCAACATTGTGATTTATATTGACGTTGCCCTATACATTGGAGGTTAAGTTTTCCTCCTCCTCCTCCTCCTCCTCCTACTCATTCTCCACTTTCTTTGGCACTTTAAGTACAGACGTCAATAAACATGCTTAATTTTCCCATTACTGGCCTGACCTTCGTTAGACCGCCCTTGCGCCCCACCCTCGCCGGTATTGGCGCCAAGAGCCCCCCCTACTGTCCCCCACCCCAACCCCTGGGCCCTGATCTGGCAAACTTTGAAAACTCTTCATATAGTTAGGTTCAGCATGAATAATGCATGGATGCAATTTTCATCCGACAAACTTTGGCAATATTTTATCAATTTCAACTTTATTTACGTACAAACTGAAATTTATAACTTCAGTCATAATTCTCACAAAGGCCGAAAAACTGCGAATAAAATATTTCGTTGGAGAAAACCAAGGTTCTTTCTGTGATAAGTTGGCCACTTTATTATCAGACTTGCCGATGTTTACACGAGTCACCGTAAGAGCTTTAGAAAAAATTGGCGCAGTCGCATGGATTTGTATGCATCTCGGCGATCTCGTCGCATAATTAGATTAAGATTATCCATGTGGAAGGAGCGAAAACAAATGGGCATTTGAAACCTATCGGCCCGGTTAATCTGCGCAAATAAATATTCATGAAAATCCAGCACTTATTAGCAAATCGAAGGGTCTTATCTGAAAGAACACGATTTTCCCAGTAGGTCTAGTCAAATCGCTTGAAAACAATCTAAAACGTTTAATTAGACCGAGGCAATCGTTTAGATGGTGGACGAAGAAGAAGCCTTTACATTCCACTAGAGATTTGTGAAGGCAAAAATGAGAATAAGCTAGAAAAGATCCTTAGAATATTGCGAAGAAATCCGGCCCGAAGGACCACATTTTTACTTTGTCTCTTGTTGGCGTTTTAATTGCGTTCTGTTGTTGTTATTGGCGCTCGCGTGCTGTTCCCTTTCTTCCGTGTGTTTTTTGCTAATAATTAGCGTTTGTCAATTTGCATCTTCCAAACAACTACTGCAACAGCTCTTAGAAAAAACCTGGCGCAACCTCAAATTAGGCATGGGTAACACTGAGTTGAGTTGCGCTTTTGAGTTGTTGCCGTTCTGTGAGTTGATGAGTTATAACTCATCCCATGTGACTGCGCCGTACCTTTTATTACGCTATTGCGCTTGTGGTGGACTTCATCCACAAACTCACAGGTGGCAGCACCAACCCTAATTGCAACAGTTAACATCATTCAAGATTGCAGTTTAGTCTTGCAACGGAAGTTTGCTGTTTAGTTGCTGGTTCGTGCTCAAGATAAATATACTTATATGATGACTTATGACAAAGATATTCTAATGACTGATGAATCCTTATTTACCTAATATATATTTATTAATTAATATTTTTTTCAGTACTAAATAATCGCAAATGAAAACTATGTTATTTTAACGATTTCCGACACCTGTTAAATCATCCAAATATTCGGATCTTTTCTCCGAAAATTAAAAGAAGAAAATATGTGGGGATTTATTCCATTCATTAAAACAACGCAACAGGCGTGTGTCTCTACTTGTTATTATCTATGCGTACGGCGTAATATATAAATGAGTTTACTGCAACATAAACTGCGCCGGTGCGTTGAGTTGGCGCACCAAGCCACTCCGCCGGCACTGCGTCGTTTCTTGAAAATTCACTGAGTTACCCATCTCTACATCAAATGCATCAAATTTTTGCTTTTTTTTTAATTGGGCCAAAAAAATAGTCCGCTCTTTGAAATCACAAGAGATCAGAGTGGAATCAGCTGTAAACTTTCCGGAGTTTTGTCTGTAAATTGCAATTATTATGATAAACGAAACCAAGTGTTTGGATTATTCTCTCTAAACCGTTTCGTCAAAACATCTGCTCTTGAAACAACAACAACAAGACAATAAAGATACTCGAGTAAACAGAGAAATACGAAGGGAAACATAATAAAATCTAAATATTTACATTTAATAAGTTCGTTGCAGTGTTTTAAACAGAAACTTTGCATTGTTGCCGCTGCAGCTGTTCTGGGTTTCTCTCTATTCTTATTCCGTTCCGCCGTTCGAAAATCGCTCGGCAAAGGAAAGCTTTTCAATTAGTCAGTAGAGCCTGTTCAATATTTGTTCGGGCTTAATACAGTTTAAGTACAATATTTGCGCATGGGAATGTACTTAATGAAACTCTTTCGGAAATATTAGCTGATCGCTACTAAACGGAGTGAAGAAATCGACAACATCTGCTTTAATTCTTTTAGGGAATCATGGGAAACTCCTACTTGATTTAGATCGTCTTGATTGAGAATTTCTTGCTCGGTGAACATAAACGAATGCAACGAATGTTCGCGCATTTGCCGCAAATCACTTCGCTAACGAAAGAAAGAAGATAGGAAAGTATTATCTAAAAACCTCTAGAACTAGTTTTAGAACAGGAGAACAGGAACATGTCCAGAACAGTACTCAACATTTACAGCCCTTCGAATCATTAAAGTTTCATCTAAAAACGTTGGCGAACATGACTAGCGAACGCAACAAACCTTCCCGAATAGTGCAATCAATGCAAAGAATGATGCCGAAACATCCCAAAACTCGCGTAGCTTAAAAGCACCAATTTGGACAAAAGATTATCGTTTTGCCCACGAACGTTCGCAAACAAACAAAGTTTTGGGTGAGTTTTCAAATGTGTCATTAAAACGTTATTTTCCAATGTTTTGTTTGTAATTTTCGTTTTTTTTTCCTCGCTTCCTCAATGTGTTATCGGCAATGTGCGAAATGCCTGTGAAACATGAATTTACTGCAACATACATTGCGCCAGTGAGTTACGGAGCCGGTGCGTTGGGCTGGCGCACCAACCCATTCCGCCGGCACTGCGCCGGCTCTTGAAAATTAACTGAGTTACCCATCTCTAGAATATGGGTAAACTAAGATGCTGTTCTACGTTTTACGGTTTGGTTTTAGATGGCACCACCATGCCGTGTTGCAGAATACGTACGTTTTCTTTTATTGATATGATATATTTATCAGGCTGATAACTGTTTGTAAAACATGCAGTTTTCGGCCTGATAAAACTTGGTAAATGCAATCATCAGAAAACAATTATTGGATAAAATTACATCATTCCAAACGAGCATAGGTGGCGCAAAAACTTCGTTTCGAAATCTAGCTTGTCAATTACGGTTTGTGTGCCGATGTGTACAGATGCGCTGTGAAACTGACATTTAACTCAGTGTTACCCATGTCTAGCTGGCAGCATCCCAATTATTGTGTTATGAAGCACTATGTTGCGTTTCGTCCCGGGCCTACCTATTGGAGTCGTCAGTAAGGATTAGGTAGACCTTGCCTTAGACGCCGGAATGTAAGTTCATTGTTAGATGTATTTCAACCGAGAAAGCGGTCGCTCTTGTGCGATGAAATGTTGGCAACCTGCCACCTGTGAGTCGGTGGATGAAGTTCACCACAACCTCTTTCCATATTTAACCTGCGGTTAACTTCCAAATCGCACTGCCGTGTAAAAGTTGAGAAAAAAAAGAAGTCAAAAATAAACGCCGTTTTTTTTGCATACAATTAGAGCTCAACCAGTGGTAACCTTCTGAACGTGGAAGTGAAAATCAGGCAAACAAATAACCAGGTAAAGTAAGTTTCAATTTGACTTCCCATGTCGTCATCCAGTGGGTTTTTGCAGGTGGTACCGGTCAAAAATCCGAAGCAATTTTGAGGTTAAAACCAGGTAAACCCACTCAACTCAGTTTAAATTGAATTTTTTCTCTTGGACAACTAAAACCACACTCGAGTTTATGGCGCAGTCTTTAAGCGATTTTCCAACAAATGCCCCTCATAAAACTGATAACTGATCTTCACGTCTTAACGACTGATTATCGATAAAAAATTCAATTGGGTTAACGATTTAAGTGGCCAATTCAGACATTCCTGATTTTACGAGTTTATAAATGCCCAGTTTAATGGAAATCTTCCATTAAGTTGCATTTGCCCAACAGGCCGTAATGCCATTTGACTTCGGCCTGTACTTGCTCTATTTTATTCTACTTCACCATTCCATTCATTAGGCAGTTGATGAAAATAACGCCTGTGACTTGACGCTAAAAAAATGTTTTTTTTTCACGTCCCTTTTTAATATTAACGCACATTAATCCATAACTGTGCCCGGTCGGTCAGCGCTTGTCCTCTTAACTCAAACTATTTAAAAAGTCGCTTTGTATTATAATTAACGTGCTTTTGAGGGCAGATTAGGCGATGTAATGTTAATGAGGGCATTGAAAAAAGTGAGATACTGGAAAAAGTGAGTACAACTGGAAATTCTTGTGATCAGGCAAATCAATCATTTAGCGACTTTGTTATGTAAGAACCAAGCGGGCAAAGAGGAGGAGAATATAAAGTATATAAATACAGAAAATCAATAGACTCCAGGCAATATTCATTTCCATGCTAAATTTGTCATTGAAGCTCGAAATTGAATGGGAATTTATGATTGGCTTGCGTCGGATTCAGGAAAGAATAATGGATGTACCGAGTGAACTTTCATATGGCTGAGATTGCGAAAAAACCTCCAATCCTCAAAACCCTCATTTCAATCATTCCTCACTTTTTCGATTTAACCAAATAATTCCAGACAATCGGTAAAGTTTGACTCAAAAAAACACATGGAAAACCGTTGCTTTTCATTCTTTTAAGTTGCCGCTTTGGGCTAACTTATTCTCTCCTTTGCCTCTAATGTTTACTTACAACTTCCGAACAAATTGCCCGAGAGAAAGAGGGAATTTGCCCTCTTCCCTCTTTTTTATCGCGCTCGGCCCCTTAAGAGTCCCAATCCGTTTGCAAAGTTGTTTAGAACGGGAAATTCAGCTCAACAGATTTTTCAGCAGTTCCTTCTCACTAATTCCCACTTAAAATCAGCGGTTTTCCGACCTTTCAAACTAAAAAGCGAGCCCTAAATTTTACCCTCACTAAATCACATGAGATTTGGCTCTCACTAAAAACGTATTTGTAGTAAGTGATTGCAACCCAAAATTGGGAGCACATTAAAACATTTTGCTCACTAAATTTTCTTCATCCTCACTAAATCAAATTGAACCCTTCGAGAGTTCACGGGGTTTTTCACTTCATAAAAGTAGGTATTTTTGCATAATTGGCAAAACGCAATTAATCCTTGAAGCTGTTTCTTCACTAAATTCCAATTTTTGACAAACGCACGGCAACTTACTAAATGAAAACCTTTGGCTCAATTTGAAATTCTTCACATTTGTGTGTCCTCACTAAATTATGATTTTCTTTCTCACTAAATCCCCAAGTTAATTCAATCACTTGGGGGATTGGAAAATTTTGCATTTTCTAGTGACAGTTATAGTTTTTGAACGAATTCATTGCCTCACAAAATTCCAATTCTACCCATTATGGGCCTGAAAATCGACAAAACACAATTCGTGCTCTTCACCAATTCCAAATTGAATTCGAGCCAGGTTGAAGTTGTAGACACTGCGAAACTATTCTCGATTTTTACACCTCACTAAATCCCAATTCAATTTGGTCGTTTTGAATTCAAAAATAAGCCATTAACGTCGTCAACGTTGAATCATTTTGTTTTTTTTTTCGAAAAAGATCAATAGCTAACAACGTGAAATTTCTCCTCCCTAAATCCCAACTATATTCAGGCGTTTAAGGCTTAAACATTGGCCTTTTTCCTGCTTGAAATTGCACATTATTAATTTCCTTTGAGTTATCTAAAAGCAAAGCCTACTCACTTATGACACGAAATTACAAATATCTCATCCTCACTAAATCTCAACTCAACACACTCATGCAAAAGCTATCAATTTAATCTTGATTGGCTTCAAATTCAGTTCACTTACAAACTCCTATCATTCAGCCAGGGTTTAAAGTTGGAACGTTTGTTGAACGTTTTTCCTCACTAATTTTCTGAATTAAATTGAACTCGCTTTTTGCTTGAAATTTTTCTTTGCTAAAGCGCAAAGATCGTCCATTTGCTTCATAAAAGTGGAATATTTTTACGATTTCTAAAAGAACGCTATTCTTCCTCACTAAATCGCAATTGAAAATAGTCGTTTCAAGCTTGAAATCTGCCTTTTCCCTGCTTAGAGTTAAAATATACACTTTTACTTAGCATTAAAGAAGAGTGGAATGATTCAAGAAATTTTCTCCTCACTAAATCGCCTTTCAATTTTGACATTTCAAAACTCAAAAATCGGAAATTTGCTCCGTGAAATTTGAAAAATTTTCAATTTTTTTACCAAACACGACGAGAACGCATTTACCCTCACTAAATCCCTTTTGAATTGAGCCGTTTCCATGGTGTTCTCGAAATTTTGTCCTCACTAAATCACAATGCAACCCTATTTGTCATTGGTTTTAGACCATAAAGTTGGCAGCACTGTATCATTTTCCCTCACTAATTCAACCTCTTATCTAAATCGGCTTATATGCAACCGATCAACACTCACTAGTTCCAAACAATTGACTTTATCGTTTTTTCGCCCGTTTTTTCGCTTGAATCACACAACGAAAACAGATTGACCCTCTTAATTCCACAAAGAAGGGGACGATAAAGCAAAATTCCACCAACATTAAATGAGACGTTCCCAGTGAAATATGCTTCCCATTATGGCGTCACATTAAAAATATGGCAAAAAAACTTTTTTAAGCGATCTTATCGGCTCGATTCCTTACTAAATCAACTGATGGATGCGAGTCGAAATTGAACTTATCGTATCCGAAAAAAATAGAAAACGACGCAGATAAGTCCCTATCGACAATTCTGGTCGTAATTAGTGTTCGTGGCCGTTTTATGTAAATAATGCAACGATATAAATACACTTTCAGCAAACGCAAATCGTAGACGTAACAACTAATCGTCAACTTCCCTTCGTTTGTTGTCCGAAACGTCTAATTTTGCGGTGAGAGGAGTTTATGGGCCGCAATCACGCAACTCTATTTATCGTGATAAATCGACTTTTCAGTCAGTTTTGCGGTTTAAATTTCCAAAATGCGGGTGAATTGATGACTTTGAGACTCACGAAAGTGACCAATCAAGGGGCTGGCTCGTGATATCAGTGTCAATGTCATTGTCAACTTGACATTTGCGTCTTAGCAAATATTGACGCAGTCAGTCGCCTAATCGTGCAATTATTTCAGTTATTAATTTTGCTGTTGCGAAGCTAATCGACTTTAAAGTTTCTACCTCGTAATCATCTTCAGTGTAATTAATGGTCTCCGTATGACTGTCATTAGAAGTTTGCTCTGATTACTACGTGGCAGAGTAAATAATTAAATATCCAAACGGTTGTTGGTTGCGTCTAGGCAAATGGGGACTTATCGTGAACTTGACGTTATTTTTACTTGGTTCGTTTAACGTTTTGGGGGAACTTTGTCGAATTTGGGTAGTCACTGCTTAGTTGGGGATGTTTGTCCGATTTAAGCAGATAAATTGAGGCTAAACAATGAAACACACCGGATGGAACGATCGAATGCTAATTGCCTGAGGGAGAGGAGGTTATTACGAAGTTAGTAATTTCGATAAATATTAGCTGGAAATTGATATGGTGTTTACCCGGGCTGAAGTATGCAAATTTAAGATGTTTCCGATCGATTTTCGCCAATGTACCGGTGTAACTTTGAGTGGAAATTTTCGATTTTTTCCCTTACAAAACGGGACGATGGCCACAAATCATGCCCAGTTGACCGAAAAACAATGGCGAATTTTTTATGACAAGATGCCCGGTTTGGGCTTCTGATTTATGCCGGTTTCGATAATGTTTTCGATCGCGATGTCACAAATCAATGCGACATTATGTCGCGAATTAAAATGCCCCACGTAAATCAGCCACCATTGTCTGGGGGCCAGTATGTAGATGCGGTCTGAATAATGGTTCCGACCAGGGACAAGGTGCATGGTTGCAACCACGACCTCAAATCCACATCGAAATCCTGTCAGGAGAGCGAAAAAAGTGAGCTGAGCAAAAGAAAAAACACGCCATTTGGTTTGAAACTTTGCTGATGATGGCCCCAAATCGAGACGTCGCAGTACTACAAACCTACTTTCTCAAAAATCATTTAGAGCCTAAAATGGCGTGAGATACTTTTAAAAAACCAGCGCAAACATAAAACGTCCCCAAAAAGTCCCTAAAGACAACACCGGAACGAAACTTTCATCAAAACTAGACTGGGTTTTTTTAATTTCAATCATGAAAATTCCCCTGATGATGGCGCGAAATCGAAACTTTCACCACAGCGAAAATGAGCTTTACTGTGTAAAAACACCACGACGTGGTCAAATTCCGGAGAAATACTCGAATGTAAACGACCCGATTTCCTCAATAAAACCGACAAATTTCCCGCAAACAAGTGCAAAAAACAATCCGCCCCTGATGCAACGGGGCCCCTTCCATCTCGCCAGGCCTTTGATGTATCCACATTTAATATAAATGAAAGAAAAAAAAGGTAAAACATGAAACAAAGAGGAAAATCCATTTGGAATATCAGAGTATCCAATCTCTTTTAATCTGTATCAAGTAATTCTCCGAGGTCCACTTCAGAAAAATGAAGGCATTCCGAAATAAATGAAATGTTTTCCTTCGGGAGACCTGTTTACATTATTTAGTGGGACGTTCATGGCATTCCCTGGAAATCGGATTCTTTCTGGTTTATTTTCATTTTTTGAGTGTCGGTTAACTGAATAGGACTTTATGCAAACTAGAAGCTTTGGTTTCTCACAATAAAAGAGTTAATTGAGCGTCATTAGGAGCGTTTTTGTTAATTGCTGTTCTCGTATATTAAGCCTGTTGTTCTTGGCAAAGTGGTGGATGCGCTTGTATTGCAAACAAAGCCAACGTCATTTGGTGGACGCAAAAATATGGCACAGGGTCTTTTAATTTAAAGGTTCACCTGATCAAACCATTTCAGGACTAGAAAACAGAGCAGAAAACTGGATTTATGCACGTTTGCATGACGGGCTTTGTCACTGAAACTCAAAACGTTTTCAGCCTGCAAGACCAAATTTGACTGAATTTTTGCAAATGCGTCTTCGAGCACCTTTAACCAAAACCTTTCTAGTCCCAATAATGATATAAAGCATAAATTTATAGAAGAAAATAACATTCCTTGAGGTGAATTTAGGCAACCGATAAACAGGGCCAATATTTGCTGAACTACAGCAACATAAACCGCAATACAGTAAATAATCAAGAAAAATAGGCAAAAAATCAATTCCTTACCTGATTTGCTGCTACTGCTGGCATCTGGAGGTCGTCTGGTGCAGCCGTCAGATCGCCAAAATGTGGTTATGTTCGCCCGAAACGTCCCGAGCCGCATCGCCATTTCGCGCATTGACAGACGCGAGCATTCACCAGGAGCACGAACAAGATCGTCCGCACTCCACCACGGTCAAGAAGCGATTGATCGGTCACTCGGGCCTGTAAGCTGAAGCCGTTCGGCTGGACGGCGGCTTCTGATTGGTCGACGAATCCAGCCGAACGCCAGATCGGTGACGTGCAGTGCCGACTGCGGTACAAGCCAGTGGCGTGTATAGGGATTTTTAATTAATAAAATTGATTTTCAAATTTCCCCAGAAGGAAATCTGCCCCCAGAGGCCTGGTGTATTGAGGCTAGCAGGAGCTAGCTGTGTCATTTTAGCAAATAAACCTGCCCCAATGATGATTTTTTTGAGGATTTAGAGAAGTTTTTTCAATAAATGGCTCTACTGAAGGGGGCAAAGCCCTAAGGGGCAATGCCAGATATTCTTAGGACCTGCCAGAACCCTTTGCTTGCAAAAACCCCTGCAGAACGGCCCGAAATGGGGCCCAAAACCGAAATTTATAATGCTAATGGGAACTGTCAGTGGTTAAGGTTTTTTCTGAATTTTGGCGCAAATATCATGAAAAACCAGACAAAAATTAGTGTTTTCCCAGTAAGAACTTGTCCTGAATGCAATGGCATGCGTTAAAACCCGGGATTTTACCCGGAAACCCACCATCAGGAAAATTCCTTTCACACCCTTATCAGTGGCGTGCGGCATTGCCACTCTCTGGCTTTTTAAGCAAAATAAAACCAAGTGTTGTGCATTGGGACTAATGAATGGCGCTCTTACAGTACCTTTGGTCCATTCATTCAATAAATTTGAGGAGAAATTGCAAATAAAATCCTCAAAGTGTATGCCTGGTTGCCTACAGCAAGCTCCCTGGCCACCCTGAAGCTTACCGGCTTACCCTCGCAAATCATTTTGACGTATTACTCTCAACCATGGACCCTCTTCCTCAAGTGTCCGCATCCGCAGCCCTCAATGACTCCACTGGACCAATCCGGGATATTTTCCAGGAATATCTGGAAAGGCCGGAGTTCCCGATTGCGGTGGCCAGAAACATCCGAATCTACTCAGTGGATGACAACCTGAGCCTGAAGGAGGCGGCCAACAACACTTTGCAGGTTTGATCAACTTTGCCTCCACCTCCAGAGAGATTTGTGAGGATGCCTCCATTAGATCCAGAGGAGTTTGGAGGAGGAGTCGCAGATAATCAGCGGCGCCGAGTTGGAGATCCTCCAACAGCATGCCGATTATGTGCTGCGGCAGAGGGAAGAAAATGAGTTTTTGAGGGAAATGATGCGCCTCAAACCCTGCGAGGTGTTTGCAAGTATCTGCCTGCCTGATAAGCTCAAGTATGGGCTTTTGGAGAAATGCGACCTCTATCCGGAGGTGACCAGGCAGTTTCTAGGTTGAGAGGGTTTTGAGTGTCTTTCCTCCATTTCCTCGTGAGATTTCTATAGACTTCCGGTTCAACCCCTCCTTGCACCGATGTGAGAGGTGTTTTCCTACTGAAGTAAACTTTCGGAACTCCACTAGAACTGTTCTCCCTACTGAGGTAAAGGAGAGGGAGCCTGAGCCTCCAAAAGGGGCAACCCTTATCCTGCAGCCCCCCCAGGTGGTTTTCCAGAACTTCCAGCCCAACTGCTCTTTGGAGGTGAGTGTTTTGGAGGTCTGAAAGGTTTTTCATATATACCAGGGGCATCCCAGCAAAGCTTCCAGATCAAGAACGTGAGCAATCGAGTTCAACGAGTGAGCGTGAGGAATTTCCCTAAGCGCCCAGAAATCTTCCGGCTGCAATTCGCCTCCTGCCGGCAGCTGGCGCCCGGCATGTGCCTCAAAGGCGCCATTCGCTTCACTCCCTCCCACTCGAAAAACCTTCAAGATTACGCCCAGTTCATCAGTGGGGCAGGCGAGCTCCTCACGCTCCCCATCCGAAGCCGACTATCCCCGCCACGGCTCCAGGGCTTCATCTCCAAGTCCCCCAGAAGCTTCCCAAGAGTGTCCCCAGGCTTTTCCCTAAAGCGCCAATGCGCTCTTAACGACTCCATCGACTTTGGCTGCTGCTTCTCCACCAATCACGTGCTTCTCTCGTTGCTGCTGACCAATCACGGCCACAAGGCACGCTTTTTCTGGCTGACGGAGGAGGAGTTTTGCGGCCAAGACGTGCAGGTGAGCCAATCCCATTCTCCCTAGCCAAGTAAACCGGTAGGGAAGCTTCCAGACTATCTCCCAGAGCCTGGAAATGAGGACGGGATGTTTCTGGATCTACCCCAGCTATTTCGAGCTGCTTCCCGGCGAAATTTGCGAGATCCAGATGTTGTTCCAGCCGATCCAGTGCGGCTTCCAAGCGCAGCCCATGAGGTTAATGTGCGACAACAACACTTACAAGCAAATCGAGCTGATTGGAGACGCGGTTTGCTTCAACAAGAACATGATCGATGTGGAGGTGAGTGAGCAGTTAGAAGTTTCTGAGGCTGGAAGTTAATTTTTTTGTCCAGATCCCTCATCAAGTGCAGAACTTGCAGAACCGGCCAGGTCATCGCATTTTCCTCGGCTACAGGCGAGAGGGAGAGTTTACTCTGAGGATCTCCAATCACAGTGCTCTTTTATTCAAGTATCATTTGGAAATGGAGGGCTGGATGAGGGCCTCCAACCTGCCTCCGCAGTGCCTCGCCCCATACAGCATCACTGAGGTGACTCTGAGCTGCGTGTGCCCCCCAGAGGTTTCGGGAGGCTACTACAGCACCCAGATGAGGTTAGGAAGCTGTGCTTGCAGAGCAAGCACACCCTCCACTTTTCCATTCCAGACTACTCATTCAGGATGTCCCAGTTGCCTGCCTGGAGAGCCGGGAGAGACTCCTAGTGGCCTCCCGTCAGCCCCTGGAGGATATTGTGAGGAACCTATCGGTGAGAATGTCTTCTATTCACCCAAGGCTTCGCCTCATCACTCTCCTCCTAGCTAGTGACGTGCAGGTGATGCAGGTAGAGGTGGCATGCTTCGCAGGCTTCCCCCCGGAAAAGGAGAAGCCTCCCCAGGCCTTAACCCCGTAAGCTGGCACCAGCGTGAGCTTCCAACCTTATTCTCTAGCTTGCAGGTGCCCGCAGCCCATTTCCCTACCCATCCCCACGGCCCAACTGGAGTTCAGCAGTCCTTTTTTGGACTTCGGCATCCTCCCAGTGGGGGTGGACGTCTCCAAAATGCTCTCCATCCAAAACCTGGGCCCACTGGAACAGGCCTGGCATATAGAGGAGATGGAGTATCACCTGGACAGTCCTCCATACGCCCATCTTCGAGCGGATCCTCCAATCTCTCGTAGGCGCGGGAGGCTGCGTCCGTGCAAATCCGTCCAGCTTAGCTACAAGTTGCTAGGGAAATCTCCTGGACGTGGGGTTTCCATTCTGGTGCTCCTCACTCTACCAACCACTCCTCACGCCCCAGAAGCACAGAGCATATGCGTTGTAACCTATGAGGTGATCGAGCTGGACATCCAGGTGAAAACCGGCCAATCCCTCGAAGCCATTCTCTGCCCAATGAGGATGCTCTATGTAGGAGTGCCGGAGGCTTTGACCTTTGAACTGCACAACTGCAGCCTCATTCCGGGGGCGTTTCACTTCATGGAGCCCTTGGGGGCGGACGCCCCCAATGTGAAAATTGTTTACCAGCCCCTATCAGGTATGGGGAAGTTAATAGACCCATTTGAAGGCCAACAGTTGCATGCTCCCACTCCTCCAGGCGAGCTAAAGGGAGGGTGTTCGCGCAAGATCGAGCTACAGGTGACCTGCTTTGAGGTGGGGATATTGGAGAGGCTGGTGCTGCCGTGTTTCATTGGGCAGGCGCAAGATCCACTCCAGGTGCGGCTTTTGTGCCTAGTGGACTGTCTCCATGTGTTCTTTCACCTGCCGGGCACCGCAGGGGGGAAGGTCCTCTGGCCCCCCAAGGTGATCTATGAATATGGAGGGGAGTGGAGCAGCTGGTGTCTATGTGAGGAAGATTCACAACCGAATGCAAAACCAGAGGAGATTTGCAACGACACTCAAAAAGAGGAGGAAATGGAAAAGGAAGCGGGTCTCCTCAACACCTTGCTCAGTGCCGATTCGGAGTTTTTCCTTCAAGAGTGTGTGGTGGAGGTCCGAGGAGTCCCCACGGGAAAACGTAAAAGTCCTCACTAAACCCCTCTGCCAGCCTACTAACTCCAGGTCTTTGCAGCAAAGAAAGTGAGGATTTATGTGGAAAACCTTACTCCCAAGGAGGCAAAATACTGCGTTCAAACCACAAACTACCAAGCCAAAGGGTGTGTAAGGCCCACCCAGCCAGGTGAGTTCACTCTGTTACTTCTTTTCCTTCCACTCTCCTTTTGCCCTTGGGCCCAGTAGAATCCCTCTGGCGGCAAATGATTCAACGGCACGGCATCCTGGTGCAGCCTCAAATAGAAAACGGCTGGCTTAATCAGCACCAACTCCTCCCAGTGGATTTTTGGATCTACTCCAACACCTGGGGTCTGTACAGTGAGGAGGTGGTGGTGGACTTGGAAGATATCGCCCCTTTCAGCTTCTCCCTACTTATTGAGGTGGTTGGTGGGCCGCTAGAGCTCCCCCTGGCCAAGGGAGGGATTCTTCAACGCCCCACTGTGAGGTATCATCTTCTTCCTCAGCCTCCAAATAGTGCTAGTGGGGGTGTTGTAGGTTAGGGGCAGTTTCCTTGGGCGTAGAGGGCGTTTCCAGAGAGATATTGATGAAAAACACCTCCTCAATTGAGGCCTCAGTGGAATGGAGGGTAGTTTCCTTCAAAGAAGGTCATGAGGACCTTAACTCTCCACCTTCAGAGGAGGCAGCGGGCTTGGAGGTGGCTTTGGGGGAAGGAGAGGGATTGGAGGTGAAGGCTGGTGCTCAGCTCTGTTTGCCTATTCTGCTTAAGCCTTCCGCTTTGAGCTTTGAGGAGGATCTGCAGGAATTCCACTGGCTTTTAATGGGGAGGATTGTTCCAAAAGACCCAGTTTACCGGTTGAAGTCTAGCTACTTCCTCAGACAGCCGGCCTTTTTGAGGATAGAGGTGACGGCCACGTTAGTGAAACCTCAACTGCAGGTGGAGATGTTGAGTGACTCCCCCTTGCGCATCTATGCCAACCAGGTGGCTTTGGAGAGATGCACCAGCTTCTCCCTAGAATGCCTACTCAAAAATCCCACTCCCTCCGCTTTGGAGGTGGAGTTGCAGTGCTCAGAGCCTCTCTCCTTGGGCCCTGCCGGGCCCAAGGTCCTCATAGCTCCACGTCAGTGTCGCAAGGTACTGCCTCCGACTTCTCCAAAGCCTCAACTCTCACTTTGGTGGTCCACAGGTTCAACTGGAATGCCTCCTAAGCTATGAAAGGATCCTCAAATGGGCCTCCCTGGTCTATAGGGCGATGGAGGCGAAGGAGGTGGCCACTCCTAGAAGCTCAGTAGGGCCGGAGGCGAAACTGCAGGCTGGGGAGGAGAGGATGGCTGAGGAGGAGCACAAGGTGCTCACTCTGCATAGGAAGTTGGCCATGTATTTTGGAGACGGAGGAGGAGGAGGCAGAAAGGTTTGGGGTTTCCCCAGTTTTGATTTTCGCATGTTCATCTTGATTTAACCTCAAAATGTTTAGGTTATGCCCATTGACATAATGATCTACTACCCACACATCTTGGTCAAACCAGCCCATGTAAAGTTTGGTTATGTGCTGCTGGGCCGCACCCAAAAAGCCATCTTGACCATCTACAATCTGACGGGCAAGCGCACTCCGAAAAGGCCACTTAACCTCTAAAACGCCTCACGACTTTTAGGTTATGCCGTGCTGTTTGAGGTTTACAAAACAATTGCCACTCAGGAGATTTTCGTCACGCCATGTAGCGGTCGAATCCCTGAAAGCGTGGGGGGGAATCACAGCTTTAGTAATGTGAACGTGTTCTTCACACCCAAGTAGGCGTGGCAGTTTGACGTTTGGTTGTGTCACAGTTTGACAGTTTTTGGGGGTGTTGTAGAGGGCGCCGCAGCTACAAGGAGAGCATCAGAATTGTCACTAATATTCCTCAATATTACGTCGATGTGCCCATTAAAGGGGCGGGGTCCTTTAATGAGAAGTTTGATTGATTGATTTGAGTTTGATTAAATTTATTTAATCAATTAATTTTTTTTTATATATTTATAATAGCCGTCCACCCGTGATTAGACTGCGCGCGTTGAACAAGGACAGCCATAGTTAGTTGTGAGTCATTCAGCTGGTGATAGTGGACCCCAGGTTGGCAGGCCTGAGTCACGTGGTTATGCGGACCAATGGCGTGTCAGTAGTGGCAGGACGTGGCAGCCGTGCAAAATCCATCCACGTCCGCCATATTGACATTCGACAACTTCGGGGTGGATTTCGTGTATGTTCTGGCGCATTTTTCGGATAATACGTGAAGTTTTCCTGCAAATCCAGGTAGGTGCCCCTCGCGCCTACTCAGCCCTAGGGCGGTGCCCATTTGTCTGCAGTGCCACCCCGCAGGGAATGCGGCGTTTCAGTGTCAAAACGAGTAAAATTCGGTGCTCTGTTGGCGGCCACCAATCCGCTCGGTTTACGTCAACTTTTCCCTGCGCCTAAAAGGGGTTTTGCCCCGCACCAGGCTGAGTGCCCTTTTGCAGGGCATTAATCAATAACTCACAGTCTGCATGATTAATAACACCGCAAAGTCTTCGGTTCTTTGTTCCCAAATGCACCAAAACCAGTGGTTTAATTGGGGCCCCCCAACTTGGTTTCAGGTCTAGATTGAGTGCGGCCAAAAACCAACAAAACACCGAAATGGGGAACGTTTTTGCCAACTTGTTCAAAGGACTGTTCGGCAAGAAGGAAATGCGAATACTGATGGTTGGATTGGATGCAGCTGGTAAAACCACCATTCTCTATAAACTCAAATTAGGCGAAATTGTGACCACGATACCGACCATTGGTAAGTTGTAAACGGCCAGACGGAACGCCTGGTCTAGATCCTGGTGCGTCAGCTTAAAATGCGAGCGTTTTTCAGCTCAAATCAATCGCAATTAGATGAATCATCCGGCTCTAGGAGTGTTCAGGTTCACTCAAACTTTGTTCCTTTGCAGGATTCAATGTGGAAACTGTAGAATACAAGAACATCAGCTTTACGGTTTGGGATGTGGGCGGTCAGGATAAAATCCGGCCCTTATGGAGACACTATTTCCAAAATACGCAGGTGAGCGCTTGCAAACACTGTGCTCAAGCGGGGCTTTTCGGTGTATGGTTGTGCTTATTGTCCTAAAGCGTTCTGTTGCTTGATCTGGGCCTGTCCAGGTAATTTTCTAGAACATCAGCCCCTGGGTTTCGAAGTAGAAATTGTGCTCACCTGATTGAAAATCCTGCTAGCAACAACTTTTCCTAGTGGCGTTTTTAGGGGAAATGCGGTTTTCCACCAGTTTTACAACTTTTCCCGCAGATAAACAGCTTGTTTATCTTTCCCATATGTGCGCGCGCTGTGCGTGTCAACCCGTTGTCACGGCAGTTCATGTTTGAAATAATGCGCACATTTGCCAAATTTACGTTTAATGTTGCAGTGGATTGGCACATTTGGCAACGCAAAATGTTGTTAACTGTTTATTTTTTCCCGTACAACTGTGGTGCGTCCTTTGTTATCTTATGGAAAAGTTGTCAATGAGTGAAAAGTGCTCAAAAATCGCATTTCCCCCAAAAAGTCCACTAACAAACCTTGTTGCAACAGCGTCTTTCTTTAAGATGGGCATATTGGCAACCGCGCACGCAATGGTCGGATGTTCCAAATAATTACCCCGAAATCAGCAAAAAACTTTTTTGAAAAAAGAATGACGCATTCTTTCACATGTTTAGTTTCGAGCTTGAAACCTTGATCAATGCCGCAGGCACCAATAAATCCCCCACAATCCGGCAACTGTGTCCACTGTCGTGTCCATTTTTTCCTTCGGTTGATTGGCGTTTTTAATGCAAGTTTCGCGCGAAAAAACATCATCCTCAGGCCAAAGTCAGTGCTACGCAGCTGTTGCTAAGGGAGACGGCGCCACGGTACTTTTTCCTACACGATTTTATTCGTGTTTTTTTTTTTTGTTCTAGATGAGCTTTAACGAGCATGGCGAGTGGAGAAAGGTAGTGTGTGATTGGCTGAAGGTTTTCTCTTTCTTTCTCGCGCGCTTCTCTCTGTTTTTTTTTGTGGAAACGTTTCGAAGCTCGGCCATCCTCAGGGCCAAAGCCCAGCTTTTGCCAAAAAGGCACTTTTACTTTGATTTGCATGACTTGAATGATGATGCAAATGAAATTTTTAAGTCTCTCGCTCTAGAGTCAACCGAAACGAGTTTTGATTGAAAATTCGGCTTTTTGGGGCAATTTCAGCATAAAATGAGCCCCATGTCGATGGGGTTATTTTCCAAAAAAATCGCACTTTTAACCTCAAATAAACTTTTTTAGAAAAAACACCTATTGACATTGTACTCATTTTCAACTGAAATCGTCCCAAAAACACGAATATGAACTTGGAATTGCAATCGGTCAAATGATTTTCGAGAAAATTGGATTTTTTTGCCAAAAAAGTACCTCCAGTCGCATGCAACCCAGAATAAAGGCGTCTTGATTAAAAAACGAAAGCAGGAACTCTGGATTAGATACTGTTGCCTCGATTTTCCATTTTTTTCTTGGAAAAATACTGTGAGAAGTCAAAGAACTGAATGCCTTAAAGCAATATTTGCAAGTTTTTCGCTTCAAACTCATCAAAAGCGAATTCTGATTGCAGTTTCGGCTTTTTTGGACAATTTCAGCATAAAATGAGCCCCATCTCTACGGGGTTATTCTCCAAAAAAAATCGCAATTCTAACCTATAATTTTTTTTCACAAAAAAATTACGTTCGTCGTGGAACACATTTTCAGCTAAAATTTACTCAAAACGCCGAATTTGACATCGAAATTGAAATTCGCTTAATTATTTTCGAGAAAATTTACAATTTTGACCCAAAAAACGCCTGCAGACGCGGTCAATCATGAAAAAAAAGTTTTCTTGCAATCCAATTCTAGAGAACGAAAAGAGACACTGTTGCATGAATTTGCGATATTTCCTTTAAAATATACTTGAACTGAATGCCAGAAAGCCCTATTTGCAAGTTTCCCGCTTCAAACTCGTCAAAAACTAATTTTGATTGCATATTCGGCTTTTTCAGACGATTTTAGTTGAAAATGATCTCCGTGTAAATGGGGTTATTCTCAAAAAAAAATTGGCAAAACTAACCTAAATTTTTTTTTTTTGTCGGAACACCCATCGACATGGTACTCATTTTATGCTAAAATTGTCCCAAAACCCCGAATTTAACAACAGAATTGCAATTCGCTCAATGGTTTTCGAGATAATTGACAAAGTGTCTTAAACTGGGTCCAGCCCGGAAAAAAGGAGTTTTAAGTGAAAAACGTGTGCTGGAAAGCCAAAAAAGACACTGTTGCCATGATTTGCGAGTTGTCCTTGGAAAAATCCTTTCAAAAACTAAGCGCCAGAAAGCAAAATTTGCAAGTTTCTCGCTTTAAACTCGTCGCAAGCGAATCCTGATTGGAGATTCGGCTTTTTGAGTCGATTTCAACTAAAAAGAGTACCAAGGCGATGGGTGATTCTCCAAAAAAAATTTTTTTTGTGTAAAAACACCCATGGACATGGTACTCATTTTCAACTGAAATCGTCTCAAAAAGCAGAATCTGACATCAGAATTGCAATCGGCTGAATAGTTTAGGAAAGAATTGAAAAATTTTCCGTTTCTTGCAGGGTTTGATCTTCGTAGTAGATAGCAACGACCGGGAGCGTATTGGCGAGGCCAAAGACGAGCTGATGCGCATGCTGGCCGAAGACGAACTGAGAGATGCCGTTCTATTGATCTTTGCCAATAAGCAGGATCTGCCGAACGCGATGAACGCAGCGGAAATAACCGACAAGCTCGGCCTGCACTCGCTCAGGAACCGGAACTGGTACATTCAGGCGACCTGCGCAACAAGCGGTGACGGCCTGTACGAGGGCCTCGATTGGCTGTCCAATCAGCTGAAGAACACCAACCGTTAAGAGTGTGCGCGCGCTGCCCAATCGCAGTCACTTTGTGATTGTTTTTTACACGTAACTGGACTAATGAGTGTTTACTATTAATTGCCCGGATGTTGCGAAACACGCCCATCTTCTCCTGCGCCCACCAATCAGAGCCGATCCGGGTGCGTTCTCGCAACATGTGGTTGGGCCGGCGCGGCCCACCTCGAAGCGGCCTCTCTCCCACCTCAATTCCACTCACTCACTCTATCTCTCTTTGGCGTTGCGTCTCCCACAGCCAATCAAATCGTTCAACGGTCAAAAAGCTACCGTTTTATTGGACGCGTGGAGGGGGCTGTTTCGTGGACATTCCCCGTTTCAAGTCATGTCAAGCTGTATTATCGAAACAAAATAAATTTCTACCTATATTAACTTATTTTGTCTAATTAGCACAGTTTCTGAGGTTAGGTTCAGTTTCGGCTTTAATTTTTTCCTTTTAATGAGGTTAAGCTACTGTACTTGATTATAAGAGATTATAAGCATGTAGATTTGCGTACTTTTTTGTCTGTTTTTGCCATTGTTCTTCAACAGGGGGCGCTGAGCTGGCGGTGTTTTTCGCAGTCGAAGCCGTGGACGTCGCGTCGCCTACTGTCCGCCCCTCTGGACAGCAAAAGGGCGGCGATGTGGTCGTGGCCGTGGATTGCTGAAAATCCACCGTTAATTAGCTGGGGCCGGTTAAGGGCGGGCGTCACCGTTCACCTGCTCTGATCAGGGGCGTCCAGCCGCTCCTGTCCTGAAGGTTTATGTCCGCCCCTGTATCCAGGGCGAACTGGACGCTGTCCGTCTGTCCCGAGTCGACTGCGTAGTGGAGCAGAGACAGTCCGTTGATGTCCCGGCTATCCTTTTGGGCACCTGCAAGCAGTAGTGAGCAATTTTAGGGTTCCATCCAGTCCAACCGACCCTTAAATACCTTTCTCAATCAAAAACTGGGCGGCTGAGAGCGTCCCCCTGTAAAGGGCGGCCATCAGGGGCGTGCGCCCGCTATACAAAAGGGGCTGATTGACATCGGCGCCCAACGTGACCAGCAGCTGGACTACGGCCAGATCGTCGGCCTCCAGCGCCTGGACTATTGGGGTTTTGTGCTCCTTGTTCTGCACGTTTAAAAGCCAGGGGCTGCGACACCCAGCAATCGAGCAGCCGACAAGGATGATAACAAATCAGTACCTGTGAAGGGCGATTTTCCTGATCAGGGCGCTTCGGGCGAGTTTTACGGCTCGCGTCATGTGCAGGACGGCGCTGTGGGGGCCGAAAGGTTCAGTGGCCGCCCTAAAGTGTCGCCACTGGGCGCTCGAGTCGCCCTTTAGCCGGAACTGGTAGCAAGTGGAGGGGGCCAGTTGGGTGACTTGGGCGTGGCATTTTGCGCCCCTGAAAGTGCAGTTGGGGAAAACTAGGAGCGATTGGGCGGACGGTTGTTACCAGTAAACGGTTCTCCATTGCTGGAAGGGGTCGCAAATCTGCAGGCGGCTCCAACTGGGTGTCTCAGCTGGGGGGGTGCTCCATCGCAGGGTTAAAGCGTTGGTGCCTCGCTCCACGGTCTCGGGCGGCTCCATTTTGTTATTGATCAAACAACGTATTTTCCCCCCAAGAGCTCGTTTGTTTTGGGTTTGTTACAAGTGGCACAAGACTGGTTGGGATTTTCGGTCGAGTTCACATCGTCATTTTTTCTTCTTAACGAAATGTTCATTCGCCAAACTGTCACTAATATCAAAATTTGCCCAAATCCTCAAATTTTACTGTCTGAACCACAATTATTTGACTATTGTTTAACGTACGTGTATGCCAATCAACTAGTAAAATACTGCGACTGGCAGGCCCCAACTTCGGAACCAAGCAAATTTCCCCGCTTTTCGTGCATTCGCCAACTTATCCAGAATCTCGAAAAAATCTTCGATTTCCCTTCGAGCTATTGCGAGGCGATTAGTATGCAAATCCAAACCAGTTGACTCGCAAAACGAGAAAAACGCCGATTGCAAACGGGAAATTATTGCATTTTACATGTTCTTTCGGGCTTCAATCAGGAATGAATATATTGAATAAAAACTGACCCAGATGATCCGGTTGTGCTGTGGCTGGCCTTCAACTTGCTACGCAGGAACGAACCATGAACCCCACGGTAACCATACATAATTTTTGCCATGCAGAAGACCCTGAAAATGGAAAAATAACGCTATTAATGTCCGAATCTAAGCCACGTGTGCTTGGAACCTAATGGAACCGGTCTAGTGGGTTCCGCAGTTTGTCCGGTTAAACCAGGAACCGCGTCGTATAAAACAGAACATCCGCAGTATAAAAACTGTCCCCTAAATCGGTTCGACTGCAGAGAATCGACTATTTTGGTACCAAGGTGTCCGGCCGGTTCTAAGTTCAATGCTTAATGGTACCCGTTTGCAGTGAACATAAGTGAAGAAACCCAGCCAAAACCGCTCACTTTACCGATCCTCGTCCAGTGGTCGCTGCAATTGTGCATAAAACTAGTGAAAACTGCAGACTTTCCATCATGACGGTGTACGGGAAACTTGTGCAAATCATCATCGTGGCCCTCAATTGAAGTGGAACTCAGCCAGTGAAGCCACAAGATGGACCCAAAGCAAATAAACACACTGTGTTTTAATTAATTGAGTGTTTTATTTCCAGTTCACCTTTTTTCGCAAAAAAAAATCCCTCGAAACACAGTGAAAAAACTGATTTTTTTCGCAAAAAAAATCCCTCGAAACACAGTGAAAAAACTGATTTTTTTCGCAAAAATGTGGCTTTTAGTCATTTATTTCCTTCGTCTGTTCACATGCAAAAAATTGTGAAAATTAAACCTCGAATAAAACACCAAAAGAACGCGACAAAAAAATTATAATCTACTAAAACACTAGGCGAGCAAGCCGCCTGCAGCGTTGCCAATCCACCACACATACTTACATTGACAACCCAAATCAACTGATACCTGTCAGCTTTAACGGCAAATAACCCTGAAATTTCCCCCTTGACGTTTGCGGGATGTTTTCGTTCTAAAAATAGTTATTACCCATTGTTCCTTCGATTGTTTTCTGGTGTTTTTTTGTTAATTTGTGTGTTTTGGTGTTCAGTGTCGGTGATGTTCGGGCGCAAGAAGCCCGAGAGGCCGAAACGGGACCGTTCTGGCAATATGGCTCAGGTGAGGGGCGCGCAAAAGTTCCTAACTCCCAAACTAGGGCAAGTAGCAACTTGAAAATTTTCACAGTCCTTCCACAATCCCACAAAATCCTGACTTTTGCCCGCCGAGTAAAGTTTTGGCTCGAAATACTTGTTTCCAGCCAAGTGCGCTCTCTTTTCTAAAAATTCACAACTTACCAACTAGGGCAAGTAGCAACTTGAAACTTTCACAACCCTTAGAAGACAGTTCACTCTACAAACGCTGAAAATTGCAAGAAAATCCCACAAAATCCTGATTTTTGCTAGCCGAGTAAACTGAGGGTTCGCAATGGGTGTTCCCAGCCAAGTGCGCCCTCGTATTT
The DNA here is from genome assembly GCA_024550625.1 of Dendroctonus valens. Taxonomy (NCBI): domain Eukaryota; kingdom Metazoa; phylum Arthropoda; class Insecta; order Coleoptera; family Curculionidae; genus Dendroctonus; species Dendroctonus valens. The sequence continues at coordinate 127,355 of JAJTJO010000700.1, forward strand.
AAAACTTCACAACTCCCAAACTAGGCCAAGTAGCAACTTGAAACTTTCCCAGTCGTTAGAAGATCCTTCACTCTGAACTTTCACAAGAAAATTCCTTCTAGTTCGGTCTGTTCGACGTCCCAAGCGACGTGCCATCAATCGGCGGCTCTATGGACTCGGACGGGGGCGACAGCGACCTCGAAGCGGAGCTGGCCGCCCTCACGGGAGGCGGCAGCGCCCGCCCCAAGCCCAAAAAGGTAGCAACCAGCACCAATCCAAAAAATCCCGCCCCACCCAACCTCAATTCCATTCTAGTCGCAGAAGCAGCCGCTGCCTCCACACCGGATTGAAGAAATAGTGGCGGGCACGCTGAAAGACATCGACGCCGCTGTTGAAGATGAAGAAGTGGATGAAGATGATCCAGACCTGTTGAGCGAATTGCAAGAAATCGCCGGTAAAGAACTGGAAACCAGCCGGGGGGCGAAAACTCATGAAATCAAACCGGTTTTGGGGTGTTTAGGTGAAGATGTGGAGCAGGAAGAGGCGGCGCCGCCTACTGCAGCGGTATCGGCCGAAGTCGTCGACACTTTAGCCGCCCGATTAAAGGTCTACGAGGAACTGGAAAAGGCGGCCAGAGAAGCAGGGGAAATCAGCAAAGCCAAACGCTTTGGCCGCGCCCTCAAGACACTGAACGATCTCCTCAAAACCGCCCGAGCTGGAGGGTAATTGCCATCATTCATCCCAGAAATCCTGGAAATTCCAGAAACCAACTCCCGATTTTCAGGGCAGTGGACCTGAGCGACAGCGCCGTCCCCCCAGAAATCCAGCCGAAGCCCCCAACTGACAACCATGTAAAGGAACAGGCAGCCGAAGTCCAGAAGGGCGTGGACGAAGAACTGTTAGGGATGCTTTTAGGTGAGTAGGCCTAAGAGTCGATTTACAATGGGATAAGCTGCGACTTTAGCCAGACAAAAGGAGTACAAAGTGGCAGCGCTGGAGGCGAAAAAAACCGGCAACAGCGAGCTGGCGTTAAATCACTTGAAAATTGCCAAAGTCTTCGACCATGTGATCGACGCAGTGAAACGGGGCGAACCGGTGGATCTTTCGGATATGCCTGGACCGCCAGGCGAGCCCAGGATCCAGGAAAACGAGCGCCAGCAAAGCGGCAACCCTGACAACGCTGCAGAGCCGCAGCTGGTCCAAGCGGGCACTATCGAGGAGGCGTTGCAGCAAAGGTGGGGAGGGCTACGCGCCTATTGGCAAGCGGCCATTCAAACGCTCGTTTTCCATAGGTTGGAGTTCTACAAGGCGCACGAGCAGCAGGCTAAGGACGAGGCAAATAGCAGCAAAGCGCGCAGGTTTGGTCGCATTGTCAAGCAGTTCGAGCAGGTAGGCAGAGCAGGGGGGGGATTGCTTGATGATGGTTTGAGTGGTTTAAATGCGCAGGCGTTGAAAGCGCACCGAGCAGGCAAAGGGGCGGGGTTTGAGGAGCTGCCCACGCCCCCTGGATTTGCGGCCATTCCAGTGCCCGGGGCGCCACCTGCAGCCCCGCCCACTACCCGAGTGGCGCCGCCCGTTCCGAAGCCCAGCCCATCCAGAGTGTCTGGTAAGAGGTCGAAACATGGTCTGTTGCGGAGAAATTTTCAAGTTTTGCGAAAACCTTTGAACGAATTGCAAATCCGAGGTAATTTTCTAGTTCCAGAGGGCAATTTTAGTCGAAAACGAGTACCATGTCGATGGGTAGATTTAGAATTTTTGAAGCAAAAAAAATTTTTTTTGTCAATTTGCCCATCGACTTTGTACTCATTTTCAGGTGAAATTCACTCAAAAAGCCGAATTTGGCATTGGAATTCAAATTCGTTTAACGGTTTTGGCTAAAAATGTTCAAAAAACGCATGCCTTGAGCTCGTTATTGATGCAAAAAAATTTCCTAATTTCAAAACAATTTTTTGACGGAACCATTCTGTTAAAATGAACCAAATTTACAACACAAGTAAACTGGTCCTTCCTGAATCAATCACTGGCGCCCTCGTTCTGATGTCTCAAATGGTTTCTCAGAAACAAGCCTTAGAAGAGCATGGTGCCCGAGCGAGAAAACGCGCAAAAAATCTCCAAATTTCAAAAATTTATTTTGAAGGAACTATTTGCGCAAACGGAACCAAATTTACGACACAAGTAAACTGGTCCTTCCGAAATCGATCAGTGACGTCCTCGTTGCGATGTCTCAAATGGTTTCTCAGAAACAAGCCTTAGAAGAGGATGGTGCCCGAGCGAGAAAACGCGCAAAAAATCTCCAAATTTCAAAAATTTATTTTGAAGGAACTATTTGCGCAAACAGAACCAAATTTACGACACAAGTAAACTGATCCTTCCTGAATCGATCAGTGACGTCCTCGTTGCGATGTCTCAAAGGGTTTCTCAGAAACAAGCCTTAGAAGAGCATGGTGCCCGAGCGAAAAAACGCGCAAAAAATCTCCAAAATTTCAAAAATTTATTTTGAAGGAACTATTTGCGGAAACGGTACCAAATTTACGACACAAGTAAACTGATCCTTCCGGAATCGATCAGTGACGTCCTCGTTGCGATGCCTCAAATAGTTTCTCAGAAACAAGCATTAAAATAGCATGGTGCCCGAGCGAGAAAACGCGCCAAAAATCTCCAACTTTCAAAAATTTATTTTGAAGGAACTATTTGCGCAAACGGAACCAAATTTAGGACACAAGTAAACTGGTCCTTCCTGAATCGATCACTGACGTCCTCGTTGCGATGTCTCAAATGGTTTCTCAGAAACAAGCCTTAGAAGAGCATGGTGCCCGAGCGAGAAAACGCGCCAAAAATCTCCAACTTTCAAAAATTTATTTTGAAGGAACTATTTGCGCAAACGGAACCAAATTTAGGACACAAGTAAACTGGTCCTTCCTGAATCGATCACTGACGTCCTCGTTGCGATGTCTCAAATGGTTTCTCAGAAACAAGCCTTAGAAGAGCATGGTGCCCGAGCGAGAAAACGCGCAAAAAATCTCCAAATTTCAAAAATTTATTTTGAAGGAACTATTTGCGCAAACAGAACCAAATTTAGGACACAAGTAAACTGGTCCTTCCTGAATCGATCACTGACGTCCTCGTTGCGATGTCTCAAATGGTTTCTCAGAAACAAGCCTTAGAAAATCATGGTGCTCGAGCGAGAAAACGCGCAAAAAATCTCCAAATTTCAAAAATTTATTTTTGAAGGAACTATTTGCGCAAACGGAACCAAATTTACGGCACAAGTAAACTGATCCTTCCTGAATCGGCTAGTGACGTCCTCGTTGCGATGTCTCAAATGGTTTCTCAGAAACAAGCCTTCGAAGATAAATATCTCTGGTTGAAAAATTCACCTCTTACCTCCTGCCTGCCGATAAAGAACTGAAATTTCTTCCAGATATAGAGCAAATATGGCTCTAGATCTGGGGAAAGTTTGCACGTTGCCCTTGGCTTGGGGGGATTTTGGCAATTTTTTTTTAAATTGCTCACATTGGCACTCGGTTTCAGGCAACAAAATATCCACCACGCATCAGGAAAAGCAGGTTTTAATCCTGCAGGCGAAACAGAAGCAATTCAGGGTGGCCGCCCTCAATGCGAAGAAAAAGGGCGAACTGGTGCAGGCCAAAGAATTCCTCAAGCAGGCCAAAGGCTTCGATAATCTGATCGAAGCCGCCCAGGGCGGCCTTCCAGTCGATTGGGCGACCATTCCCGTCTCGCCCGAGGCAAAATCCCAGCTGGACAACGAGTACGACATTGTAATGGCCGAGGAATGCACGGAAAACTCGGACAGCGACAGCGACTTGCTGTCCAGGCTGGAGACTCAGCTGACCAAGCAGATGAAGATGTGCCTGAGCACGCGCGACCATCACAAAGCCTTGGGCGATGTGGCCGGGATGAACAGGTGAGGCCTTCACTCAAACCCGCCAGAAAATAAGCACTCAAATACTGCAGATTCGAACGGCTGGCCCTCAATGTAACCAAGGATCTGGATGTGGTGCGAGTGGCCAAGCGAACAGGCCGCGCCCCTCCAAAGTTCCACTACGAAACCAAGGAGTTTTCCATTGTGAAGAGTTTCACCGAACTCACCGACAACGAGCTCGAACTGCTGATTGTGCGCGGTATCAACTACAGAAGCAACAACCCGAAAGACATCGACACTTATGTGAAGTTTGAGTTTCCGTTTCCGCAGGTGAGAGTCGGAAGTTTCCGCCGCCAGTTTCCAAGTTAAGGGATCGTTTTCCAGGACTCGCCCTACTCCAGCTGGACGTCCACTGTCAAGGACACAAACAATCCAGAGTACAACCAGACGTTCATCGTGCCGATCCAGAGAAGTTCGCGGCAGTGCCAGCGCGTGTTTAAGAGGCACGGAATCAAGTTTGAGGTTTACTCCAAAGGGTGAGTGCGTCCAAACAAGTCTAGGTACAGCTTTGGGGTTTTCACCACTGGATAGAGCGAGGTTTGGTCTATTAGGGGTGAAAGTGTCACCACAGTGGCCCAAGAGGGGCAACCGCGGCGAGTGTTTTAGTTTCAGTTGACCTCAAACGCAGCAACTCTCACTTTGGGGAATTTTCAAAGACAAATTACACCCAAACTAGTCAAAGTAAGGATTTGAGGTTTTCACCCCTGGATAGAGCGAAGTTTTCTTTATCAGGAGTGAAACTTTCTCCAAAGTGGCCTTAAAGGGGGCAAACGAGGGGATTTTTTCCAATGCACTGAAATAGTCGCTTAGCTGAAGTGATGCCATGATTTTTTGGCTAGCTGCGGCTCTGGTTGCGCTAGCTGCATCTTTTCCGGTTTCAGTGGGCTGTTCCGCAGCGACTCCCTATTGGGCAGCGTCAACTTGAAGCTGCAGCCGCTCGAAACTGTTTGCGAGCTACACGACAGCTTCGAGGTACTGAAAACGCGACTTCCACCCTCTTTCACTAATCGATTGTGTTTGTTGGCAGCTGATGGACGGCAGACGGAAAACGGGCGGCAAGTTGGAGGTGCGTCTGAGGCTCCGCAGCCCCATTGCGACCCAGCAGGTGGAGCAGATCCAGGAAAAGTGGCTGATTGTCGACCAGTAGCCCCCCAAACAGTCTAGTCAATGTGATGGATTTTGATGCCTTCTGTATTCACTAGAACTAGAGGTTTAAGCTCTGTTTAGGGCGAATGATGTAAATATGGTGAATGTGCCTGAGAAGTTTGAAGCGATTAAAAGATCTAGTGGCGCTGTGACATTTTCATGGGGCTTTTTGCCCAGGTTGGGGAGTTTGGCGGCTTTTTACGAGGAGCTTTCTTTCAATCACCCTGGGCATTGGCTAAAGGCGCGGAGCCCGTGAGGGCCAATTTGGAGTAAAACACGCGTTTTTAAGCAAAAACTACTCACCTGCTGCTCTTCCATTGGGGGCAAACGGCCACTTTCTTGGGGGGCAGGTGTAACCTAAGTTGCTCCCCCAAGGGTACAAACAAATGTCCCCTGACGTAGACAGGGTTGCCAACAGAAGCAGCAACGGTTGAATTTCGCTGTTAATATCCAACTATTCCAGCCCTAAGGGGGTGGGCGACAGTCGTTCAGGGCTCTTAAGGGCCTTGCAGACCCCAAAAAGGCCTGAAAACGTCTGAGAAGTTGGCCAGTCTGCGGCTGTCAAGATCCAAAACCTAACCTCACAAAACAATAAAAGTGTTTATTTTGGGTGTGTCCAGTAACTAGAAGCAATTAAGGAGCCCCAGAGCGATCGAGATCGAGATGGTGCAGCTGCAGGCCTGCTGGGCCCCGTGCCTCTGGACCGACAGCCTGAAAACCGCCTGCAAGGCCATCAGCTTCTACACGGTGGCCGTTAGTGTGGTGCTGATGACTTTCACCGTGTTCAACATGTTGGGGGGCGACTCCACGCAGCTCTACAACCCGCTGTTTGAGGCGGACGTCCGCTACTGTAAGTAGATGGGCTTGGGGCTGCGCCCCCACTGAAACCCTTGAATTTCCAGCCATGCAAGTCGTTGGGGGCATTATCCTGGTTTACTTCCTGGCGCTGATCTCATCGGCCGGAGTGTTGGTTTACGGCCTCCATGTCATGGTCAGGGGGCTCATGCTGCCTTGGATGGGCCTGTTTGGGCTGGGAATCCTTTTCCAGCTGGTTTTCGGGCTGTGGATGCTGGGCGGCTACTACATCTATGTAAGTGCTATTGGAGCTGGAAGTTTCCTGGAGTTGACTCGGTTTTTTTGCAGATTGAGTGCGTTTTGTACACACTGGTGCTCTGGTGCTGGATGGCGTACAACGTAAGTGGGGCCCCAAAGAGGTTGCGCTGGTTTAATGCCCGGTTTTTGCAGGTTTACTGCTGGCTGGTGGTGCGCAGCCAATATAGCGTGTTCGAGGAGCTGCAGTCGCCCAACATTGAGCTGCTTTGGCCCTAGCCGGGCCCCCGAACGGTAGTTTTAGGGCTTTTTTTGTATTTTTCCTGTTTATAAACGTCCTGGGACCCTTTCCAGGCGACCAAGCTGAGTCTGTTTGATGACTGCCCTCCCCATCTCCCAGTGCCGCGCTCAAGGCGCACAAACCAGTCCGGCGGTAATAAAAGGAAATGTGAACTTCAGACATGTTTTGCCGGATGCAAAGAGGAAAATCCGCCTTAATTGATGCACTGGATGGATGTTTCCCATAGAACGGCCATGGTTTAGCATAAGAGGACCAGTTTGTCGAGGGCAAAAGCAAAAAAACGCATAATTACTGAGGCCGGGCAGCTAGCGGGGCTTGCGTGCCCCAAATTACGCTTCTCTGTTCTCTACCTGCGAATTGCCCGGAGGCTTCGCCTTTATGGGGGCCTCGTAATCGCTTTTAAATCGCTCTGCCCCTGGCAGCCTCGGGGCCAGTGGCGCCGAATTTTTCAACGAAAATGGGGCTTTTATCGTCTGCCGGCCCTCCGAGACGGAAATGGTTGTTTGCTGATGGTACCCAGCGGAGCGGTGGGGGGGACCGGGCGATCAGTGGGATGGTGAAACGCGCCGAACAATGCAAGGAACTGTTTGGTTCGCTTGGGTTCTAGTGTAGTGTTGCGCGAACAGTGAACCATCGTCGGGTACCAGATAGGTTGAATGCCCCTGTGCGGTGGTTCGGAAGTACCCAACGCTGGAATGGCCCCAACAGCCGTGACTGTGAATATGAAGTGAATCATAGGTGAGTACCCGATTTTTTTGGTGCTTTGCTGGGTTTTTCTGGCCGTTTTACGCAATTTGGCCGCGTTGGTACTGTTGCGTAGTCGGTAACGGATGATCGAGTCAGCGGGTCGCTGTTTCTGCTCCCCAACTAGTGGGCGATTGATGATTATGTTACTCTTTGGAGGGGGCGCTAGCGCCCTTCAAGGCCGTTCTTGAATGGTGAAAATCGGCCTTAAGACTAGCGAGATGTGTGCTTTTGTCGAAAAAATAGCCCCCCAATTGTTGTTCCGCGGCCTTCGAGGGACTAAATGACGCTATTCTGAACAAAAGAGGCCCTTGCAAAAATCCCAAAAACTGCACCCTTTTTGAGTAATCAGACCGAGAAGCTGCGGTCACTTTTTCGTGTATCTGGGTTGATTTTCCATATTTCCCCCCAGTTGAATTTGGGTTGAGCAGCCGATTCAATGCACTCAAATTGCCAGTTTGAATTTTGCAAATCAGCCCAAAACCAAGCGAGTTTTGCGCGTTTGATTGGAGAATTTGCCAAAATTTGCATCTTTTCCAAGCTTGGATTTCCTTCCCGTTCGTCAATCAAAGTCGCGCGGTTATTCGGCTAACGGTTCCAATGGACATTCGGATGATAATTCGGCCATAAACCATCTGGAGGCCCGCTAACGGCCCCACAATCGAAATCCCTGACCTGCCGACTTTCGATCTGGTTCACACCCTTGAAAACTGTACGCTCTGCTTTAAAAAAATTCGCCATTTAGCTTCTAAAGCGGATAATGATCTGAAGTTTTTTGCCAGATATAGAGGATGGATGGTTCTATAGTGGGGCGAGTTTGGACTTTGTCGGGGATTTGGGGGGGATGTTGGGAAATTTTTGAAAAGTGCGCACTTTGGGCTCTCTGTTGGCGCTTGTGCAGGGCTCTGATTAAAAAATTTCGGCATTTCACTTCCTCCTGCGGCAGATAAAGCCTGAAGTTTTTGCTAGATATAGAGCAAGGATGGTTCTATATCTGGGGCGAGTTTGGAATTTGTCGGGGATTTGGGAGGATGTTGGGAAATTTTGAAAAGTGCGCACTTTGGGCTCTTGTTGGCGCTTTGGGCAGGCTCTGATTAAAAAATTCCGCATTTCACTCCTGCGGCAGATAAAAGCCTGAAGTTTTTGCTAGATATAGAGCAAGGATGGTTCTATATCTGGGGCGAGTTTGGAATTTTTCGGGAATTTGGGGGATGTTGGGAAATTTTTAAAAAGTGCGCACTTTGAGCATTGTTGCCGCTGCACAGGCTCTGATTTAAAAATTCGTCATTTAGCTTCTGCCGCAGAAAAACGGATAAAGTTTTTGCTAGATATAGTGCAAGGATGGTTCTATATCTGGGGCGAGTTTGGACTTTGTCGGGGATTTGGGAGGATGTTGGGAAATTTTTGAAAAGTGCGCACTTTGGGCTCTCTGTTGGCGCTGTGCAGGCTCTGATTCAAAAATTTGTGATTTCCCTCCTGCGGCAGAAAAATGCACACAGTTTTTGCTAGATATAGAGCAAGGATGGTTCTATATCTGGGGCGAGTTTGAAATTTTCGGGAATTTGGGGATGTTGGGAAACTTTTTAAAAAGTGCGCACCTTGAGCTCTGTTGCCGCTGCACAGGCTCTGATTTAAAAATTCGTCATTTATCTGCTGCCGCAGAAAAACGCATAAAGTTTTTGCTAGATATAGAGCAAGGATGGTTCTATATCTGGGGCGAGTTTGGACTTGTCGGGGATTTGGGAGGATGTTGGGAAATTTTTGAAAAGTGCGCACTTTGGGCTCTCTGTTGGCGCTGTGCAGGCTCTGATTCAAAAATTTGTGATTTCCCTCCTGCGGCAGAAAAATGCACACAGTTTTTGCTAGATATAGAGCAAGGATGGTTCTATATCTGGGGCGAGTTTGAAATTTTCGGGAATTTGGGGGATGTTGGGAAACTTTTAAAAAGTGCGCACTTTGAGCATTGTTGCCGCTGCACAGGCTCTGATTTAAAAATTCGTCATTTAGCTTCTGCCGCAGAAAAACGGATAAAGTTTTTGCTAGATATAGTGCAAGGATGGTTCTATATCTGGGGCGAGTTTGGACTTTGTCGGGGATTTGGGAGGATGTTGGGAAATTTTTGAAAAGTGCGCACTTTGGGCTCTCTGTTGGCGCTGTGCAGGCTCTGATTCAAAAATTTGTGATTTCCCTCCTGCGGCAGAAAATGCACACAGTTTTTGCTAGATATAGAGCAAGGATGGTTCTATATCTGGGGCGAGTTTGAAAATTTTCGGGAATTTGGGGGATGTTGGGAAACTTTTAAAAAGTGCGCACTTTGAGCTTTGTTGCCGCTGCACAGGTTCTGATTTAAAATTCGTCATTTAGCTTCTGCCGCAGAAAAACGGATAAAGTTTTTGCTAGATATAGAGCAAGGATGGTTCTATATCTGGGGCGAGTTTGGACTTTGTCGGGGATTTTATAGGATGTTGGGAAATTTTTGAAAAGTGCGCACTTTGGACTCTCTGTTGGCGCTTTGCAGGCTCTGATTAAAAAATTCGTCATTTCACTCCTGCGGCAGATAGAAGCCTGAAGTTTTTGCTAGATATAGAGCAAGGATGGTTCTATATCTGGGGCGAGTTTGAAATTTTCCGAGGATTTGGGGGGATGTTGGGAAATTTTTAAATAGTGCGCACTTTGAGCTCTGTGCCACTGCGCAGGCTCTGATTTAAAAATTCGTCATTTCGCTTCTGCCGCAGAAAAACGCATAAAGTTTTTGCTAGATATAGAGCAAGGACGGTTCTATATCTGGGCAAGTTTGAACTTTGCCGGAGATTTTGGGGGCTGTTGGGAAATTTTTGGAAAAGTGCACACTTTGGACTCTCTGTTTGTGCTGTGCAAGCTCGGATTCAAAAATTCGTCATTTCGCTCCTGCTGCAGATAAACGTATGAAGTTTTTGCTAGATATAGAGCATGGATGGTTCTATATCTGGAAGACGTTTCGACTTTGCGGGGTATTTGGGGGGATGTTGGGAAATTTTTGAAAAGTGCGCAATTTGGGCTCTCTGTCGGCGCTATGCAGGCTCTGATTCAAAAATTCGTCATTTCGGTCCTGCAACAGATGAAGGCCTGAAGTTTCTGCTAGATATAGAGCAAATATGATTCTATATCTTGGACGAGTTGTAACGTTCTCGAGGGATTAAGGGGATTTGAGATTTTTTTTTAACATTGCGCCCTTTTAGTTCACTATTGGCTTTGTGTACGCTTGGGTTCAAAAAATTGCCATTTGGCTCCTGCGACAGATAAAAGCCCGTATTCTATGCTAGATATAGAGCAAGGATGGTTCTATATCTGGGACAAGTTGGAACTTTCCCGAGAGATTAAGGGGATTTGGGTAAATTTTTGAAAAACCCGCACTTTTAGGTCTCTATGGGCTCTGTGCACCCTTTGGTTCAAAAAATTGCCATTTGGCTCCTGCAGCAGATAAAAGCCGGAAATTCTTCCCAGGTATAGACAAAAGATGGTTCTATATCCGGGACTAGTTGGAACTTTCCCAAGGGATTTAGAGGATGCGGTAAAAATTTTGAAAAACGCGTACTTTCACACTTTTTTGGGCGCTGTGCAAGCTCGGTTTCAGAAGCTCGCCATTTGGCGCCTGCGGCCAATAGAGCACTGAAATTTGTTCAGGACATAGAGCAAACATGGCTCTATAGCTGTGTCAAGTTTGCACTTTCCCGCAAGCTTGAGGAGACTTTGGCAAAAGCTCAAACGTGAAAACCCACTCCAAACCTTGAAAACAATACAAATATCCTTGCTAACCTTAGGAACTGAAAGCGATGGTTGCCGGTTCGCACAGAACCATCGAACCACATTGTCGACAGGCGAAACTTGAACCCATGTGGGTGGGTGTTTTTCCTTGAAGCCAACACACCCGCTAATCGAGCCAATTCTTCTCCATTTCAGATCTCGCTCGGTCAACCAATTTTTGTCCGAGGAAAATTTCATATAACTCCGTTGTTTTTTCGGATTTTTTACCGAGCGAAACGGGATTGTGTGGGGAAATAGGGAGGCTTTAAGGGGGTTTTTGAATTTTGAATATCCGCCTAAAAATAAGCGAGTTATAAGCCTTTTTCTGTGGCAATTTTTCCTGGCTTTAACTCGCTTGTTTTGGTGGCAACACACCCGCTAATAGTGCCACTTTTTCCCATTTCAGATCTCGCTCGGTCAATCAATTTTCCTCCGGGGAAAATTTGGGGCAACCGAAGATGACAATGATGAGCTGCTTTTGCGCCGATCACACAACCATCCACTGCAAGATCGTGTTTCTCGATGAGACCGAACTGGTGCATGAGCTGCAGCGGAACAGTCCCGGCCAGGTCCTGCTGGACACCGTCTTCAAGCACCTGAACCTGTTGGAGACCGCTTACTTCGGGCTCAGATTTCTGGATCAGAACGGCCAGACGCATTGGCTCGATCCGACCAAGAAGCTCAGCAGGCAGATCAGGGGCGACGATCTCTACACGTTGTACTTTGGCGTGAAATTCTACGCGGCCGATCCGTGCAAACTGCTAGAGGAGATCACACGCTATCAGTTCTTCCTGCAGATCAAGCAGGATATTCTGCAGGGGCGACTGTTGGTCGCCTTTGACCTGGCCGCCGAACTGGGCGCTTTCGTGCTCCAGTCCGAGTTGGGCGACTTTGATCCGCGCAGGCACGGCTATGGTTACGTGTCCGAGTTCCGGTTCCTGCCCAATCAGAGCGCCGAGCTGGAGCTGCGCATCGCTGAGCTGCACCAGACGCTGATTGGCCAGATGCCGTCGCAAGCCGAGCTCAGCTACCTGGACAAGGTCAAGTGGCTGGAAATGTACGGGGTGGACTTGCATCCGGTGCTGGGCGAGGATCATGTGGAGTATTTCCTGGGGCTGACGCCGAGCGGCATTATTGTGCTGCGCAACAAGAACACGGTGGGCAACTACTACTGGCCGCGCATCACCAAGATCTACTTCAAAGGGCGGTTCTTTATGCTGCGCGTGGCCGGCAAAAGTAACGATGAGTGCACGTATGGCTTCGAAACGCCGTCAAAGTGCGCGTGCAAGCACCTGTGGAAGTGCTGCGTCGAACATCATGCGTTCTTCCGGCTGGTGCAGGTCACGCCCACCTCGCCCGATATCTTTGCGCTGGGATCGCGGTTCAGGTGAGATTTTTTGGATTTTGAAAATCGGCGCTGTTTTGGCCCGGTTTCGAACTGGCAATTTTTCCCTCGTAACTCGCTTATTCTTGCTGGTTCCAACAAAGTTCTGTGGGTAAATTTTAGGGCTTTAAGGGAGTTTCGGAATTTTCCCAATCGGCCCAAAAACACGCAAATTTTGCGCTGTTTTGTCAAGATTTTTGAGGTTAAGTTTTCCAGCAGTGGATCTTGCACTGGAAATTTCCATACTTGAGCATTTGAAGGGGCGAAGTTGGCAAAATGAAGTCTTTGGTAATTTTTAAGTGGCACTTTTTTTTTATAACTCGGGTGTTTTTGCGTATTTTTGCCTGATTGAAACATTGTTGCGTGGGGAAATAGGGAGGCTTTAAGGTTTTTTTTGAATTTTAGAAATTGACCCTAAAATAAGCGCGTTTCGCGCTGTTTTGTCAAGGTTTTTGGGGTTAATATTTGCATCAGTTGATACTTGCGGCGACATTTTCAAATTAGGGCGATTTGCGTGTCCTCGAGCATTCCTGAAGCTAAAATTTGGAAAATAAAAGTTTTTGGTTAATTTTAAGTGGCACTTTTTTCACATAACTCGGTTGATTTTGCGAATTTTTGTCAGGTTGAAACACAAATGTGTGAGGAAAACGGGAGGCTTTAGGGATGTTTTTGGATTTTAAAAATCGGCCGCAAGATGTGCGAGTTACGCGCTTTTTTGATGCGGTTTTTGAGGTTAAATTTTCCAGTAGTTTGTGTTTGCAGGAGAAATTTTCAAATTTAAGTGTTGTTAAGCATTTGAGCGGTTAAGGGTAAAAAATTGATGTTTTTGGGAATTTTTAAGTGGCACTTTTTTATGGTAACTCGGTTGATTTTTCGAATTTCTGCCCGGTTGAAACCTAGTGGTATGGAAAAATAGGGAGGCTGAAAGGAGTTTTTTGAATTTTGGAAATCGGTCGGAAAATACGCGAGTTTTCCGCTTTTTTGACACGGTTTTTGAGGTTAAATCTTCCAGTACTTGATGTTTGCAATGGAAATTTTGAAATTTCAGCATTGTTGGGCATTTGAACAGTTAAGGGTGGAAAATGCGCATTTTTGGAAATTATTGAGTGGTAATTTGTCCTGGTAGCTTAGTTGATTTTTCGAATTTCCTTAAAGGAGTTTTCGGAATTTTGAAAATCGGTCAGAAAATACCCGAGTTTTGCATTTGTTTGACACCGTTTTTGAGGTTGGAAAATGGAAGGTTTTCGAAATTTTTAAGTGGCACTTTTTTATGGGTTCTGATTTTTGAAAATCGGTCGAAAAACACACGAGTCATGCACTGTTTTTGCGCAAATTTTGAGGTTAACTCTTCAAGTGGTCGATGATTGCCATTGGTCGGAAATTGCCAAGTTTAAGTATCGTTTATCATTTCAAAGGTTGAGGTTGGAAAATGTGAGTTTTCGGAAATTTTTAAGTGGCAATTTTTCCTCATAACTCGGTTGTTTTTGGGAATTTTTGACTAATTGAAACGTGGTTGTGTGGGAAAATAGGGAGGCTTTAAGGGGTTTTTTGGATTTTGAAAATTGCTAGGAACCCAAGCAATTTATGCGCCTTTTTTGCAAGGCTTTTGAAGCTAAGTGGCACTTTCATTGTATCTGGGTTCACTTTCGACATTTTTGACCTCGAAACATTTTAAAAAAATGATTAAAGTGTGCTAAAAATGTCTTCAAATGAGCTTTCTTCTATTTCTTCACCACTCATTTCACTTATCGCGCGGTTTTCTTCACTTATTCTCGTCATTTCCATGCTGCTGCTGCTGCTGCTGCTGCTGCTGCTGTTGCTCTTAACGGTTTTCTTCGCCAATCGATTTGAAGTGAAGATGAAGACATTGAAAGTAGATGGTAAATAATGCGATTCCCTAGAAGCAAATGACGACGCCAGAATGTAATGCCGTTGTTTTCGATCGTTGTTGTCCGTTTGATCAGTCGATTAATATGCGCCGCATGTTCTTCAGCAGCGTCGCATTTTTATGTCGAATTATTCAAAATACGAAGAACATCAACGGCACGCCTTAAGTGAAGAATGCACGATGCTCAATTGTTTAAATCGTCTCAGCATCTACAGGGTGTCGCAGCTGTTAAAACACTCAACTCTCTCCACTCAACTCAACTATCTCGCTTCAGAGTGGCTCTAGACGAATTCTGATGGCAGATTCGGCTTTCTGAGTGAATTTCAGCTGAAAATGAGTACCATGTCGATGGGTGATTCTCTAAAAAAAAATCGATTTTCTGGCGCAAAAAAATAATTGTTTGCGAGAATGACCCATCGACATGGTACTCATTTTCAGCTAAAATCCTCTCAAAAGCACGAATCTGCCATCAGAATTCGAATTCACCAAATAGTTTTCGAGAAAATTGCCAATTTTGATCCATTCGAGCATTTGAAAGCAGCCAAAACTATTTAAATGAAACGAGTTGAAAAAAAAACCTGGCCCACTGGCATTTTGATGGCTTGCGGCTGCCAAGTCGAAATTTCACCATCAGGCCGTGGACCCGAAGGAAAAGAGGCCGGAAATCGCGTCTTCCTCATTGGCCGATTACGAAGTTTGAGAGCGAAAAAAACTGATAAAAACAGGACCGGATATGTCGATGCTCCCCATTAAATTAATGGCGCACTTCCGCTTCTAAGACTAAACGCTAACTGGTCAGTGTCATGGGACGGTTTTCTTCGGGTTTTTGAACCTCTCTCAAGGTGAATCTGGCGAGTGAAAGGAATATTATCCATCTATTGATTGATTTGTTTTAAATTAAATTGCGTCACTTTTAAGTAGTTCACTTAAGTTGGGTAATAGAGGTTTTTTTTTTGGTGGGTTGGTGCGGTTGGTCCTCGCCCCAAGCGTTTGGAACCCGCCCACTGTTTGGGTTGCCCTGGCAACGGGGCTGCAAATGGTTGAGTAGCGGCCATTTGAGCCTATTTTGGAGGTTGCGACAGGGCCAGGACAGTGTACACTGTTGAAGTGGAAGTTTTTTTTCGTTTTTTTTTTCGCTTGTGTTTTAGTTCGGAATGAAATTTTTTTATTGTTTGATAGCTTCTTTCACATTGACCATTGGCATTTTATCTAGAGCTATACAGGAAACTGAGCATGATTATAAAAGTTAATCAAATATAAATAAATAAAAAAAAGTATTTTGTAAAAGTTAATCAAACTTTCACTAGTTTTGTAGTGAGTTTTTGCTTTATTTGCCCCAAATTTTTGGAGTGACTTTTTTTCGTTTTTCGCATTGGTGGGTGCAGTTGGTGGGCTACTTTTCGGGAAAAGAAGTTTTTTGTTTGAAAATGCGGGTGGTTTTTGAAAAATTGGCGAAATTGCAGTTCTGGAGTGAGTTTTTCTGCGTTTTTGTCCAACATTCCGTAAACGATTTTTTTCTAACTTCCGCAATGAATGGCGCAGTCGGAGGGCTACTTTTTTCGAAGAGAATGTTTTATGGAAAAAACGGCTGGTTTTTGAAAAATTTCCGAAATTGCAGTTGTGGAATGAGTTTTTTGCCTGCTTTGTCCAAAATTCTTGAAGATAATTTTCTGACTTCGGGATTCATGGGCTCAGTTGAAGGGCTACGTTTTTCGGAGAGTGTTTTTTTGAAATTCTGCTGTTGCTTTTGGAAAAATCACAAAAATTGATGTTCTGGGGTGAGTTTTTTGTCTTTTGAACCAAAGTTCTTCCAGCCATTTTCTTCTGACTTTGTCATTGGTTGCGGCTGTTAGAGGCCTACGATATTTTAAAAATGCCTTTACGTCCAAGAAACAGCAGATTTTTGGCTGCAAAATTTTGTCGAGAGAAAAACACTAATTAAACTGCCCGATTGGTTTCAGATACAGCGGCCGCACCGAGAAGCAGGCGGTGCGCGACGCGCAGCTGAAGCTGCGCCAGCCGCCCTCATTTTCGCGCAACCCCTCCAAACGATACCAAAGACGCCTGAATGGGGTTGAGCCCCCGCCGCCGCTGCAGCCGCCCCTCCCGCAGCCCGCCCACTTCCCCAATCAGGAGACAAAGTACATCTCCCACCCGTTGCCGGCCGAGTTATTCGACCACGCCCACTGCCACACCCTCAAAAGCACGGCCAGCAGCAAGAAGGGCGACTCGCCGCGCAGCACGCGCAGCGCCCCCTGGTCTCAGCCCCACTCCAAGGGCCTGTACAACAGCTCGGCCCCGCCCAGTCCGCGCTCGGTCCGTTCGGGCAGTCGCTATCGCTCCTCCAGCTTGGACAGTCAGAGCTCGAACGACTCCCGATTGGGCAGGAGGCGGAAACATCGCTCTAAAGCCTCGGACAACGAGAGCGAGCTGTCGAAAAGCTCGGGACGATCGAGGCGCAAGCACCGGAAGCGGCGTTCGAAAAATCGGCGCGATTCCGAATCGGAGCAGGATTCGCGAACGCGCGAACGGAGGACGCAGCAAATGTGGCGAACTGGTGGATTCAGGCATTCAGTGGCAGGAGGCGCAGCTAAAGAACAGCAGTCGCGATCGCAACTCGAACAACATTCAGCACGCCACTGTGGTGCGGCCGAGCGGGGCGGAGTTTGCCGCCCAAGGGCGGCAAAACAAGCACCGCAAGCACCGATCCCGATCACGGTCGCCCGCTGAGCCGAAATCCTGGCTGCCCGACGAGCTGAAGCAGCACCTCGAGTTCGATCTGGTCGAAACATCGGGCATGAGCGATCTGCAGCTGAAAGAGATTCCGTACACCATTGTGAAAACCAACTACTCGAAGCATGTGAAGCTGAAGAATGCGCAGCCGTTCAGCTGCAAAGGTGCGGCGATGGAGGAGGCGTTGACCAATTTCTCCTATCCGGAGACGGTGGAGGGGTCGCATTACTTCCAGGCGGGGCCCAGTGGCGTGCTCGATGGGTTCGCGCACTTTGCGCAGCCGCAGCACGAGCATTCGGACTCCGGCCTGGGCGTGGAGCGGTGAGGCCCTGGAGGGCGGGCGCACGCAATTAGCCAAAGAGACTGTCCGTGATGTGGCTTGTGTAGCTGAGTGTACGATAGAAATAAAGTTTATGTGCAGAGTTTGTTTTATTTTCATTGATTTTGGGGCGTAAAACGCCCGAGAAGAGCAAAAATTTCGGCACTGGTTGAGGTACGTGAAATGCTACTTTTTAGAAGAGTGGGTTTTTTTCGAAAAGTGGCTGGTTTTTGGGAAAATGTCCAAATTGGGGTTCTGGAGTGAGTTTTTTGCCCGAAATTTGCGGTGGGATTTTATTTTTGACTTGGTCATTGATGGGGCTAGTGTTTTGGAAGAGTGGTTTTTTTCGAAAATATTGCAGGTATTTGCGAAAAAGCCGAAATTGCTGTTCTGGACTAAGTTTTTTGCTTTTTACCTAAATTCTCGAGAGGAATTTTTCCCTGATTTGGTCATTGTCTGGGGAACTTGGGAGACTAGTTTTTTGCAGGATACGGTTTTTTTGAAAATGCCCCTGGTTTTTCAGAAAATGCCGAAATTGGCGTTCTGGAATGAGTTTTATGCTTTTTTTGTACAAAATCTGTGGAAGCATTTTTTACTGACATAGGCATTAGCTTGAAAGCATGGAGGAGTAGGTTTTTCCAAGAGAGGATTTTTTGAAAATGCCCTTGGTTTTTGAAAAATTTTCAAAATTGCCGTTCTGGGATGAGTTTTTTGCGTTTTTCACCCTAAACCTGTACAGATATTTTGTTCTGACTCAGCCATTGGCTAGATAACTCTAAGGAGCAGTTTTTTACAAGAGAAGGTTTTTTTGAAAATTTAGCTGGTTTTATAGAAGATGCCGAAATAGGAGTTCTGGGGTAAGTTTTTACGTTTTTGGTAGAAAATCTCTAAAGGAAGTTTCTTTAACTTCAGTGCACTGGTTGAAGAAGACGAGGACCAGTTTTCCGGAAGAAGCTTTTTTTGATAATGCGGCTGGTTATTGAAAAAATGTCGAAATTTGCGTTGTATATCGAGTTTTTTGTATTAAGTTTTTGTTGTTTTCTTCTGTCGTTGCTCCTGAGTGGGACATTTGGAGAACTACTTTTTGGAAAATGTGCCTGGTTTTTGAGAAAATACCAAAATTGGGACTTTGGAATGAGTTTTTTCCTTATTTTCCACAAAATTTGTAGAGGAATTTCGTTGTCACTTTGCGAATGGTTGGGGCAGATGAAGGGCTACTTTTTTGAAAGAGCACTTTTTTTTGAAAATCAGGCTCCTTTTTGAGAAATTTGCGAAATACGGGTTATGGAGTGAGTTTTTTGATTTTTTTGCCAAAATTCTTGGGGCGATCTTTTCCTGACTTTGGCACTTGCTAGGGCTGTCGGAGGGCTTCTTTTTCTATGAAGTAGGTTTTTTGAAAATGTGGTTGGTTTTTGAGAAATTGCCAAAATTGTGGTTGTGGAGTGAGTTTTTCGCTATTTTTGACCAAAATTCTTCGAGAAAATTTTTTCTTACTTTGGCACTGGTTGGCGCACGTAGAGGGCTACTTTTTTTGAAAATGAGTTTTTCCCGTAATTGTCAAAAAATCGTGAAAAATTTTTTTGCTACCATTGTTTTAACTAAGCTAGTTCTAGTCTAGTTTTTTAAATTGGCACCCCACTGGCTGCGGCCAAAAAAACACTGTTGTCTGCTTGATTTGCTGTTCCTTGTTGATTAGCAGTGCCGTCCCAGAGGGGAGGAAGCGACTGTCCATTATCCGGTTAATAAAGCGATCTGTATGTGAGAGAATTATTTACTTTGATTAATTGGCTTCAGTCGCAGGCTTTCCTTCGAATGTTCCCACTAGAACAATGGCCGAAGCGAAGAAAGCACGTTGATGTGCGGCTTTAATTAAGCAATTGACTAATTACGGCCGGAATGATTAATTAAGAGCCAAATAAGGCTGATTGCTGGTGTTTTTAAGGTGCCCAGATGCGCTTCAGATTTATCCGTTTGTTTTCTAGTTGATGCAATTCTCCCAAGAAATGCGAAGGACCTTTTCGATAGTCCGTCTCATGTATAATTCACAGCAGGAAAACAGCAATAATTGATGCAAAATAGGGTACACGACGATGAAAATTGTAGTTGAGAAAGACACTAATTTTACTATTAGACTGTAAAACTTCATTTAAAAACAGTCTAACATAGAAAACCTTGAGTTAATGTATAAAATCAAACGCCCTAACCCATAAAGCCTCTGAATAAGCAAAAAAATCCCCAGGACTTACCTTATAATCCGGGCGCTTGAATGGCGAATCCCCTGTGGGGCCCAAAATGGCGCAGTCTCCGGCAGAGGCCCCAAGCCGCCTCCACCATGCCAATCTTGTAGCAAATAATGCAATGGACGGGCGCTCATTCGCCAATAGGTCCACGTACCTCCGCACACCACTTTTCGACGTAAAAACACAGTTTTTTGTGAAAAAACTGGAAAAAACAGTGCGATACAAACGCTTTGGGGAGAGAAGCGGATCGTGCAGTGTTCGGGGGCAAAGGCCTGAGCTTTAGGAGGCCGTTGAAGCGGACCCAGCCCGCGAAACAACTTCAATTCATGAGTAATTAAGGCAATTAGCACTTGGCAGCGCCATCTAGTCACCGTGGTGAAGGCTCGGGAGCGGCGGCCTTGACATTTCCGGCCCTTTAAGGGGTTTCGCCGCCCCTCCAAAACTCGCTTCTGAGGTAA
This sequence comes from Dendroctonus valens, assembly GCA_024550625.1. Classification (NCBI taxonomy): domain Eukaryota; kingdom Metazoa; phylum Arthropoda; class Insecta; order Coleoptera; family Curculionidae; genus Dendroctonus; species Dendroctonus valens. Next base: position 147,323 of record JAJTJO010000700.1, read on the forward strand.
AAGGGGATGCCCGGAGCCCCTTAAGGGCCCAAAAACTGCCGAAAACTACCTCAATGGGTGCTAAATAAGGACATTTTGAGTTCAACCCAGGCGCCCTCGCTGGGAAATCGTTGGCAACCCAGAGGGGGGTAGTGAGCGCACTTTGCCCAACTTTCCAGGACCCCACTATTGCCGCTAGCCTCAAAATGGCCTAATTCTGCACTATTTTTTTTTAGGAAATCTATTAACCACAGTAAACCTACTCAACACTCGTTTAAATGTCGATTTTTGGTCGATATTGAAGCGTAAGCGGGGCGTTCTGGAAGCGCCAGCGCGTCACCACCACAAATTTGAGCGTGTGGTCCTTGCCCAGCAGCTCCTCATTGCACAGAATGTCGATTTCCCGATACTGATCCATCCCGTTCAGGATCTTCATGGCGATGAACTTCTTCAGATGAAGAATGGTGGCCTGCGCCGAGCAGCGGATGTAGCGGCGCTTGAGCGCCCGCAAGTTCGCACTGATACACTCCAGACACACGTTCACCTGCTCGTCCTGCCGATGGTAATCGGAGGCGGCGTGCGGATCGTGCTGTAGGTCCTCACTGTTCAGGTCCAGGTTTTGTAGCGGGATGTCTTTGGGGTTGGGCAGGCCGCGCACTCTGTAGAACTCGCGCTCCCTGCTCAGCTCCGCCTCCATGAGGTTGGGCACCAGCTTGTAGACGATGTCCTGCATGGTGCGATCGAAGCTGATGTACTGTAGCGGGTGCGACTGGTGGATCACGATGCTGCAGATCGGGCACGTGTTGTTCTCCTCCAGGTGCTTCACCAGGCAGCTTTTGCAAAATGTGTGCAGACACTCGGTGACGGTGGTCGCGTCGATCAAGTACCCCTTGCAGATCTTGCACGCGATGTGGCTGTTGATGGACCGGAGGCGAATGCGCCGCTCCACCAGCTGCGCCATTTCGCGACTAGAACGCGCAAGCGACACACTGCGGCGACTCGGGACCGTGCTGCGCCTGCGCCTTCACGTAATCCTGCACGTTGAAGCGTTGCGGATCAGCGCTGGCTGTGCCGCGACTCGTCAAATCCCTAAAAAAATCCACTTTTTAAACCCTCCATCAAAACGCCTGGTGGGGGGACCTGCCTGGCAATGGCATGGAAAGCCAGCTCCACGTTCTGTCCACTCTTGGCGGACGTTTCCATGAACGTCACGCGGTACTCTCGCGCCAGGCGCTCGCCCTCCTCACGTTTTATTGCCCTGTCACTGCCGCAGTCGGCCTTGTTGCCTGGAAAACAGTGAGGAGGACCATCGGAGTGGAAGCGGAAGCATGCACTCACCTAGAAGCATGATGACGACGTCATCATGCGCGTAGTCCTTGATCTCGCCCAGCCAGGCCCTAATGTTGTCGAAGCTCTTCTTGTTCGTTACGTCATAGAGAAGCAAAAGGGCTGGAAAATTTTGCCCAATAAATTCACAAAAAATAAACACGGGTTCTATTCCACCCGCCCCGGTATTGGCGGGTTGTGCAAAAACTCCAGCCGTTTCCCCGACAACGGCCTTCAACACCTGGCAGGCTGTCCTTGTCTAGTGCACTGGCAAGCGGCCCCTGTAGGCTCTCGCTTCAATACCGGGACGATTCGCCAACTGAAAGGAAAGCAGGTGCTTACCATGGGCGTCCCTATAGTAGGCATGAGTCACGCACCGGAACCGCTCCTGACCTGCAGTGTCCCAAATCTGCAGTTTCACCTTGCTGTCCTCCACCTGCACCACTTTGGTCTGCAAATTTTCGCGTAAAACCTCCGCGATTCACAGCTCTGGATGGACTCACCGTGAATCCAATGCCCACAGTGGCGGAGAACTTGCTCGACTCGAACTTGCCGGTGTCGAACTTGACCAGCAGGGAGGTTTTCCCGACGCCACTGTCCCCTAGTAAAATAGTCTGGGCAGCATTGGAATTGAGCACTACTTTTTGGACTCACCTTGTGCACTGGCACCTCGGCATCCTCTAATTGGTTGCACAGCTTGATGACGTCGATGGAGGGCTGGTACCCCCGGTAGCCGGTGGGGGAGTGTGTGCGCTGCGGTCCGTCCTCCGGCACCTCTAGGCGCGCCTCCAAAGCCTCAAAAACGTCATCGTCCATGGAGTCCTCCCGATCGGTCATAGTGGGCGCCTGCCGGCAACATATGCCCACCTCAAACACCGCACTGTTCCCGAATTCCCGTGTTACCTTTGCTGAAAGCGCCCATTGGGGTGCACGCCGGGAATGTCCAGGACTCCACTCCAGAAAAACCACTGCGAACGGGATAAACAAATGGCAGCCTGTTGGGCGACCGACTGGCTGAAAGACCTACACGGAAATCAACAGCCGACAAGGACGGCACTAGGGAATGGCCCTGGGCGCGAGCGAGAGGCCACTAGGATCAATGCGCTGGCAGGAAGGGAGCCGGCCAAGGCCGAAATCCCCCCCATTTCTGCCTCACTCGCTCCCATTGGAATCATCCGCCAAAACCAAACATTTTTTTAATAAAAAATGAATCAAGCACACTTACCAGATCGGGCTGGAATTGCCGGGGGTACTTTCCAACCAACACCGGTATAGACAGTTATTATGGCGAATTCGCCATTTCGCTAGGAAATTTTGCAACGGGACTGCGAAGGGTTAAAGGACTGTAACAAGCCGACACACACATAAAGGTTATTATTTAGAACTATAGACAATGAACAAAATGGATTATAATAATAAGAACAAACGGCGTCCGATCTTTACAGAATGTAGTCCAGCTCGTACCTGATGTACTGGTTCTTGGGGTCGTTGGCGATGCGCGGATAACCTGCCACCAACGCGTCCTGTCCCCCAATGTAGAGCGAGTTGTAGATCTTCCAGTAGACGTCGCGTACTTTGCGCGCCGGATGGAACAGCCCCTGAAACCCGCAAAGCCATGTGATCTCAACCAATCAGAAACCTAGCCGAATGCTCACCTGCAGCGAGTACTGGAGGAATCTTGATGGGCCCCAAGGCGACTCGCATGCCCTCGATGGCAGTCCATGAACGCCTGCACTAAATGCGGCGACGTTTCGAAAATGTTGGGCCAGACGTAGTTGAGCAGATGAACCAGCGCGTCCTCGCACCCGAACCCGTACACGCCCAGGGCCATGTGTTTGATGGCTGCACAGGCCGTTTGTCGATGCACTAAGTCACGATCCATCAGCGCGTCCTCCAACAGCGGCGCCACGGCGTAGATGTAGTCCTTGCCTGCGACACACCAGAAAATCCGTGTTACTTTTCTGCCCGCCTCGGTATTTGCTGGCTGCGCGACAACTCCCAACCGTTGCCCATGGAAGCGACATCAACCCCCCACTGGCCGTCCTTGTCAGTCGCATGAACAAGCGGCTAGTTGAGCGTCTCGCTTCAATACCGGGGCGCCTTGATAATTGTACTTACCCATTTCACCGATATACTCAAAGAGGAAGCTGAGCGACTTGAGCACACCGTTTTGGACGTTGAGCTCTGGCACGCGGTACTCGTTCATCAGCGCCGGCAGCACCGTAAACGGGGAACAGGTTTCTGCCACAATGGCGATCGCCACCGTGGTGCAGACGCGGTTCTGGCGCTCCTGTACCTTGAGGTTGTTGAGCAGCGTTGCCAGCACGTCGTGGGGGCCGATGGCCTTAGCTATGTAACCGAATGTGTTCACCGTTGCTCTGCGAATGGCTTTTTTATGGGCCTTCAGTAGCTCGAGCAGCTCGAAGCAGATGCGCATCCATTCGCGCGCTGACACATACTCGGGGCCGCGGTCCGCAATGCGCCCCACCAAATCAATGCAGTTCTCCTGCACCTTTTCGTGCCGGTTCTTCAGAATGGGGGTCAGCCGCGGCAGCAGGTCTTTAATGGGAGGCGTCATCTTCGTCATACCTGCAACCAGTAAAATTAGCACAATCGCGCAACCATGCCCATTGGAAACTTACGAACCAATCACATTGACGATGGCCTTGAGGGCGCCTAGAATAGAGCCGAGCACCTCCGGGTACTCCTCGCCGAGGTACTCGTATAAGACCACGCCCAAATGACCCATCAGCTTCTCCTCCTGGCAGGTTTTCATCACGACGGCGATGCGGGAAATCAGATCGGCCGCCTGCTGGCGCACCTTGGCCGACTTGTTGTTGAGTCGCCAGAGGATGGTGCCGCAAATCTGCGGCAAATACGGCTTGACGCGCTTGCCCAGCTGGTTCACAATGGTGCCGAACCCGTTCAGCATCACCACATCCTCAGTGGTTTGCTCTTGGAACGCGTAGAGAATGCCGTCGATCAGTTGCTCCTCCAAGCGGGAATCGATGTCGGCCGCCCCCAGGTTGCCCATGATTTTCTCGATACTTTCCATCACCATTTTCCGGTAGGCTTCGTTCTCGTCCTTTAGATCGTCCACTATGCGATTGATTATTTCGGATGCGCCCACTTTATTTGCAATCTCCACTGTCGTGTCCACTAGTTGCCTACGGAAAGCAAAGCGGGGGTTGTATTGGAGATTTACATTTTAACCCGCCCTGGTATTGAAGCGAGACGCCAGCAAGCGCAAGCCCATGCAACTGACAAGAATAGCCTGAGGGAGTTTCGCAGGGAAAACGTCCTTGAGGTGGGCTGCGCCCGCCAACCCGGGGCGGTAGCAAAAGAAGTACCTGTAATTGCGCCTGTCCAGGGCCATGCGGTGGTTCCAGAAGTGCTTGAAGAACTGCGGTAGGATCTCCTCCTTGATGTACTGCGGTTCCACGCCATCGGTCGAACAGCACTGTTTCACCACCTTGAGGACGATCTTCTTCATTTCCTCGTCGGGGGACTGAAACTCCCTGATAAGGATCAGCATCACCTCCCTGGTGTAGTAGTTCGCATACTCGGCGTCCATCAAAGGAATCAGGTAGCCGATGGCCTTCAAGAAGGCCGCCAGGCCTTTACCGCGATGCGTCCGAATACCTGCAAAACCGCCCGTCTCAATTAGCATACAGCAGGCCAGATGGCGTTATTGTCCAGTACCTTTCCACAAAGGCTTCAGCACCGAGTCGAAGCTCTCAATGCCGTAGGGCGTGGCCGCTTCCGCTAAGGCCGCAATGCCGAGGGCGGTGATGGTGCGCACCTTCTGCTGCTCGTCGACCAGCCCATGCTCGATGATCTCGACCAATGACTTGAGATGGGGCAGGATGGCGCAGCCCATCAGGATGGCAATTTGCTGGACAATCTTGATGCCGGTGTGGCGCGCCTGCCAGGATTTCTTCGAGCGACAGACGGCCTTGAGGAAGGGCAGCAGAGAGGGGATGCCCAAGGCAGACGCGACCACTGCAAAGGCTCGCGCCGTTGTGTTACGCACGTACTCATCGATGTTGTCAATATCGGGCCGCATTGTGGAGATCATGGTGGCCAGGCCTGCAGCCTTGGCCAAATTGGAGATGATCTCCCGGCCCTCCACGCGCGCGTAGTAGTCTTCATCTATCAGCAACGGCTCGATCACCACCAGGATCTTGTGCACATAGGGGCGCACAAGATCGTCCAGTTTGTACAGGATGCGGTCAATCACCTTGACCAGGAGATGGCGCTCCTGGTCCTCCAACGTGGGGCTCATCAACAGGGGCAGGATCTGATTGAACAGTGGACCCGCCCCAAACTCGCGCGCCTTGTCGGTGATCTGGCGTAAGGCCGCCTTGCGCATCGGGGGCGTGCCGTTCTTGATCTTGAGCAGTAGCTTCATGATCTTGCGCTCTTTTTGCTCTTCGGGGCTGAGCGCCTCCTCGTCCACATCGACCAGCAGTTTGTCGAAATACTGCGCATCCTCCGGCTTCATAAAGGGCAGGTTCTGCCCTTTGGGCTGATTGTCCATGTACTTGGCCGACTTGTCCTCGCTCTGCATGAAAAAGCCCACGGGGGTTTGGCCGACCAGCGGGGTGGGCGTGGCTGTCAGCTTGCGCGCCGGCGTTCTGATTGGGATATAGCCGGCAGGGGGCGGCAACACTTTGTAGCCGGGCGGGAACATCGCGTCCAATTCGTCGTCCGAATAGGGGCGGTTGCGCTCGTCGATCTCCCGCTCCCATCTAAACGCCTGTAGCTGTTCAGGTGTCATTGACGCCAAATGGCCTGCAAGTTGGTAAAAGGCTTGTTAATGCACTGGTGGAACCTACAGCTAAAAACCTACCAGGAGTGGGCGTGGCCATGGCCATGGCCTTGGTGCCAACGGGGGTTGACCCGCCGGGCGTCAGCGTGGGTGTGGCGTGCCCTGGAGTCCCATGGGGGGTTTGTGGTGTCATCGCCCCTGGCGTCATACTGACGCTGGGCGTGGCCGCCGATGGAGTCTCATCCCATCTGGAGCGCCGCTTGGAGGCCCCTAAACAGCCAGTTAATAAATTCCAACTATGCCGAAAATTGGTTACTCACCTGGAGTGGGAGTTTCCTGGATGAGATCCGCCCCAGTGCGGTCGGTCCTGGGCGTCTCCGCCCACCCGCTTGAATGCCCGGGCGTCTCGCGCTCTGTCTTGGGCGTCTCGTCCCATCGGTTACGCCTGGAGGAGGCTTTATCGTGGCCGGGCGTGTCCCGACCCGGAGTGGCGGCGCCCGGGGTAGCATCCCACATGCGCGTCGACTGCCCCGGGGTGGCCCCTGGCGTCTCGCTGCCTTTATGTCCCGGCGTCTCATCCCAGCGAATATCTGCTGGGGTTTTCTGCGATAAAACCACACCAATTTTTGAACTATTGAACCTTTAAACGCCTAAGCTTATAAACCTACATCGCCTTCCCAAACGGGGGTGGCTGCAGTACTGGGGGTGGACACGGACAACGTCTTCTTCTTGGCAGGGATGAAGGTTTCCTCGACCGTCTGGTCCCAGCGACCGCGCTTTTTAGGGGCTGACTTCGCGTCCCCGTTCTGCGGCTTCAGTGTCCCGTCCTTTGCGCGCTCGATGATCTTTCTGCGCACCTGCAAGCGCAGCAATTAGACTAGTAAAGATTCTTTAATGCTCAGCGCAACTTACCTCGTTTTCCTCTCCCTTGAGGAGTGTCTCCTTCATAATCTGGGTGTATCCTCGCGCATTCACTTCGGGCGTTTTCCCGCCTGCAATCAAAACGGAAACCAAAAGGGTATTTTAGTGCCATGAAGCGCTTGGGTGTCGCAAAGTGTTGGCCCCGATAAGGGCCCCAAACCGTGCCGAATCAAGCCGCCCATTCGGCCGGTTGGATTCGGCACCGGATCGGCTTGATTGAGATCGACTGGCAGCCACATTGTCCAGTACCGATCGATTCGCCGGAGGATAATGTGGCAACCAGATAGGATACGTACGTGCCGGCCGCAGCCATCAGTGGGACCTTTCTTCCTACACTGTTTGGTGAAATTGAACCTAGAAATAGGCTGGGGTAAATTAATAGATTTCTGATCATGTCACACACACACTTTCACGCCTGTTTCTCATATACGGTTACCATTCGGTAGTTTATAATGGGCGACTTATCCCAGGTTTGGCGTAGCCACAACCTACATCTGGACCTCAATTGAGAACAAAATCAGTAATTAGTCTCGAGTCTGGTGGATTCACGCGCTTGCATTCACACACACAACCCCATTTTAATGTTTACAAAAGCCCCCCACAAGGGGCCAGGTTCACTTAAGGCCTAGACACACGTACCATCAGCGAAAGGGTCGGCGCGCTCCGGACTGATTATCATGCGCCGTCGCTTCTGCCGGTACTCGTCCTCGCGGTCGGCGATCGTGGGCCGGCGCCTATCCGCAAACGGATCATAGTCCTTTTCGCTCTAAAACCCCAAACATCAATTAAAAGATGAAAAAATAAAAAAGGGACACTAGTCCTACCTGCGCAATGTCGTTCAGCAGGGCCACGGGGGCCCCCAGGCCAGTGCGCTTCTGCGAATAGCCCACTTCCTCCTCTTCGTCATCCACCTCATCGTTGGCCGCGATCGAGGTGACGTAGCCCTCGTACTTTTTGTCCTTCCCATCGTAGATTTCGCTGTCGAAGAAGCCGCTCTCGCCCAAGCTGACGCCCTTGTCGCCGCCTTCCGGTGGGGCCTCCTTCTTCTTGCTCTGAATGTCCCTGATTTGGGCTTCAATATCTACCAAAGGCAAAGTGAGGTTACGACACGAGAACACCAGTTGGGGCTTTGGGGCCTTCATACCTTCATGGGTACGTGGAATATCCATAGTGGGGGTCACTTTACTTATCGTTCGCGCTCGAATGGGGCTCTAAAGCATCTTTTCGGGATCACTTCGATATTACAACACGGCCCTTGTTGACAGCTCGAAACAAATGGCCGCCGCGCAGCATGGCTTCTTCGTCTCTTTTAATTAATGCATTAATTAGGGCGTGGACAGTTTTGAAATTTAAAAAACCTGATGATGAGTGAAAAATCGAAACTTTTGCCATGCATAGTAAAATGAACACCAGATGGATTTTTTCGGACCACAATGGCAAAAAAAGCCCATTTTGCTACGTTCATTAGGGCATGGTTTTTTTTTTTCAGAAAAAAGCTTTTGGTGCCACGTTGGCAAGACCGTATTTTGACGTTGCGGAAAAGACAAAGAAGGACAAAATCGGAAGTCGCTACCCTTTTTCCGGGCACCACAGGTAACTGTGGCGGTTCGACTGGTAAGTCTCGACTCTCTCAGACGCTCCGATAAATATACTAAGAACCTTATAAAGTAAAAACAACAGACGATAAATTCCTGAGATCTTAGATCTCTCCACTAATGAGCTGGCAAATAGCCCAGAGGAGCTGCGCCATTTGAGTAAAGAAGAAGAAGAAGAAGACTCTCTCAGACATTTAGTCATGTTAGAGTGCCAAGAAATAAAGTTGAGTTTACCAGTGGGGAGATTTTTAGTCTGACGGTGTCCCAAGGCAAGTTGGCCTTACCAAAACCCAACAAGCTGGTTGTAAAGAGGAATAAAATAGAATAAAAACACATTGGGAGTATATTAATTTAAATTTTCTGTTTATTTGTGGAAAAAATGTCGGCCAAAACACGCACAATCACAAGCAACACTGTACTGAGGCAACACTGCCGAGCGGCAAAATCCAGCGCCCTCCACACTCCGCGGCCCTGTCACACCGTACATTGAACTTAACCTATAAACTGAACATTTGGTGCAAGTGGGGCTCCGCTGGGGGTACGGGCCCCCAGTGGGGCCCGGGGAAACTAGTCCATTGTCGCGGGGCGCCCTATTGGAGCACCAGACCGACGTTGTTGGGCGCCATCGAGGGACACTTCCAGTTGTACAGGTAGTACTGCAACTTCCCGTCGCCGATGCCGAATTTCAGGGGCTCAAGGAACTGCGAGTTATCCATCAGATCCAGCGCGTTGAACACGTCGAAGCCAAGCTGTTTGGCGCTGATCAGGGCGTCCTGCATCAGGGTCACCCACGGCGTCCGGGTGCTGACGTTGTAAAAGCTGTAGGCCGCCTACAAGGCCTGAGAGGTGAGTAAACTGAGCACAGGGCACCGAGGGCAGGCCTACCTTGAGATTCTTGTGCACTGGATGGTGCATGACACTGCTAGGCAGCGTATAGTAGCTGACAAAGTCAGTAATCTGGCCGCCGGTCTCCACGACGAAGCTCTCGATTATATTGGGGCGCGGCGTGAACCAATGCACAAAGTCCTCCTTGCTGAAGTGGGGCGCCATCTCAAAGCGCCCCAAGTACTACAATTTAACCGGTTAAGCTAGATTTACTGGGGTGATTGAGGGCAATGACCTGGTTGAGCAGCCGGTGGGCCCCATCGACGTCCTGGGGGCGCAGCTTGTGGAACCCGGAAGTGACTGGCGCATCAGGCAGCTTGTACAGCTTCAATGTGCGTTGCATGGTCATGTTCCGCGACAAGTAGGAAAACTTGACCTAAAACCCCCAGAGTATAGGAAAGCGGGGCTCGGCCCTCCCAATACTCACCTCAATCAGCTTCCTGGGGTTCAGCGAGCGGTGCCAGTAAGTGCAGGTGGACACCGGCTTGGGGATCACAATGCCCGCAGTGTAAACCGCTTGAAAGACCCCCGTAAGGTTGACGCGCCGCGTAATTTCCCTGATCAGCACCGGAGCCATTCGCTTGGCTCGCAGCTTTTTGTGCACGCACAGGAAATTGATCTCGACCATCCGCAGGCGGTTCTTGTAAATGTCCAGTGTGGCTGGAATGGCTGAAATAAATCCGACCAGGCGGCCGCTGTGGACCACACGGACCCCACAGTGCCAGTCGCTCTTCCAGCCAGGGGGCTGCAGCGCCCTGAAACCGCAGAGGGCGCTCACCATCCGCCCCAAATCTCCTCAAACCCTCCACTCACCATTTGAGGAACTCCGGCTGGTAGTCGAAACGGAACATCGCGTCATCATCCTCCACGTAATTCTCATTCAACAGCGAGTAGAGCTCGGTTAGGATCAGCGGGTCGTCCAGATGCAGAGTGTCCCACTTGAAGGCCCTCGGCAGCGAATAGGGCTCCTGTCTGATGTCCCGTGGGTCACAGGCCGGCTCGATCTCCTCATTCACCGTCACCTTCTCGTCTGAAAACACCGGGAATTAGCCCTGCAATTCCCAGGGACTTACCAGGGGGGGCTGCGCACCCATCTTGGGAACGGGTTGCGTATTCCAGAACTGATAGGACTTCTTCAGGGCCTCCTCGGGCGTCTTGGCCGGCTTCTGGGACAGTGTGTACAGTTCCATTGCCGCTTTCAGTTCGTTGATCGTGATGGTGTTGAGCGGATTAGCCAGCCCTGTCGGCTCTTCGCCTGTGCCATTGGCGCTGCCAAACAAACAGTGATGTTAGGTTAGGGGTTGGCCCCGTTGTATCGATTTTTCGCGCGGGCAAAAATGGGGCCCACGGGCGCCTGGAAGTGGGTAGCAAGGCCGGTTACCTTTCGCTTTCGGACTGTGGGGCGGGATCTGCGTCCCCTTTTGGGGGCTTTTTGGGCAAATTTCGCTCCTCCATGCCTGACATTTTGCCGAGTAATGCCAGTGACAGCTGGCAGATGGGGGATTTCAGCGGTGAACAACGTTGCCAGATCAATGGTTTCACTTCCGAAATCCATCCGGAAATATTTAATTTTCGGGTTTTTTCTTTCAATGGTTTCCGATGTTGCTGCTCACTCCAACCATAGAGTAAGTAAAATAAGTATAATAAATAATAATAAAATAAAATAATTTTACTTACTCTATGACTCCAACGTTCTTACAATAATTTACAATTTTTTTTAATAATTATGTGATTCTAAATTAAAATTTCAAGTAGAAGATGCCAATTCTAAACGCCCGACGAATTTTCAGTTCCGAAATCCATCGGGACATATTTAATTTCCGGCTTTTCCTTTCAATATATTCCTTCCGAAGTTGCTGCTCACTTCAACGTTCCCACCATAATTGCCCAAAAAATCAAATGAATCGCCCTGTATATTATTGGGATTTTATCGGCGCCCTGACCTTAGCGGGATTATCAACGAGGTTGACCTTGCATTGCGATTAATCCGGCAGTTGTTGCTCGATTATTGTTGTTGTGCGTATTTATTGAGTGACCACGCAGCTGGGCGCAGAATGGAAGTGTTTTTTGTGGGCGTAGACGTGGGCACGGGGAGCGTGCGAGCCGCCCTTGTGGGCGTCACTGGAAAAATCGCGAAAATCCACTCGAAACCCACGCGCACCTGGAACACGCAGCCCGACTTCTACGAGCAATCGAGCGACGACATCTGGTTGGCTGTGGTCGAATGTGTCAAGGTATCCTTCGCCCCCATTGGTCGTTGTTGGGTCAAATTGAGCTGTTTCAGGCTGTTGTTGAAGGCGTGGCTCCCGCCCAGGTGAAGGGCGTGGGATTCGACGCCACCTGCTCATTGGTCTGCTTGGATGGGGAGGGGCGCCCACTGACGGTGAGCCCAACTGGTAAGTGGGCGGCCCTTTGACAGGGAGGAGTGACCAATTTGCGGTTGACAGGGCGCGATGCGCAAAACGTCATTCTGTGGATGGACCATCGCGCCGTCAAGGAGACGGAGTTTATCAACGCGCAGCGCCATCCAGTGCTGAATTATGTGGGCGGCCAGATTTTCCCGGAAATGGAGACGCCCAAGCTGCTCTGGCTGAAGCGCCACCTGCCCACGACGTGGGCGGCAGCCGCCCACTTTTTTGACCTCCCGGATTTCCTCACTTGGCGGGCCACTGGATGCGAAGCCCGGTAACTCACTCACTCACTTAGTCAAGTGTCACTCTGAAATGAAACAAATCAGGTCCTCCTGCTCGCTGGTGTGCAAGTGGGCGTACGAATTGACAGTGGAGGGCGGAGAGGGCTGGAGCCCTGCCTTCTTCGAGCAAATTGGCCTGTCGGAGCTGGCAGCTGAGGGCTGGCGGCGCATCGGCGCCCAAGTACAGCCGCCAGGGAGCGCTGTCGGTAATATTAGTAAATCGCCACTAGTTCCAGTAACGAGTAAATGAAACCGGCCCTAGGGCGGGGCCTGTCGGCGGACGCAGCCAATGAGCTGGGCCTGTTGGCGGGCACGCCAGTGGGCACCTCGATGATCGACGCCCACGCTGGCGGCCTCGGCCTGGTTGGCTGCCAGGCAGAGAGCGTGTCCGCCGACTTTGACACGCGATTGGCGCTGATCTGCGGCACCTCCACCTGTCACATGGCAGTGTCGCGGACCGCGGTGTTTGTGGGCGGCGTTTGGGGCCCGTACAAGAGTGCCATGGTGCCAGGCATGTGGCTCAACGAGGGCGGCCAAAGCGCCACCGGCAAGCTGCTCGACCACGTTATCGACACGCATCCGGCCGCCCCTGGAATCCGCGCCAAACTACCCGAAAACACGTTAGTTTCACGCAGCCTGTTAAAATCGACTAATTTGTCTGGGCCACGCCCCTTCCAGGCACATGACGGAGTATTTGAACGCGCTATTAGAGGCGATGGCCAGGGGGCGGGGCTTGACAAGCCCCGCCCTTCTCACTGAGGAGCTGCATGTTTACCCGGATTTCCATGGCAATCGGCTGCTGGCCGACCCCAGCTTGAAGGGCATGGTCAGTGTTGCCGCCGGTTCGGTTTTTGCTGGTTGCCTGACGCTTTTACCTGTTGCAGATCAGCGGGTTGACGCTGGCCAGCGACGAGGAAAGCCTAGCGCTGCTCTACTTGGCAACAGTGCAGGCGCTGGCGGTGAGTTGTTGCCACCTAGGGCTCTCTAAAGCGAAGATTTTATGGTCCAGTTTTCCAGTATGGAACGCGGCAGGTTCTGGAGCGGCTGACCCAGGCGGGGTACGGCCGGCTGCAGTCCACACTGATCTGCGGGGGGCTGAGCAAAAACCCCATTTTCACAGGAGCGCAGGCCGATGTATGCAAACTGCCCGTGGTGTGCCCCCATGAGGTGGAGAGCGTCCTACTGGGGGCGGCTATTCTAGGGGCGGCCGCCGCGCAACACTTTGACAGCCTGGAGACGGCGGTGCGGGCCATGGGCGGAGGCGGCACTGCAGTGCCTCCCAACCCCGCCCTCCAGGCCTACCACGACCGCAAGTACCGGGTGTTCACGCAAATGCATGCCGATCAGCTGCACTATCGGCGCTTGATGCGCGAATAAATAAAATTGACAAAATGAATCGAGTTTTTCTGGGCCGCCCTGTATGGGCTTATCGCACCAGCCGGCCAATCCAATGTCCCGTTAATCGGCGATTACCGTTTCTCCTCTCATCTTGGCCAAATGTTCCGATTATTCGACGCAAATCGTTCGCGATGCACGCCACGCTTGCCCTGATTGCCCTCGTGTGCGTAGTGGCCGCCCCAGTGAGCGCAAGGGCGGCGGCGCGTCGACCCAAAGACACGCCGGTGCTGTACGACCAGCGGCAGGAGGGCGGCTGGAATGTGCGCGCCGACCTCAAGAACTTCGTGGTGGTGATTGTGCCCAGGGCGGCCGAGCCCCACACCAGCCTGCTGGATCTGTTGACGCGCGGCCTGCGCCCGCCGAAAGGGGCGGCCCCGTTGGCGCACTTCATCCAGTCGAAGACGGCGCCCTATCATGTGGACATCAGCAAAGCGGGCGCCGCCCATTTGCGCAAGGACGAGATCCTGGCGACGCAGAGCCCGCCGCCCCCGGAGGCGGCCCCAGGGCGGCGTCTACGTGCCGCCAAGGCCTTCGTGCTTACCGTGCCCGATCAGGAGTTTGTCATCACGGAAAAGGGCGGTGAAGGGATGACTCTGTTGGGGGCGGCCGAGCAGTGCGGCCCCGACATGACCCGGGACGTCCTCGGCGTCTGCCGCCCCATTTAAGCTAGTAGTTGTAGAATAAATCCAATAAAAACTCGCTTTGCCGGTTACTCCTCTGACCTTTTGGCCGAGTTCCCCCGCCCCAGACCGACAGAAGCCGCCAGGCGGCTTCTGCGGGTCATTCGCTCCGCGGCCGTCCACCATGCGTCTGTACCTGTGCTGGCTCTTGCTGCCCCTCATTGCCCAAGCCGCCCCCACTGAGCCCAATTACAACGTCATCTACGACCAGCGCCAGAACGGCTCGCAGAACATCCAGGTGAGTGACTGGCGAAAATTTAGGACCGCTCTTTACCCGCCAGCTACAGGTAAGCGTTGATGGGCTCTCCCTGGTCTGGTCGCCCAACTCCCTGCTGGCCGCGGCCGCCCTTCTCGAACCCGCCCTCTACGGCCAATACCCACAGGGCCCCAGGAATAAGTCCACCATAACCCGCCAGTGAAACATTGGGGCGCATCCGCCATCTGCCCAGAACGCCCACCTTAGATAGGTATCTTTCAAAAGGTAAATGCGCAAATAAAGCCAGTTTCGATAAGTAAATGTATTGCAACATCTTCGCACTGTACACTTTATACAACAACAAACCGTAATATTATTCAGGGTGGTCTGCCCGCCTGGTCCACACCAATCTCCCTGTCGAGTACAAAATGGCGCTTTGGCTTCGTCGGCACGGCCGGCCCCTGGGGGCTCAGTCCCTGCGCTAGACTTTCCGGTGGGGCTTGCGCCCGAGGCGGCTCTGCGACTCGTTGTCGGATCCCGAGCTCGGGGCGGCGCCTAAATCAGGGCCTATTATCACCCCATCATTCCTCACCCGCTTCAGTACCTTTAGTGTGCCGCCCATTGCTGCGCCGATACTCTCGGTCATAGGGGCTGTAGCTACGCATCGGGGGCGGCGACGCACCATACTCGGAGTCGTAGGGGGGCGAGGGGCTACGCCTGTCGTAGCGCTCGTATTCCGAGTAGATAGTCGACCCGGGGCTGTAGCGGCCGCCCGCCGGGGGCGGCGAGCTTATCCTGCCGAGCGGCGGCGGGCGGTGGTCGCCTGGGAACATGCCTGGAATAAAGGGGGGCGGTAGCCCCATGTCTGCCGGAGTCGGAACCATAAAAGGGCGGCCGCCCATGGGCGGCGGCAGGAACGCCAGTGGGGGCGGCGGCGACTGGGCGGGGTCCGACGATAGCGGCAGCTCCCCGTTCTGGAGCGATGGCGACTGGACTCCTGGAAAAAAACAACAAGAAAATAAGATAGTTTAAAAGACTGCTAGAGGGCGTGGCTTACTGAGTTGGCTGCGCTCCGATAGGGTGAGCCGGTGGCGCAAAATGGCGGCCTCCTGTCGCGCTTCCTCCAGCTTGCGCTCTGCCTGCCGGCTGGCCACCCAACGCTCATGCGCCTGCTTCTCCAGCAGCGAAATCTGGCTTTTGAGCGCCACCTCTTGGCTGACAATCTCCTTCTTCAAGCTGTCGTTCTGAGCCCTGAGGCCCCATTCACTCATTAAACGACTCACTACTACTCAGAAACTCGGCACTTACTTGTAGTTTTGCAGCTCCTCCTGCAGGTGGCTGCTAAGCTGCGACGTTGTCGTCGCCTCGCCGTCCTTGGCCGACCACAGCGACTCATAGCGGCTGATTTCCCTGCAAATAGCCAGAGTAAGTCCCAATCGCTCTATCTGTGATCTATATGTTACTTGAGCATGCGCTCCTCCCTCTCCTTGAAGTAGATGGTGAGCACCTTAAGCTTGGCGGAGCTATCCACTTTCTCGAGCTCGGTCTGCTTGTGTTGGGTGCGCAGCTGTTGCAGCTGCAGCGCCAGCGCCTGCAGCTGCGCAGGACAGTCGCGGTGCTCGTCGCTCACCTGTTTTAGCTGCTCGGCGCAACGTCGATTGTCGGCCTGTAGCTGCTCAAGCTGTGCGCGTGCTTCGCTGCCCTCCACCTGCTGCGGATCCTCGACGCTCAGCTTCAGCGCGTCGTACTGCATACTTTTCGTGCGGAGCTCGCGCTCCAACTGGGCCGTCTTCTGTTGCTGCGCCTAAATCAACTGATTTAACACGAAGCTGAGTGGCCAGCTGCCGGTACTTACGGCTAGCTCCTCTTGCAGTTGAAGCTGACGCTCGGCTGCATCTTGCTGCGCCACCAACTCCAGCCGCACCACCTCCAGTTGCTCCTGGGCGGCCTGCAGCTGCGCGTCCTTGAGCGTGTGGCCCTCTTGCAGGCCGCCTATCCGCTCCTGCTGCTGCTGCAGCCGCTTCTGCATCTGCTCGATGTTCTCCTTCAAAATGTCGCTACCGTCCGACGACTGCAGCATCTCCCCGATGATGCGATTCAGCTCGATCCCCATCTCCGTCGAGTCGTCCAGCTCCTTCTCCAATGCCTGCACCTGCGCTTGCAGCTGCAGCTTCTCCTCGCTCAGCTGCGCCAGCTGCCCATCCTCGGGCTGCGCCGCAGGCTCCCACTGCAGCGCCTCATTCTCCTTGCTGGTGGCCAGCAACTGCTGCTCCAGCCGATTGATGCGCGCTATCAGGGGCGCAGCCCTGCGCCACTTATCCAGCAGCACCCACACAAAAATCAGCACAAGAACCGCCAGCGCCGTGGTGGTCAAGTAGAGAAACATGTCGCTGGTGAAGGCGCCCAGTAGGTCCAGCTGCTGCGTCTCGTTGCCTCGGGCGCACGTTTCCTCATCGGCTGAGCGCCCCAATAGCCAGCCGGCCGCCTCACTTGGGGCCGCCGCATTGCCCCGGGCGTCCTCCAGGACACTCCCGCTGGAATTGAGCGTCTCCTCAGAACTTTCACTGGCGGTAACATTGACGGGTTCCTCTGGATGAGCAGTGACAGTCTCCTCCAACGCCCGAGAGGAGGTAGTGAGGGCCGCATCTGCAACCTCAGTGACGGCTTCCTCAACTGATTCCTCCTCTGGAACTGCAATGGCTGGAGCGGAGGGTTCCTTAATGGACGGACCTGCAGGGGCAGGCTCTTCTTGGGAGGCATTGAGGGATTTGGCAAGCGACTCTGGAGGAGGCATTTGATTGAGATGATGATCCACCTCCTCCAGGGGTGCAAGGGAAGCGTCCTCAGTTAACTCTGAGGAGCAATTGAATGGTTCAGCTGGAGGCTCTGGAGGAGGCACTTGACTGACGAAGTCCCCAGGCGGTTCAACAGGGGCTTCCTCACTTGAGGCCGTAGACTCTGACGGCAAATTGAGGGGCTCTGCAGGAGGTTCCGCAGGAGGCACTTGATTGACAACAGGGGCTTCCTCCATTGACTGTGCGGAAGCCTTGAACGGTTCCGCTGGAGGCTGTAAGGCAGCCGCTGTAGCCTCTAGGTTTTGTGCTGAATTGAGATTCACTTCCTCAACTGGTCCTGGCGGAACTTCCTCAACTGAGGCAGTTGAATCGTTGAAAGTTTCCATCGGAGGCTCTGGAGGAGCGCCGACTGCGACCTCCTCAACGGGGGGCAAAGGCCGCTCTAATTTCTCCTCCACTTCGACTGGAGTTGTTTGAGCAACTGGCTCCTCCTCGAAAAGCGCCTCTTCCTCCTCAGTCCCATCTTCCTCATCATCATCCTCTTCCTCCGCCTCCAGGGGCTGGTTGAGGGGCTCTAAAACGCCAGTGCACGTAAGTGGACGAAACCCAAACAAAGCCTTTATCCCTACCAGTTGGTTCAATCGGGCCCCCAGCAGGTGCCTCCGTGGTAAAATCCTGCAGGTCCAATGGAATGCGAGTGCCATCCACAACCTCAAAGGCAGGCTGCGTCGTGGTGGGCAGTGACGGAGCCTCAAAATCGACTAGCAGTTTGGGGCTCTTGAGGCGGCGCGTTTCCACCACATGGTCGGCGTTGGCGAAGCCGCGCCGCCCCCCAATTTCGACGCCAATCAGCTCAGGGCGGCTGCCGCCCCCAAAGCTATAGATCTGGACGGGTTCGTCGCGGGCAAAGGAGAGCATCCCCGGCTCGACGCCGCTGTAGCGGAGCCGCGTCTTGCCCTCGGCTATCAGCTCTGAAAAGTGGCGGAGAGTGAAAGTGGTACTGGCGGGGCGCAGACCTACCTGAGCACTGCAGATCGATGCACAGTCGCTTGTCCGAGAGGGCGTCCAGCGGGGGGCTGGTCGTCCACAGGAGCGCCAAGTAAAATGGGAGCTTAAACGAGCACATTGCGATTTCCTTTGACAAATTCTGGTTTTTTTCGGCCACATCACTCGAGAGCCCCTTTGTCATAACAAGCGGCTGCAAATGCCAACAATGTCAACAGTGTCAACCCGCTAGGGCCTAGAGTGAATCGCGTTTTTTGAATTACCAACTAGCAATTATTGCGTGTAAACTTCCCCTGGGTTTTATCTCTAAAATTGCGATCCAAGCATGTAAAAACGAATCCAAAAACCGCCTGCCTATTCTAGCGTCCTTGTCTAGGTTCAAAGGTTTGTATGGGTTGTCTCGCTTTTTTGCCCTAGACCGGCAGTTGTCAAGGAGTGTCAGAAACCAGTGCAGGTTAGGTGTACGATGCAATGTAAGAGGCCCCAGAGGAAATTGGAGGATGCCCCCGACTAGACGCGTAGTGAAGGTGCTGCGCAACGGCGCCCCCGATAGCCCGCGGGTAAGTGCTGCGCCGCCAATCGGCCCCACACTTGAGCAATGTGCCCCCTTAGATAGTGGCGCTGCCCGAGTCGCCAGACCAATGCCTGCAGTTGCTCGAAGGCTTGTGGGACTTCGCCCCCCTTAGAATGTTCCTCGAAGACGGCAGCGAGCTGACTGACTGCGAGTGTCTGCGCGATAGAGACACCGTCTATGTGTCCAGCGGAGAGGACTTCGCTCCCCGCTCCCAGTTGGACGAGTGGGTGACGCTGAACGTGGGGGGCACCAGTTTTTGCACCACCCGCAAAACTCTCACGATGGCGGAGCCCCAGAGCATGCTGGCGCGCATGTTTTCCCACGAGACCGAGTTCCAGCCGAGTACCCGCGACCGGAACGGAGCGTGGCTGATCGACCGCAGCCCCCGTTATTTCGCCCCGCTGCTCCACTACCTGCGCTGTGGTCAGCTGGTGCTCGATGGGGGCGTGAGCCCCGAGGGCGTACTGGGCGAGGCGCGGTTCTTCGGCCTCGACTCTCTCATCCCCACCCTCGAGCAAATGCTGCTGGAGACGCGCGAGTGTCGCGACGAGGCGCCGCTCACGCGCCGCGACGTCGTCGACGCTCTGATTCGCAGCTCTAACTCAGAGGTGCTGCGCTTCCAGGGCGTGAACCTGGCGGGCGCCGATCTGAGCAAGCTCGACCTGCGCTCCATCAACTTCAAATACGCCAACATGCAGCGCTGCAATCTGGCGGCCGCTAATCTGAGCTGGTGCTGTTTGGAGCGCGCCGATCTATCGCACGCCATCCTGGACAATGCGCAACTATCGGGAGTGAAGGGGCTGCGCGCAATCATGGAGGGGGCCTCAATGCGCAACTGCAACTTCACCGACCCGGTGGGCGGGGCCAACTTGGAGGGCGTCAACCTCAAGGGGGCGTGTCTGGAGGACAGCGATCTGGGCGACGCCAATCTGCGCATCGCCAACTGTCGCAACGCCAATCTCAAGAACTGCAATCTGCGATCGGCCGTATTGGCTGGCGCCGACTTGGAGGTAGGTAGAAGGAGGTTTAGTGAGGCGTGGCTAACTTGAGGGAGGGGGGTTGCAGAACTGCGACCTATCAGGCAGCGATCTGTTCGAGGCCAATCTGCGCGGCGCCAATTTAAAGGACGCGGTTCTGGAGCTGATGCAGACGCCGCTGCACATGAGCCAGACCATCCGCTGACCCGCAACCAATAAACGCGCTGCACTGGAAAATCGCTTTATTCTTTGTTCAAGTTCCAGATCTTAATGTCGCCGTCGTCGCTGCAGGAGGCCAGCAACCCCTTGACGGTGGGGTTCCACGCCACACAGTTTACGTCCTGCTGGTGGGCGCGTTCCACTACGCCCACTAGTTCAAAGCTGGGTGCCTGCTCGTCACTGCCCGCCTCCTCCTGGAAGATCCTGATGGCGTCATCGCCGCAGGCGGTCGCGATTAGCCCTAAAACAATTGCATCAGTCCTCATCCTCACCTATTTTTAGCCTCCTCCCACTACTCACCAGTGCGCTGGCACCAGGCCACATCATAGATAGTGCCCGAATGGTAGCCGCTGATAGTGCACACGCACTTCCATGTGGACTCGCCCTCCTGGGCGACCACGCCTTCTTGATTCCCCGCCGGGTACTCTCTCCAGACCTTGAGGGAGGAGTCGTCGCTGCAGGAGACCAATCGACGTCCACCTGCCTCGAAGCTCAGCCCCCACACTGTGGAGGCGTGGCCTGTGAGCGTGCCGCAGCAACTCCAGTCGCCGTCGCTCGCATCCTCTCTGAACAGCTTAATGGTGTTGTCGAAGGAGGCGGAGGCCAGCAGGTCCTGGGTCGGGTGCCACGCGATCTGCAACCCCATTGGCTGCAGTGGCCTACGTTTCCATAGCGTAACGCCCCTTACCTTTTTTACGTCCTGCGAATGGGCGTTCAGCACTGCGGCGCATTCGTACTCGTTCTCCTCTGCCACCTCCCACACCCACACGGATTTGTCGCGGCTGCAGGTGGCGACAAATTGGCCGGATTGCGACCAGGCCACGCCCTTCACCTCGCCCTCGTGCCCCTCCAGGGTGGCGTTGCACTCGAACTCCCCGCCCTGCCGGTCCCAGATGCACGTGGTGGCATCGAAACTGGCCGACGCTGAAACCGAAACGGCGGTTCAAAAGGGGGCGCAGCCCCAAAACAAAACTCACCGAGGAAATTGCCGCAGGGCGACCAGGCCACCTGCCTGATGGTGCGCTTGTGCCCGTCGGTCAGCACCACTTTGTTGCCCCATTTGCCCAGCAAGTCGCGGCCCCAAATGCGGATGCATCGGTCCTCGCCGCACGAGGTCAGGGCTTCGCCATTGGGGTGCCAGCTCACGTTCCACACGCGTCCTGATCCCTTGCGCAGCGTCTGCACTAGCTCCAATTTCACCATATTTTTTGGCTTTTTATGGGAGGCGTAGGTACACGCTCTGCAATCTTGGGGTCCCCTGCACTGACCATATATATGAACCTACCTGTTCTTATCTATGTTGATAACTAGCTGACACTGTGCTAGGTTAACCTCAATTTTCTTCCACTTGTTGCATAGCGGTAAAATAATTACTTAATTTACTCTATGCTTGGTGGTACGTGGTATTGCTCTCTTGGTCTAAAGGGCCCCAAATTAAATACGTGGTTCCTAAGGGGGCTTGGACTTGGACCATTTTTTGTCGGTAGTGACTAATGGGAATTTTCCGCATTTAATTCCCAAAGTTTTTGGACAAGGGCCCACAGGTTTTGAGAACTGGCTGAAAGCGGGAGTTGACCACAGATGACAGACTAACCTCTGTGATCTGTGGAGTTAGGCATTCCAAACCACGTGACCAAAATTGACAGCTGTGGGCACACAACCAGTCTGTTGAGGTTAATTCAGTTAATTGTTCGATTTACTTTTCGCTGAATAACTCGATTTAGTGTTTTTTTAATGATAAAAAACTTTTTGAGTTGCAGAGTGAATATTTAAAGACATTATTGTTGGAAAGTCCTGATGTTGAGGAAAGGTAAGCAGCGTTTTATACCCATTTAGATAATGTTTACATTTTCACTCATTTTTATTGTAATTTTTATTATAAGGTGGTTTTAACTATGTTCCTACTCTCAGCTCAATTAAACAATTCCTTATTATAAAAATTCTTTTATTAACTTGAGGAGACTTACCTGTAATGAAATGCTTACTGCATACTCTCTGGTTTTTTAATTTGGATTCTGTGAGATCATCCCGCTTGATTGCTGCTATCCATAGTCCTCTCAGTCATTTAGATAATTCTTTTTTATAGGTCGCAAACTTATTGCACAATACAACTGGCACACAGTAGAATTTTACGTCATCCCAGTTAGAAAGACTTCCACTAAGTACGTAATGGGCATTACTACTTAAACATACGCTAATGAGTTCCAGAAACAAACTAAATAAGAACAGAATTCAATAACGACCGCACAAAAACAGAAAAAGTCACTGAAAGCAAACTGAAGAAGATAACAAAAATTCAATGTTTGCCCACAGGCCGCCATTTTGGAATGCCTAGTTGACATCGAGCAGTCACAGCGAGTGAAGCATTGTGAGGTTAGGACAGAGATAAGTAGGCAAGTGGTTAGGGGTGTTTTTTTTGGTTGAAAAAGGGCCCCATAAGCCGCAATGGAAGAGGTGGATGACCCGATGGAGATCGACGAGCCGCTGCCGGTGAGCGCCATCATCGAGCGCACCCTTGATAAGCTGCAGACGCCGTAAGTGCTGAGGTTTGTAGGCAGTTTGGGGGGGCTGACGCCCGTGGCTTTTTCAGGCAGTCGCAGAGCATTCTGATCGAGGATGATGACGACAAGGAAGTGGGGGCGCTAGGTGCGCAGCCCCTGCTCAAAGCGATCATCGATTTGGTGGAAAAGCCGCGGTCCAACCGCTGCATCAACGCCAGCTGCCTGGGGGCCACTGCCCAGTATCTGACGGCCCCCGATTTCTGCCTTTCGTACTTCCGGTAAGGGGTCTGGGTGAAAAAGTGGATTAGGGGCCAAACAGGGGTTTTGTAGGGTAAAGAAGTCATCCAGCCACAAGGCGGAGATTTGCATGTCGTGTTATTGGCGCGCCGTTGAGGACAACGACAAGCTAGCCACCAGCTTGCAGGCCGGGAAGTTGCTGTTTGAGATGGACTTTCCGATTATAAACGAAACGTTGCAAATCGACGACTCCGACGAGGAGGAGCAGGAGGGCGACGGACAGCAGGACAGCGTCAGTGAGGAGACCTTGGACTTTATCACGCGCAATATCGAGACCGTCCTAATGGAGACCATGGAGCGGCTGGACATGAAGACGCACCTGCAGCGGGAGCGCGCCTACCTGCACTCGCGGGCGCTAACGGTGGAAAGTGAGTGCGCCCAGCTGAGTGAGGGTTTGAAGCAGGTGCGCAGCACACTGGACCGCATCCAGATCGAGCTCTACAACGAGTTCCGGCCAGAGATCAAGGCGCAAAAGGGCGTCATGATCCTGGACGATTTCTCGCTCAGCCCCACGCTACAGATCCGGCCGGAGAACGTGCCGACCCAGGATATGGCTGTGCCTTCTGGCCCAATCACACACAAGCTGGTGGCCCCTTCGGCCACGCCCCCTGTTCCGGTCGACCTGCCATTCAGAGTGGAGCTGGACAAGCCGCCGCCGGTAGTAGGTAGGACCGCCCCCAATCCTGTGAAACAACTTAAACGCAATTTCTCCCCGGGCTGCTAGATGGCCTCTACTACATTAGTAAGCAGAACAACTTTCTGGGCTCGTGGATCAAGGCGCGCCTACAGCAGATCATTCCAGCGCGCACCGTCAACAAGGGGCTGTTCTACAACAGGACCCATTACCGTCTGGTCGAGCTCAAGCAGCAGCGCGAGCGCATCGTGGAAGGCAAATACGTCGGTGAGTGGGCCCCATTTTCTCCAGTTCTAAACAGTTTAAATGACCCACTTGACAACAGCCTACTTGGGACCGTGCAAGTCGCGGCTCACTGTCGGCTCCCGCGTGCTGTCCCAGTTCAAGGAAACGAACGCCGGCGCCCAGGTAAAGCGGCCCCTCGTTTGTCCTTATTATGCTGGTGTCGTCGGCGAGCATCCAGTGGAGAACAACCATTTCCGGTCAGTATGCATTTACAGTGATGCAAAAGGCGCATTCACCACAACGTCATGGTGGTTTAGGTATTTAATATTCTTCGATATTGGTTACTCCCAATACGTGCATCACTCGGACGTGAATCTGATTTTTGAGGCGCCCGAGCACGTGTGGGAGGACATGCCGGAGGACACACGCCCCTTCATCCGCAAGTACCTGGAGAGTCAGGACCGGCCGATGGTGAAGCTCAGCAGCCAGCAAAAGGTCAAGGTCGAGTACAATGGTGAGTGTTTCCTGCCGCCAAAGTGTGGGTGAGTGAGTGCTAAGTGGGCGCATTGCAGGCAAATGGTGGCTGTGCACCGTCAAGAACGTGGACTGTTCCCTGGTGCAGGTCTACTTCGACACGATCGAGCGCTGCGAGTGGATCTATCGCGGCTCGACGCGCCTGAGCCCCATGTTTAGGGAGGAACTGGCGGCGACCACGCGCCACATCGGGCTGCGCACACCCAGGAAGCTGGGCGCGGTAAGTACTGCCCTAGGCGCTTGAATGGTGTAACATTGTGTGTTGTGCGCAGAACGAGTCAGCCACCGTGGTGCAGTACAAACGCAACGACGACTTTGTACAGCAGCCAGCGGCGCCCGAGGAAGCTCCCAGGGCGGTGGCGCGCAAGAGCACCACTCGCCCGAATCGCGTCAGTCAGCCGGCCCCCAAGTGCGTCCCCTTTTTGCCCACGGCAATCAACGCCGAGTCCCCCAATGCCTCCGGACCCACCAGCAAGATCATGGTCAGTCACTTGCTGTTTTTGAGTGAAAAAACCCAATCAACAGTGTTTTGTTGCAGTATTTTACGCCCAGGGACCAGCAGGTGACCAAGCGCGAGTACAGGGCGCACCAGTGCAGCAGCGCCTGCAAGGCCTTCATCACGCACAATTTTGTGAAGCTGCGCGGGCACAATCCGCTGAGCAAGCCGCTGTTGTGCGGCTGGGCGCGCATGACACTGAAGGACCGCGGGCGCAAAACCATCATATACAAGGCGCCCTGCGGGCGCATGGTACGCAATATCAGCGAAGTGCACTACTACTTGCAGGCGACTGAGAGCGAGATGACCGTGGATCTGTTCGATTTCAATCACATGGTGCGCTGTCTGGCCGAGTTCAATGTCGAGTGCGTCCCTGACCCGAAGGATCTCTCATCCGGTGAGTCGATTCGTGGTTGAAATTCTCTTTGGGGCGTGGCTTGACCGAGTGGGCGTGTCTAGGCTTGGAGCAGGTGCCCATTCCGGTGATCAACGGGTTCAACAACGACATGCTGGATTTCTGCAACTACTCGACGCGCCGGGTGCCGATGGAGGGCGTGCACATGAACTTGGACGAAGACTTTTTGTGCGGGTGCGACTGCGACGACGACTGCGTGGTAAGTAGCCAATCCAGTCAGGTTATCTGAGTTGCTGTCCTTTTCCCGCGCATGGCAGGACAAGCTGAAATGTGCATGCTGGAAGCTGACGTTGGACGGCATGCGCTACTTGGGCAAGGACGTGGACCCCACGTCCGTCGGCTACATCTATCGGCGGCTGCAGGAACAAGTGATCACCGGCATCTACGAGTGCAATGCGCGCTGCAAGTGCAGCGCAACCTGTCTGAACCGTGTGGCGCAGAACCCGATGTCGCTCAAGCTGCAGGTGTTCAAAACGCACAATCGAGGGTGGGGCATTCGGTGCTTGAACGACATCCCCCAGGGGGCGTTTATCTGCATCTACGCAGGCACGCTGCACACCGAGCAGACAGCGAATGAGGTGAGTACTTGCCAGTGGGCCACGCCCCGCTGATCAAACCCCGTTGGGCGCAGGACGGAAAGCAATATGGCGACGAGTACTTTGCCGAGCTCGATTTCATCGAAACCGTGGAGAAGTACAAGGAGGACTATGAGGAGGAGGTGCTAGAGGATGAGGACGGCTCGGAGCCGGAGCGGCAGCACGATGAAGAAGACGAGGCCAAGGCCTCCTCCAAAAAACGGTACTAGTCCGGACGGGATGGCGGATGCACCTGCTATTAAACTGCGTTCATTTGGCAGGAATGTGTATATGCACGACAACGACTTTCAGCCGGGGCAGAGCGTGAGAGGCCTGCCTCCGCAGGGGATTAGGGCACGCTTGCGCAAACGCAAGGAAGAGCCAGAGCCCCAGAGCTCCGCCCTGGACCAGGCCACTGAGGACATGGACACCGTAACCATTAGTGATGACGATGATGGTGAGGGCTGCGCCCCCTTTTCGATCACCAGGGAGCTAAATTAATGGGGTTGTTTCAGATGGGCGTGAGGTGCTCAGCTTCAACCCCATCGCTAAGGAGGTGGACGAGCGCAATGCCAAATATCTGTCGGTGCGCGAGCTCTTCGGGGCCGAGGAGCGCGACAACATCTACATAATGGACGCAAAGAACGCCGGCAACATCGGCCGCTTTTTGAACGTAAGTAGGCGTTTGTCGCTTTAATTTGGGGCTTATTTGGGGCCTGATGCAGCACTCCTGTTCGCCGAACGTATTCGTGCAGAACGTGTTCGTCGACACGCACGACGTGCGCTTCCCCTGGGTCGCCTTTTTCTCGCTGCAATTCATCCGCGCAGGCACCGAGCTGACCTGGAATTACAACTACGACATCGGGAGCGTTCCTGGGCGCATCCTGTACTGCCATTGCGCCTCACTGGAGTGCAAGGGGCGCCTGCTCTAGATTTGGTTTGACAATTAAACGCTGATTCTGTTTACGGTAGTGCCCTGGGCGTTTTATTCGCGGAGCAGTAGGGCGGTGTAGTTGCGCCCCAGCTCGCTCAGCTCGTTGACGGCGGCCACGTAACTGCGCTGGTGCTCGAGCAGCTGCTGCAGCGTCTCCACCATGTGGTCGCGCAGCTTGCGTCGCTCTTGCACCTGCTGCTCCAGCTTTAGCCGGTTGAGTTTGAGGCCGTCGACGATGCCGTGCAGCTGCTGCAGAAACTCCTCCTTGCCGCTGGGTGTTTCCATGGCGCGCGGGTAGTTGTCCGCCACCGAATTGAGCAGCCCCAGCTCCTTGCGCATGTAGCGCCGTTGGTCCTCCAGGCTGTTGTACAGGCTGTAGTACTGCTTGGTTTCCTTGTGCTTGGCCGCCACTGGGGGATTTACACACCGTTATCTTTTATCCTGTTTTTGTAGTTGCAGTACCTTGGTCGTAGAGGTCAAGGAATCGGTACTGGTACTGGGCGAGCTCGGCCCTGCAGGGCACGTCGTCCACAATGCGGTGCAGCCGGGCGACTGTGCGGTTCCGGTTTGCCAGCATGCGCCTGGCTTGCAGCGTCCCCAGGCGCAGATCCTCCATTTCGGAGTCGCTGGCGCTGCTGTCGCGCCCAGCCCTAGGGAGAGGTGTGTGAGTAGGTGGCCCTAGGGGCGCAGTGAGCGCGGCTTACGCTAGGGATCCCTGGAGGGCCTCCAGCTTCGCCCGGCAGTCGGCCTTGAACTCGGCTTCCTGACGCTTGAGGGCCTCGTTGTGCAGCACCAGCGCTTCCACGCGCAGCAGGGTGCTAAATGAGGGATTTTTTTTGTTTACGGGCGCAAGCTGAGTGGACCGTTAATCACCGACCTGCGGTTGATCTGCTGTTCCTCGGTTTCAAATTGGGCGAGGGCGCGGTCGGTTTGCTGCTGCAAATCGCGCGTCTCCTGCAGAAGGCGCTCTTCTTCGAGTAGTTGTGCTTGGAGGACGGCGCGCTGCTGCAGCTGCACCTGGGGCGCGTCCTCTTGTAGCTCCAGACAGAGGGCCTGGTAGTGCTGGCGCACTTGCGCCTGCTCCGTTTCGTTCAGAGGAGGTGCCTGGGGCACCTCCTCCAGGTCGTCGGGCTTGGAAACTGCGCCCCGCGGCTCGTACTCCTGCAGCGTGACCAGGACGCGCATCTGGACATCGGGGGGCGCGGGACCCTTGCGCTTCAACCGGCGCTGCGGCCTGTACAGCTCCTCCACCTCCAACTTGTTGATGTGGGGGGGCTGTGCCCCCCACTCGGGCACCTCCTTGCGGAACTGCTGCAGGGCGTAGTTGCGCATCTGGGAGGAGTTCTGCTCGCGCGCCTCCATCGAAGCCTTCACCAGCCACTGAAACCCCCATTTACTAGGGAGCTTATGGGACACAAATGCACTCACCTGCACCACTGGAAATACATGGTCCAAGTCCAGCCCCTGGACTTGGTGGGGCTCGATCCGATGGGGGCACTTGATGCGAGGCAACACCGACACGATCTTCTCCGATAGGGCGCTGCGGGCCAAATGCCCCATAGAGGCTTAATTGGTCGGTTTGGCTACTCACTCACATCTGCTGGCCGATGGTGGCGTTCTCCTGGAACAGCAGGTCCACGTCCAGATCGACGCTCAGCGCCTCCAAGCACCAGCTGAGCCCGCCGACCACCTTATCGAAAGGGCTCAGCCCCTTGATGCGCGCGCGGAAGTAGCCTGCGGCCACCAGAAGATCCACGATCTCCTGCAGCTTGAGCGACTGCTCCTGATCCTGCAACATCACACTGTGTACGGGGGCCTCAAGAAACCTCTAATGGGGCGGCCGTCGTACCTGCAAGTTCAGGGCTTGGCCCTGGGGGCGCTGGGCCGCGATTGAAGCCCGCTGGAAGCGCTGTAGCAAGTCCTGGTTCACTTGCGCCATTATCTCCCTACAATAACAACGTATCTAGGTTAGGTTCAGGCTGTAAACGAACATCAGGTGATCGGTGTTGACATCACGCGACCAGGCTGTGGAAACACCAGCTCAATTTCCTTATTCCAGGTAGTTCTCACCTTGCATGCTCTCAAGTGGTAGTTTCCATCAGTTGTTTTTGTCAAAAATTAATAATTTTGTCTGAAGTTTTCGTAAAACACTGAGAATTGGGTAAGCGGGAATCGCCCGCCTTCTGGCGTGACGTAACTTTGTGTGTGCCCGCCGCCCGATAGAATGCCTTGTCAACCCATCGAGGTCAAATTCCCTATTAAATGGCCCCCAGTCAATTCCCTATTAAATGGCCCCCAGTCAAAAGTGAGGTTCAGTGAGTGATTAGAGAAAGTGGTGTAGTTCGAGCGAGAATTTAGAGGCCCAAATCTGCAATGATACAGGAGGGTGCAGCCCCATTGGAGGAGCAGGCCAAGGAGAGGCGCCAGCGACTGCTGACGCTCAAGCGCAAGCGCGATGGACAAGGGGGGCCACAGCTCCCGCAGGGGGAGCACGAAGCGCTGCCTCAGCCGATTTTCCGCAGCTACCAGCCGCAGGACGCGCGCTTGCAACAGAACCTGCTGACTGACAGCCGGCCCGAGGACATCGGGCAGCAGGTGAGTGGACACGGGGGGCCCGAGTTGCGGTTGTTTGAGGTTATGGCGGCAGGTCAGGGAGCAGCTTGAGGCGGGCGCGGGGCCCATAGTTCTGGAGCAGCTGGACGTGACCGCGCTAGCACCCCGCAAGCCGGACTGGGACCTGAAGCGAGACCTGGGGGCCAAGACGGCCAGGCTGGAGCGCCAGACGCAGCGCGCCATTGCCGAGCTGATCCGTCAGCGACTTAACGACAAAAGCCACGACCTGGCAACCGCGGTGAACGTCGGAGCCGGCATCTACCAGGACTGATTGATTAGTACTACTTGAACCAGGCAAAAGCCGCAATTGTGGGTGTAATGAGACGAAATCGGCTAGATGTGATTAAATCATTCGAATTACCAGAGTCTCGATTAAACCGCACCGATTCGTCCAAGTAATTCGATTCCCAACGAACTCCCGAAGTCGAATTGACTTCGTCCTGCCCCCGTAGCTCAGCTCCTTCAAGTCAAGACTGCGCTGTTGCCGCCGTCCCCCTCCCCCCAACTAACTGTAAAGCGACTCAAGCCAATCAAGTGCAAGAAAGCAGTTGCCAGCGGAGCGTGGCGCAGTGTTGGTATCCTGTGGTTGTCTTGACGACGCTTGACATGACCTGATTTCACGATGGGCAGTTGTTTGTTTGCCCGAGTCCTACGTGCGCAGTGTTTCGTGTTGGTGCTACTGGGGGTCGTGGGGGGCGCAGTCACCCCCAAAAAGGGCGTCTTGGTCGCCAAGTGCTGCGCCCTCAACGCCACCCTGACCTCGGACAATAAGTGCCAACGGGCCATCAATGCCAGTTGGGATTTGCGCGTTTACCTAAACGGGACGTTCCGCGCTTTCACCACCCTGCCTCCCAAATGGACGTTAAAGGAGGGGGTGCAGCCCCGGTGCGCCGCCCCCGTGGTGGAGCCGGTCGCCCTTCGCAGCTCCATTCCCTTTATCAACGGCTACCTGTTGAGCGTGCGGTTCCAGAAGCGACTGGCCCCCAGCCAGTTCTGTCTGGACTATGACTATGTGATGTTCTGTCCGGAGGCCCCCGAGCAGATCAGTGGCGTGCTGGTGAACAAGTGCTGCGGCTCGGGGGCGGTCTTCTCTGACACAAACGCCAGCTGTGTGCTCTTTCCGGGCGCCGCCTATGCACTGGACCTGGGCCCCAATAAGACCCTGGGCGCCGGCTTCCCCGAGTGCGACGACGACCACGCAGTGGCGGGCAAACTGCACGACGGGCGGCTGCACGACAACGGCAGCCTGCAGCTGAACGCCACTGGACTGGTGCTGGGCCCCGCCAACTATTGCCTGGAGCACATCCTGGAGCACGCCGGGGGCGGCTCGCCCAGCGTCATCACCTGCAGGCGCTACCTGGGCGTCGAGGGGCGGCCCGCCCAGTCTCTGAAGCTCACCATCTACCCCATCGGGCTGGCGGTCAGCGCCATCTTCCTGGCGGCCACTCTGGCCGCCGGCTCCCTGCTGCCCTCCAGTCACCACGTCCTCCATTGGCGCTGCCAGACCAATCACGTTGCCTGCCTGCTGGTCGGCGACGTTCTATTGTGCATCACCCAGATAGCCGGCGGTCACTTTCCCTTCTGGCCCTGCTTTCTTATCGGTAAGGAGGCGGCAACACCGCAGTCGCCCTCCAGTGTCAATAAGGCCACTGATTGGCTGATGCGCTTGATAATGACCGATTAAGGGCAGCTGCGGCGCTGTTGCCGCTGTTCTTTTCATAAAAACCATTGTGCATGTACCCCAAACCATGGGGCACTGCACTGGCTCATTGTGTTTGTTTCTTTGTTTGATATCGTCCAAAGTGAGCCCTCTTGATAAAAGCGCCTTCAGATGTTCAGTGGCGTGCATTTCCTTAATCCCGGGATAAATGGGTTTCGAACAAAGAGCTAGGCAGCTGGTAGGGCAATAAAAACCGACAAATCAGACAGTTTGGAAGGTTTTTGCATTAAAACCAGTGTCGTGCGCGAAGGGCTCGTCACAACAAGTACATCGGACTGCGTTGGTTATCGATGTTGTGCCGAGCCCTTCAAGCACGTCATTGGTTTTCGCACGAAAGAACAGTCTAAACTATTGAAATGTTGGTGTTTCGCATTGAAATCAGTGTCGTGTCCAAAGTGCTCGGCACAACAATTACATCGGACTGCGTTGGTTGTCGATGTTGTGCCGAGCACTTCGGGCACGACACTGGATTCGACACGAAAAAACACTCTAAACTAGTCAAATGTTCGTGTTTCACATTAAGAGCAGTGTAGTGCCCCTCTGGCTTTCGCGCAACTGCACGCTCTCGAATAAAAATTCTTAACTTCTGATCCAGAACGCGCAGCAACTTGAAACTTTCACAGTCGACAGAAAACACTTAAGCCTATAAACTCAGAAAATTTCATTGAAATGGCAACAATTTTTTTTTCAATGCAGTTCTAGCTCCAAGCTCTTGTTGAAAAATTCACTCCATCAGCGCAAAAGCTATTTCAAACGAAATGCAGCCCTGTTTCCCCTGGAGGGACTGTCACTTCCCGCACCTGCCCTGTTATAGCTGTCTGTCTGACGCATCCCTTTTACCACCCCTGTTCTGCCACGTCAGTCGGACAGGGGAGGCTGAAGCGCACAGGGCCGGACTAGGCGTGATTGGCATTTGCCAACTTCTAGCTAATTTACTGGAATTGCTGACGCGCGTTGGCGCGCCAGACGCCCATCCACTTACTTAATCGATGTGTTTTTCCCGATTTAATATAAACGGATCGATCGATTTAGGCGCGCAAACCTTGAATAATCGATCGACGGGGCCACGTGGCCCCGATTGAATTGATGATGGGCGGCGGCCTGATTTATGCTGGAGAAAATCGTCGGCATTTTCTCCATTTTCAGAGAACAATGGCCCAAGGCCGCCCAGCCGCGACCTTTGCGCTCCGGAATGCCATTTATGCACCAGTTGCAAAACGATGGTGCCAGCTCGACGGCACCCGGTCATTCACCCGAGCGGCGGGTACCCGTTTACCTGCATCGGCGCTTAGCAACCGCATCACCGGTACCTTGCAATGGCCGCCAGGCTCCTATCAAACATGGTCGCCCTAGGGGCGGCCGCCAGCGCCCATCACTCACTGACAGTTGTTTTTTCTTTCGATTTCAGCTGTGGCCATGCACTTTGTGTTTCTGGCCGCCTTCTTCTGGCTGAACACCATGTGCTTCAACATTTGGTGGACCTTTCAGTAAGTACACAGTTTGATCCGAGCTATTTGGCAGTGACGTCATGTGCACGACTGGCATGAGACAAACAGAACAACTGTTGCGTCACTGCCAAAAAGGGTGTACAAACGGGGCTGATCTGACGTGGTTTGCAGCGATTTGCGGCCACAAAACACCGAAAAAAGCCAGGAGCGCATCCGTCTCTACCTGTACGAGGCGTACGCATGGGGCGTGCCCTTTGTCATTGTGTTTGTGGGCGCGGTTGCTGATCTGGCCACGCCCACCGGCGCAGAGGGCGGATTTCTGAGGCCGCGCTTCGCCTGGAGCCAGTGCTGGTTTGGCGGTGAGTAGTAGTATAGAAAACTGTCATTTATTCATCAACCCAAACGATTATTTCTTCATGACAAACTTGTACTTTTTCACATTGGGCTTGTTGGGCTGCTGGTGGTTTTTCTCGTTGGACAGGCTGAGCTCAAGGTCAGTGTGCGAGGACTGAATGTGGCGCACCCAAGCGGCCGGTGTGGAAAACGCCTTGTCGCATAGGTCGCACTGCAGTTCCGGGTAGCTGGCGTTCTCGTCTTCTTCCTGTCGCAGGGATTGCGGTTATGTAAAGGGCGTGGCTTGTGGGGGACGTGTGACACTTACGTCAGGGCTGTCGCGCCGGCGCCGCTTAGCCGGCAGCATGTCGGTGTGGGTCTGCACGTGCTTCACCCAATCGGCCGGTATGGTGAAGGTCTCGGTGCACAGTTCGCAGGTGAGGGGCGTGTACGTCTCGGTGGTGTGGGAGGAGCCTGCTGGTGCAACACTGCTACAGGGCCCCGCCACCTCTAACCCCACTAGCGTACCTTCGTTGGAGGCGGAGTCATACTCGGCCTTGACTGGCTCCTCCTCCGGGCACACCTTTTCGTCCACGATCTCCATGTCGGCGTCCGCCCACTCGACCGGCTCGTCCTTGATCAGCAGGAACATACTGTCCTTGGGGGGCGGCGCCTCCGCCTCGGCCGACGTGATCGTGTGCGGCTTGTCCTTGGGCGCCAGCTTCTGGTTGAGGATGATCTGGTTGGGGCGCTTGGGCGACGCGCTCTCCTTCTCCAGCCCGTTGAAGTTCGACATCGAGAAGTTGAGGACACGGGGGCCGCCGTACTTCTTCACGGCGGTCCCCACAGGGGCGGGCGCCTTGCCTGGCTCGCTGGGGCGCGGCTTGGGCGCCGCCACCAGAGCGGGCGGGTTCTTGGGCGTCTCCTTCGCAGGCTCAGCCGCCTTGGCGGGCGGCTCCGCTTCGCGATACAGCCCCTTGACCTTGAGAATGTCGCCCGCCTTGAGCACAATGTTCAGGATGTCCTTGGACACGGTCGCCTCCCCCGAGTACATGTACTTGACCAGGATCTTGAGCGCCTTATAGGTTATCCCTGGGGGCGTGGGAGTTAGTGGACGGGCAAAGGGGCAGAGCCAACGAATTTACCTTGCGGCAGCACCACCATGATTGGCAGGGCGGTGGTGACTTTGGGTTGGAACTTGAGCGCCTTGCATAGGTATTGGCTGGAGTAGGCCAATACGAAGCGATGCGCCATGATCTTGTGGCCGTCCATTGTAACCAAGGCGACGTCGGCAAACGAGTCCTCAGCGACCAGCGAGTTGGCGATGCACGCATGAATGTAGCTGGTGTACGAGCTCCATTTCAGCTGGTAGTTTTCGCAGATTTCCGCCGGTGGATCCATCGGCACTAAAGTGCTCGGGGAATTAGAGCCTGCAATAGGGGCGCAGCCCTAGTGTCACTTACCCGATCAAGCACGCAAACAACAACGAAAAAACGGTCTTCACGGGCTGCTTAATGTCAACCGACTAGCGGCCGCCAATCGATAACATCGGAACATCGGCCCATTGATTTCACCGACCAATCGTGGCGCGCGTTTATACTATCGATCTGGGGCCCTTTAGGGCGGCGCGCGCACCGCCCATCGATCGACCAAGGGCCCGCGCGGCGTCTCCTTTGTGAGTTGCGGCCTGATAAGGGCGCATCCACCGCCACATCCAGATTCTAATTTTTCTCTGATGTTTGCAGGCGACAGCGAAATTTTGACGTACTTCTTCGGCCCGATGGGCACCTTGATGGCTGTCAACCTCGTTCTCTTTGCGCTGACCGCGCGCGAGCTCACCTGCGGCCTCTGGAAGCGCGAGCTCGTCAAGTCCACCACTGAAAGGTACCCAATTCCCTAGTCAAACTCAGCTTCTCGTCCTTAATGCGCCCGTTGTCCCTAGGGCGGCACTGGGGCGCGTCTGCGCCAAACTGGTGGTGGTGATGGGCGTCAGCTGGATCATGGATGTGATCTCGTGGTTCGCAGGCGGTCCTGACTACATGTGGTACTTCACCGACGTCATCAACTGTCTGCAGGGCGTGTTCATCTTCATCGTAGTGGGATGCCAGCCGCAGGTAAGGCGCTCAGGGCCGCAGGCAGGGCATGGTTTCTATGCGGTTGGGCGTGATTGCAGGTGCTGACGGCAGTGAAGCGCAGCTGGAACGCCCTGCGGAATCGGGAGGGGCGCGGCCTGGGCGCAGCCAGTGGCGACCGGCACTCGTCCAGCTCCCAGGGCCTGCCTTCGGTGGGCGGCGACACGCTGACGCACAACAGTACGGTGACCAATGCGCCCAAGTCGTCGCCCCTGGAGACGAACTGCTGACCCCAGTTAATGTGATGCCCCAGTCTTGCTGACCACGAACGACTAGCCCAGACGCAGTCTGGTCGCTTTTGACAGTATTAAGCGCTCATATGTTAATTTATTTGTTTCTGCCTCTATGTGTTAAGTTTGTACCAAGGAAATTATATATTTTCGTAATTTTGTCTTATTGCTGTGTGTTTAATTAATACCTGTAGGGCCTCCAGCGCAACGTTGCCACTTGTCGGCTGCTCGGCATCGACGAAATCGGACAGGTGTCCAGTTTTGACAATGACACCATTGTCAAAACTGAACGACGCCATTTGGTTGAGATTGCACATTGAAATGGGGTAAGTACTGTACCTACTCAGTTCGAGTTGTTTTCGTTGCTGTCGCTAACCGAGTCGCCCCCCGTGGGGCTCCGCAGCGCTGAACGTCAGTCAGCCAATCGATTGTACCTGCGTCTCCCTGTCAAAATCGCCGACCAACACCAGATCCTGAGCCTCCATCCGAAGATTGCCCTAGTGCGCTTACCGCGACAGGTAAGTAAGTCCAGAGGCTGAGCACCCTCAACAGCGCCTGAGGTTTGGGGATTTGCAGAAATCGCGGCGTTGGTGCATCATCGAGTGCGCCAGCCAGGCCGACTTGGTGGAGGTGCGATCCTGCTTGAAGCGCCTCAAAGTCGAAGGCAAGTCGCTGAAGGTAAAATCCTGCCGCCCAGCGAAGCCCAAAGAGGCCCCACCTGCCACGGTGACCGCAGCCCTAGAGGCGCTGTGCGCTTGAAGATGCGCCAGTTTATCGGCAACCCCTACGACCTGGAGCTGGAAAGCGACGAGGATCTGGACGAGCTGGATGAGGAGGCCGTGGTAAGTGCCCCAAAGGGGGCCCCTCAAGGCGCGTGATGTAAATTGGGGGTTGCAGGGTACCACGATGATCTTGAACACCGACTACACGGACTTGGACACTCAGACACAGCAGCTGATTCAGGGCGCCCGTCCGGAGAGCGTCGATTCTGATCCGGACTTCGAACCCACGGACTCAGAAATTGACTCCATGAGCTACTACAGCGACCAGGCCAGTTGGGTCGAGGCGCTGGCTTTCAGTTCCGATGAGGGCGACCTGGACGATGACGACAGCGACGGTGACTGGGAGGACGAGGAAAGCGCCCTGCCAGCCGGTAAGTCACTTCAGCCATTAGGGCTGCACCAGCTCAGCTACAAAGGGGCTTTTGCAGCTGAGTCGCAGCCCCCCAGTCCCGACCAGGACCCCCCAACGTCGCGGGCGTAGCCCCCCATTTATACAATATTAAGCCGTTAATTTAATACTAGAATAGTCGTTTTGGTTCAGTTTGTTGAATAAAACTTATTTTCATAGAAAAAAATTGTAAAATTCCACCCGTCCTGTCGCTGACGTCATAAGGCTCCGTCCTCGGTTACCTTCTACCGGTTGACAAAGACAGTCGCAGTGCGCGTCGAACGTCCGCAAACAGCTGTCATCGGAGTGTTGTTGTGTTCGTGTGTAGCGCCCCGTTTCGGCCGTGTTTGGGGCTTCGTTGCGTCAATCACCCCCCTTGGGGCACATGGGGGGACCGCCCCTCTACAGGCGTCGCCCACTATGGAAGGCGCCCATGGCTGTTGGCTGAGCACTACCCGCACCCCTGAGGGCGGCTGGCTGCTTCAATGGCAAGCGGGCGACGGCAAGGAGGGCGACTTTGTCGCCCTCTGCCCTCTAGGTAAGTTGGCCACCTTTTGCTAATCACCACCCCTCCCCGCCCACAACATCCGGTCCAGTTTATTCAATGAATTCAATTCCCAAATCGATCTGCTTAATAGCAGAATCACGTTTGCACATTCAAAGAGTGGGGGGCGAGGAGACCGGAACCAGACGTTGCCAAGTCTAGCCGCGCGTGTCTTGGATTATAGTAGGCCGGAAAATTATGAATGAATCCCCGCTTCCCGCCGCCCTGCTCAGTCAACTCGATTCATTCATGCGAGCCGCAGTAGTAGTAAATGTGCAGTCGTAGTGGGCGTGCGTTTGTTTGTTTGTTCAGTGTTTCTAGGGCAACCGCTGTGACAAGTTTGAAGGTAAATCAGCGAGGGCCTTGATGCCGGATCGGGCGCAAAGGCGCACATCCGGTCCAGCCTCATATGCATCGGAATGACCGGAAGGATGTCAATTAGCGTAGGAATGCGGCTGGCGGCTACGTCACTGATCCGCTTTTGTTTTGCCATTGCAGGCAGCACCAGTGCGAGTGAATGCGTCGCCCGGCAACCAGTGAAAGGGGCCGAGCGCAGCGCCATGTGGCTACTGGACGCGCCCGGTAAGTACCCCAGCTGCGTCCCCTTTTCCCAAAAAACTCACATTTTGCATTCTCAGACTTCGAACGACTGCTGTGCTTTCGCTACTACGACGCGGAAACCGAAGCGTGCCTGGCCGAGTCCGAGGCGCTGCGCCCCCCGCCCGAGTGCAACGGCATCGAGAACAGCGCCTTCCGGGACGATCCGGATCCGGGGGCCAATGGCACAAAGCGGAAGGTGCGCGCTAAGGGCGACCAGCGCGAGTACTTCCAGATCTGGACCGCCTACAGTTCGCCCGAGGAGGAGGAAGAGAAGCCGTTTGTGGGTGAAGGAGCGCCGCCGTTGCCGCCCCGCGCTTTACACCGCCCCCTGGAGCGATCGCCCGCCCTTGCCGGCACGCCCTTTCCCTTTGACATTGTCGATCTGGACGACAAGCTCAGCGCCAGCGACAACTACGTCAGCGCAGCGCTTAGCAAGAGTTTCGACCCCGGCCCTCCTCAGGAGGCCGAGGTGGAGAGCCGGCCACATCGCCCATTGGCGCGCCTCGGCAAGGCCGAGCCCGTCAGGTACGAATTGGGGTGCATTCGCCATCCAGTTATGAATTGTGTTGTTTATTCTAGACCGCACCCGAAGGCTCTAAGCAGAGTGGCGGGGCTGTCGAGCGCCCTGCCGATGTGCCCACCGACGCCCACCCACCACGCGCGCAATAACCGCTGCGCCGAACTGCGCCCCCCCGTGCTGAAAGGCAGCGAGCAGGAGGGCGGCGAGGCGAGTGGGGGCGTCAGCCTGCCGTTGCAGCGCCTCACAACCACGCGCCTGCCCTCGATCCCTGAGCGGAACCAGCGGGCTCTGCCCCAGCCGGACGCACCGGGCGACCACGAGGAACCGCTGCCACCCTGTAAGTTCCCTAGGCCACTGTCCGAGTGGGTTTTGATTGGCCGATCAATTGCAGCCTGGGAGGCTCGGATGGACAGTCACGGGCGCGTGTTTTACATCGACCACGGGACAAGGACGACGTCCTGGACGCGCCCAGGGGGCAGTGCACCCAACGCCTCCACTATCGTGGGCGCCGAGCAGCATCGCCGCCAGCTGGACCGGCGCTACCAGAGCATCCGGCGCACGATTAGCTCGCATCGGCTGGAGGGCGGCGAACTCGCCGCTCTGCAAGATTTCGCACCCGGTTGCCGCCTGTTGAGTCGCCCGGATTTCTTCACCATCCTCCACATGAACCAGGCAAGTACACTGTTGCTATATAACTGGACATATAATGAATGCGGATATTTTTTCCAGGAGGCAACAGCGCTCTACAATCGGCACCCCACCCTCAAGCACATGCTGAATCGCATCAGGCGCGACCCCGCCTACTTCGACAAGTACCAGCACAACAAGGAGCTGGTTGCCTTGGTGAACATGTTCGCCAATGAGCAGCTGGAGCTGCCCGATGGGTGGGACAGCAAGCAGGACGCAGTCGCCAAGGTAACGCAAGCCACTCCCATTTTAAGCAACTTACTAACGGACGCAGCCATTTTTTATCGATCATACTAACAAACGCACCACGTACATGGACCCGCGGTTGCCACTCGACTGCGCCCAGGCAGTTCGGCGGCTGTCCGACGACGCGGAGGTAAGTCGCGCACGCCCCCACGCTGATCAGATTGGGATTTCCGCCATTCTTATTGGTTGGCTGGTTTCAGGCGCCGGTACCGCCACCACGACCTACCACAACCACGGCCAACGCCCAGACAAACATTCCCGAAGTGCCAGCCGCCTACAACGACAAAGTGGTGGCATTCCTTCGCCAACCGAACATCTTCGATATCCTGAAGGAGCGGCATGCGCCCGTGGGAAGTTCGGCAACGTTGCGCGACAAGATCAATGCTGTGCGAGTGGACGGGACTCTGGCCCTCGACCGGCTCAGCCACGACCTCAACCTGACCATCCTGCTCAGGTGAGTTTCAGGTGCATTTCGTTACGCCACTGCGGTTCAAGGAACCTTAATTATCCGGCTTGATTGCGGCCCGAAAAAAACCTAATGGGAACCTTCTAGCCGTTATCTTCCAATATAGGCGGGTACCGGACAAAGTTAATAATAACAGTATTCTAATCGGGTTCTTTCCACTGCGGTTCTGTTTGTCAGTTTGGAGAATTTACGAAAAACAACCTGCGGCCGCCAGGCTATTAGAGGGCGGCTTTACATGTGGGGGAATTTTAAAAAATTGGCTGTTGGGAACAGTGGGGTTCTTCCAGATATTTAAAGGAGCCTTCCTTCAACTTGTTCAACTAAAAAAAAATTTGCCACGCCCTACTTGCCATAACTTGGCAGTTATGGAGGCTTAAACAAGGGCGTGTCATTTTTGCCTACTTTCACCGAGATGGTTGAGGAATTTTAAAAAATCGCCTGTTGGTTTCTCTTGGGCGTGTTTAGGTCAGATGTTTAAAGGAGGCGTTGTTAAACAGTCAAAATTATTTGCCACGCCCTAAATTCCCCAAGTCAAGGGCTACGGAGGCTTTAATTGGGACTTGTCACTTTTCCATATTTCCAAGTGGATGGTTGAGGAATTTTAAAAAATCGCCTGTTGGTTTTTCAAGAGCGTGGTTTTAGGCCAGATGTATAAAGGAAGCGTTGTTGAAGTGCCAAAAATTATTTGCCACGCAATCCATTTCCACATTTCCAAAAATGGAAACACTTTCAATAAATAAAATGTTTTACTGTTTGGAATTAGCTTCTAAATTTGACACAAAATTGTGCAGCATTCTTCTTGACTTTGAAAGTGGTATAACATTGTTGTTTTAAAATAACAATAAACAGTTTGTGTGGCACTAAGTTCTCTAATAGTGGTTATAATAAAAATTCAAAACAGGAATGCCTAAATTTTACTGTATTTTCCAAAAAAACAAAATAAAATTTGTGGTGCGTTAGCGCACCACCGGGACAAAATGGGTTAATTGGGGCTTGTCACTTTTCCTCTTTTTGTAGATACAAAAAAAAATCTAAAATCGCCTGTTGATACTGCCCGGGATTAAAAGTAGAGATTTTTGCCATAAAAATAATTTCGTATATTTTCCTGACTGTACTTTAATTCATTCCAATGTATTCCTGGGTTTCA
This sequence comes from Dendroctonus valens, assembly GCA_024550625.1. NCBI lineage: Eukaryota > Metazoa > Arthropoda > Insecta > Coleoptera > Curculionidae > Dendroctonus > Dendroctonus valens. Next base: position 187,803 of record JAJTJO010000700.1, read on the forward strand.
GTCAATTTTATTGTTTATTATTTAAAATGTTACAAATACGTTTCGGTGTCTTTATCCACCATCATCAGTTTGTGTATATAGTTGCCTTCAACCTCACATTTGACTGGTCACTCAAGTCACTCAAGTGACCAGTCAAATGTGAGGTTGAAGGCAACTATATACACAAACTGATGATGGTGGATAAAGACACCGAAACGTATTTGTAACATTTTAAATAATAAACAATAAAATTGACTGAAACCCAGGAATGCATTGGAATTAAAAATAATGGCTGTCCAAACTGGACCACAAAATACGCCCGTGTGACAATGGGGCGCGGTTTCCCTATACCTACTGCACGCACCTCGTAGCCGTTGATACGAGGACCGCGCACAAAATTGCCGCTGATACCGGGCCGCTCCCGTTTGTCGTGGACAAAAACCGATTGATTGGCAATCAAGGCGCGCCTAATTGAGGTCAAATCTGATTGGTGGGCTTTTTGCGCGCCTGTCGAACCAATTACGCTGGAAAAGCCGGCAAAAAACGGGCGCGATCTCCCATTGGCGGGGCGGATGCAAATGGCCGGCCAGCTCAATAGCCCTTGGGTCCTCTTTTCTTTCGCTTTGGCCCCAACAGTGACTAAATCAAGACCACCTAAATAACGGTTAGTTTCCGAACTGGGGCATCCTTTGCCCTTTAAAGCACGGAAAGTACCGCTTTCGCGCTTTTCTTCCCTCCACGGGTGGTTCTCGCGTTCTCGTTGTTCAAGGGCCTTTGGAACTCTTTTGAGGGCTAATTTCACCCTGGCAGGTGGCCCGGTTTCTCTGTCAAGCTTGTGATGGATTGAGTACGATGGTGGTCTCAGGGCAGTGGCGTGCCCGCCTACGAAGCGGAAATTCCTCCGATTAAGCGCTTCCCGTTTTAATTTGGCTAATTATTGGCTGTTAAATGCTGCGCGGAAAAACAATTAAACAATTAAGGCTTTCGCGGATAGGGAGTGGCATTGAAGGGCTGTGGTACATTGTGGAAGTAGTCCCGGACCATGTCTGGCTGGTGTGCGAGTGCCAACTCGGTGCGAGCAGGAGGCGATTTATTAACATTCCCCAAAATCAGTCGGGAGGGTTTTCAAGAGAGAGAGGGCTCCAGGCTAAAAAAAAGCATGCGTACACCCCACCCAGGTGCAGTCCGATCGCCATCGGAACTACCGAGTAGGATGCTCAGATGAGCACCAGGTGGCGAGCGTAAGGTACCCAGGCATTCATTGTTCGCACCGATCGTTTCCGACCCGTTTAACCATGCATCCAATCGCATTTACCAGTGTTTAGTGCAACGAAATGGGAGTGTTAAAGGGCGCATTGAAGGCCTTCAGCGTATTATTCAGCATGTAAGTGTGCGGCTAATTTAAAATTTGCAAAAAGTGAGGGTATTTTGAGCGCCTTGGCGGTTGGTTGAAAAAACCACCACCCAGCCGGCTACCGCGCTGCATTCAGTTGTTTCTGCCGGTGGCGTCAACCTGGGCGCAAGCGAGCAGCCCCTAGGAGGCCCCAATTTTTGCACATTGATTGATTCCGTTATGGTGTTTCGCAGCCTGTTCGAGGAGGAGATCATGTCATACGTGCCGGCAGTGGAGTCGAGCCGGGGGAGCGCAAGTGCCGCACGCAGCCCCCACAGCTCGCCAATGGCCTCCCCGGGTCTGGGGCGACACCGTGTGCCCGGGCCCCATAAGCGCGACTTTGAGGCCAAGCTGCGCAACTTCTATCGCAAGCTGGAGAACAAGGGCTACGGCCAGGGGCCCGCCAAGTTCAAGTAAGGTTTTGCAGGGTTGTTTTCGGGGGGCAGGGGGTACTCACCTGTGCGCTCTGTCCTGCAGGCTGCACCTCCGGCGCGATCATCTACTGGAGGACGCGTTCAGGCGCATCATGTCCGCTAACAAGAAGGAGCTGCAGAAGGGCAAGCTGTGCATTGTGTGGGACAACGAGGAGGGCCTAGACTATGGGGGCCCCTCCAGGGAGTTTTTCTTCCTGCTGTCACGCGAACTGTTCAACCCGTACTACGGCCTGTTCGAGTACTCCGCCAACGACACCTACACTGTCCAGATTTCGCCCATGTCCGCTTTTGTGGACAACTATCACGACTGGTTAGTGTTTGTTTGTATTTATTGGCCGGGTTGCTTAGTGTTTGTTTGTTTGACCAAGTCGCCATTGGCAACCACAGCAGATTTGCTTGGGGCGCCATCCGGCGCGCGGTCATTGGTAACTGTATAGATGTGACCAGAGATTTTTTCTGTTTTTGGACAGGTTTCGATTCAGCGGGCGCGTTTTAGGGCTGACGCTCGTCCACCAGTACTTGCTGGACGCGTTCTTTACGCGGCCCTTCTACAAGGCGCTTCTGCGCCTGCCGGTCGCACTTTCCGACCTGGAAAGTCTGGACTTTGAGTTCCACCAGTCGCTGCAATGGATCAGGGAGCATGACGTGAGCGGCCAGACCGAGTTGGAGCTCACCTTCGCGGTCACCGAGGAGATTTTCGGGCAGGTGATGGAGCGCGAGCTCAAGCCAGGCGGGCGCAACGTGCCGGTGACCGAAAAAAACAAAAAGGTTAGAGTCCTGCGGAGCGAGACAACTGCTAATTGCCGATTGCTGTTTGTCAGAGTGAGATGCCACAGAGGACATCGACAGAGACAAATAAGAGTCTAGGGAGAATATTAATGGTTTTTTGTATCTAGGAGTACCTGGAAAGGATCGTGCGCTGGCGGCTGGAGCGGGGCGTAGCCGACCAGACAGAGTCCCTGGTGCGGGGGTTCTACGAGGTGGTGGACCCCCGCTTGGTAAGCGTCTTCGACGCCCGCGAGCTGGAGCTGGTGATAGCCGGCACCGCGGAAATCGACTTGGGCGACTGGCGTGGCAACACAGAGTACCGCGGCGGGTACCACGACCAGCACGCCGTAGTGGTGTGGTTCTGGCAGGCGATCGAGCGGTAGGTCAAAGTGCGGCGCATTTGCTTTCCAGACCACTGAAACCGGGCGCTTTGCAGGTTCACTAACGAGCAGCGGCTGCGGCTGCTGCAGTTTGTCACCGGCACGTCCAGCATTCCATTCGAGGGCTTCACGGCGCTGCGCGGCTCAATCGGCTCCCGCAAGTTCTGCATCGAGCGCTGGGGCAAGCTGAACAGCCTCCCCAGAGCGCACACCTGCTTCAACCGGCTCGATCTGCCGCCCTATACCACCTTTGATGTCCTCTACGAAAAGCTCCTGCTTGCCGTGGAGGAGACCAGCACCTTCGGCATTGAGTAGGCCCCATGACCCTAGGGGAGGGCCCCCTATTCTAGTTACCAGATGAAACGTCCATTTTCTTCAACGGGAAAACGTGAGTCGAGCGATTCTAGTCAAGTAGCGGGTAGAGACGCCAACTAACCCAACCAAATGAGCATCTATTAATTAATATATTTGTGTGTTTGAGAGTAGATTAGTCGGCTGTTATGTAGGGGAGCGACATTCCACGATAAAGGCATTGTTTTGAGTAATCAGGCAGTTTGATTGGCTAAGAGGTCGGGGGGCAGGGCCAGCGGGTTCAGCGAAGAGGCTGCGCCGGAAGCGAAAAGGTGGCGCAACTGGGCGCGCAGCAGCGTGGTGTCCTTGGCGTGCGCCCGCTGCCTTAGCCGCTCCAGCGCACCATTGACCGCCAGCAGCTCGCGGTCGGTCAGCGTCGTGTTGGGGAACTCGCAACACAACTGCGACAAGTACAAGTACAGGGCGCTGTGGGCGCCCCCAGGTTAACTACTGCTCAACTAGGGCTCCAACTGAGGCTTACCTGAGGTCCAGATCGCTGCCCGGGGCGCGCTCCTCGAACAGAGCGATGTACTTGAGGGCGCGCGGCACGAGGTCCTGGATACAGGGGGCGCGCTCAGGGCACAGCTTGACCATCACCTCGATCCACTCGCGCAGGCTGTCGGGCGCGCGCTTAGCCGCCCAGGACAGGTGGGCGCGTTGCTTGTAGTGGTCGATGGCGCGCCTGATGTCGATCAGCGAGCGCCCGGGGACGGCGTCGCAAAGCGCGGTTAAGTTTTGGGCGCCGTGGCGGCGCAGCGCCGCCAACAGCTGGCTCTTTTCCACGTGGGTCCACTGCAATAAAACCACCAGCTTTACCAGAAAATTTAATCAATCAAAGCGCCCGGTAGGCGCCCAGGACGTCTTCGACGTCCTGGAAAGCGTCCAAGAACCACTGGCCGTCGACGCCGAACTTGGAATAGTGATGGACGTAAGCGCCGTGAGTGAAGACGCCCCAGGCGTCCGTCACTAGCGCGTCAAGCGGCGCAAGCCCCCCGCTATTCAACACCCTGGATAAAAAGCGCGGGCGTCCTAGCAGCCCTCGGTCGGACCTCCAGATGCGCCCAATCTGCGCCTGGGGCACCCAGCTCACGCCCTCCACACTCTGGAGGAATTGGCGCTGTAGCTCAGCAGGCAGCGGTTCTCCGCCCCGTTGAATCAGAGCATGCGCCACCACTTTGTGACTGGGTCCCGACATCAACCTCTTCAGGGCGTAGTGCGGCGCATCGTCAACGGGCGGGCGTACTTGCAGGAAGCGCAGCCCTGGATGAGGCGCCAGATGGGCGCAAAGCTGCGCCACGCCGACGCCAGGCAGCAGCTGTAGAAGGGCGGCTAGTTGGAGCGCCAGAGCCCGGTTGGGCGCGTTCCCCAGAAGCACAGTGGCTTGCGCCAGGGGGTACATCCGGGCCAGGCTTAGGAGGCTATTGTATGCCTGCGTGGCGATTTCGCCTTTGGGGTGCGGCAGCACTGCGCAGTTGATAAGCGTTTTTTTGGGGTAGTCGATGCGCAGCTGCTCCAGGACGAGGCTCCCCACTCCCGAGCCGGTGCCCCCCGCCAGGCTCAACAGCCCCAAAAAAGACAGCAGGAAGTCGCAGCGCTCCGCCTCCAGACGCACGCAGTTTAGCACGTCGTCCACCATCAGGGGTCCCGTTTCGGTATAGCCAAAGGCCCAATTATTAGCAGAACCGCCCAAGGGCGGCGCCACCACCCCCACTCCCTGGAAGCTGCCCTTAATTGCGTCCACCACTTTCGTTTCGGTGTCCACCAGCACAGCCCTGGGCCGCCATTTGGCGGACCCCTTTTGCGCGAACCAGCGGTGGAGCCCTGGCTGGTCCTGTTCCAGCAGTTGAAAGAGGCTGTGCCCCAGCTGGTTACCGCACTGCCCGAACTGTAGCGTCACCACGCTCATGCTTAAACTAGGGGCCCACTTACTTGTAATTCATCAATTTGGGGCTCCATCAACGGCCACTAACATTCAAAACTCGTCGAATAAACAAAGTACTTAACCTCACTTAAACTACGTCCCTTTTTCACATCCTGTCAACTATCAAGCAGCTGGGCCCGCGGCTTGGCAACATCGTTGGAGGCAAGAAAACAAAGAAAACCCCACTAAGTTTAGGAAACACCTTAAAAGTATTTATTCATACAGAATTCTTATATAAACGCAGACACACCTACAAGAGTACCGGTTCACGCACCAAACCACACAGCCATCCTGATAAGTCGGTCGAGTATCGCACAAACCGGTAACCATTCACACCAACCGTATACTAGGAAAGCTATTGGGAGGGCGCGGCCTATGGGCCACGCCCCCCCTACACTCTATTATTAAAACTAGCCACTAACTTATATACGGGCATACTTGCCGCCGCTACTGGCTAAAAACCTAACCTCTATCTTTTATTACTATACAATTGTATACGATAAAAAAAGTACATATATAATATAAAATTGTCCAAAAATTGAAACAAAATACTAAAAAAGATTAAATATAAAACATTTATAAAAAATGGAGTGAGTGAGGGGGTGGAGAGTATTTGAGACGATTTAACTAATAAAATTTGCGTGCGCCGACGCCAACCGTTGCGTTTAGTAGTAATTGAAATATGGCAGTTTCCGTTTTATTGGGTCCTTGATTATTGGTCGCTCGCACATTGTTGGGGGGACCGCCCGGGAATGCACCTGCTCTGCTCTTAGGGCCCACCCACTGGCTATTCCTCGGACGTGGCCACCTGGAACACGCCCCCTAGTTACCAATGCAACAACAACAATCAGTGACACTTACCGTGCCGTCCAGTGGAATATCGCCGGCCTCCGTGATGATTTCGCATTCTCTATCGGCATTGATCTGAAACAACCAGACTAGTCAAGCAACTGCAAGGGGGCGTGGCAAACACTCACTTGTTTGGTGGGCAGTGGCGGCGCGGCCTCTGTGACAGGTGACGGCGAGCTGTGGCCATTGACGTTCCCATTGGTGAGCGGCGCCACAGGGGGCGTGACCTCTGCCAGGGGCGGCGAGGGCGTGTCGGCAATGGGGGCGGGGACCACGTCCACGGGTGGAAGCGAGAGGGGCGCCAGACTTTCAGAAACTGCTTCCGGAAGGCTGGGCAACGACTCTGTCGAAATGTCTGGCAAAGAGTCGGCGGGCGCCACCGGCTCCTCCAACACGGGCGATGTTGTCGCTTCGACGCTGGGCGCCGGGGTGGGTGGGGGCGTGGCCGGCTCCTCCTCCTTGGCTGGTTCCGCTGGCGGCTCCACCTCCGGAACGGGAGAGGGGGGCGCGGGCGGCAGCTCCTCCATCGATGGGGAGGGATCGGGCTTGACCTCCTCCTCTTCAACCTCCTGCTCCACAGGGAGGGGAATGTCCGCCTCCTTGGGCTGCTCTAATGGCAGCTGCCCGGACGTCAGCGCCGCCTCCGCCTTGGTGGACTCGGCAAACACAGTGACGGGTGAGGGCGGGTTGGAGGCGGGCAATGGCGGCGGCACCTCTATACTGGGTTCCACCATCTCCACTTGCTCTGGATGTGTGTCAACGACCTCCACTTTGGCAACTACTTCCTCTTTTGCAGGCTGTTGCTCCTCTTTTGCCGGCTTTTGCTCCTCTTTTGCCGGCTTTTGCTCATCTTTTTTTTCAGATTGTTTCACTTCCAAAGGTGCCTCCTCTTTGACTGCAACCTCCTCCTCTTGGACTGGCTGGACTGTGATTGGGGCAACGTCAACCTTGACAGGCTCCTCCTGCTGAACGGGCGACGCATCAGGTTCCGCTGCTTTGATTGGCTCGGCGGGTGCTTCAGGGGCGGCACCATCGCCGTTTGAAAGCAACGCACACGCTTCGCCTTCGACGGGAGCCACGCCCTCTGGGCTGGGCGTTTTGTCCGAGTCGGCGCTCTGGAAAGAACAATTAGTTGACTTATTTAAGAAAAAAGGAGATTGCCCGACGATGACAGACTGGGCAAACTATAAGAAAAGGGAAAGCACTAAAATACCAGAGTGGCGGCAGGCGTCCAGGCACACATTTTCACTAATAAGGCAAGGGCGACAGTGAGCAGAAGGAGCGGCAACGCCGCCCACCAAGCCGCGTCCATAAAAAAATCCATCGCCCTTGGCAACCAGTTGGGGCAGTGGCGTCGAACTGACTGACTCCAGGGGCCTTTTCAGCTATTTAAAGCGGTGGACATGCGCCATGCCTTCAAAACAGCCAGACGTGGGCCTTGGTGGGCGGCACGACGCCCGCTCGAGTGCTAACCTGCTCAACTGCGCGCCGCTTGTCGTAGACACCTGGCGGCCGCCCATGGAAACCGGCTTGGATGGGCGCGGCCCAACCGGAAGCCATTGTTGTCGGTTTATTAATAAACTTCAAATAGATCAGGCGAGGCCAAGGTCGACGTGATATACTGGAAAAACCTGCGATGTTGCAGGGGATAGAGCGTCACTCACCTCCTCAGCCAGTTCGGCAACGTCGCCATTCTTGTCGCTGCCGCCCTCTTTGGAGGGCTTGGACTTGTCCTTGCGCGAAAAGGAAATTGATCGGAATGACCACTTTTTCTTCTTCTTCTTCGGCTCGGTGGGTTCATCGCCTTTGGGCGCGGTTGCCTCCGGCGTTTCCTCAATTGCGGGCGCCTCCTCAGGCACTCCGTTCTCCTTCACCTCCACCGCCTCCTCCTCCTTGCACGACTCGTCTTTGTCCTGCACAAATAAACTGATTAAAGTCGGCGTCTCTAGCCACTGCCATGCTCGCAGGTCGCCGTTGTTGTGGGTGATTCAGACGACAACAGTTCCACTGATTGGCCCAAATCAGGACGGCGTCACGGCCATTGACTTGCGTTGTCCTGACAACGGACCGGCACGCCCCAATGCAAGTCATCCTCACCCAGTTCAAGGGCGCCTAATCAGTGGCGCCCATTGGGCGACTTACCGCAAATTCAATGTCGCTGGGCAGGCCCCCATTAGTGGTGGCCTTCAGGTCGGGTTCGCCGACTGTTTCCAACTTGGCGTCGTCGCCCTCGGCTCCATCGCCGCCCTTTTTGGGCGTCGTTGTTATATCAACCGACCGTTTGGAATGTCGCGCGCCCATGCTTCGTTCTCTCGCTCTCTCTGGCTCGGGTGGCTAAATCTGCAAATGAAAGAAAACAACGAATCAAACAACCGAGTGGACTGGACGGTTTGAAGCCCCGATTTCGATCCGCGCGACTGAAAACGATGACTAAACCGAACCCGTATCGCTCCGAGCGCTTGATAAGCCCAATCAATAGCACTGATTGATTCGGGGAAGGCTGACTCACACAAGGGGCCGACTTGGGGCGCCGCCCCGCGTTTACTTGCCTGACAGGCTCGAAGGGCGCAGCCCACTGACGTTCACTCAGCACCTGACAGAACTGTCACTGGCATTACCTGCTGCCGCCCCACACCTGTCTGTCAATTGGGCCAAAGTGACAACCACGCCCTCATTTAATGCAAATTCACCAAGCTTTTCAGCGCTTAATTTTGGGAAAAAAACAAAACCAAAAACACTGAAAACTGATTAACTGATTTAAAGCGATTCCTGACAAAACCCGGAAATGTTTTTGCCAATGTTTCCTAATTGCCGTCCAAACTATTTCCCTCTCAGTCGCACCCACGGCCTTGCGGCCATAGCAACGGATTATTGACGGAAAATGTCACGGTGGTCCACCCTCATATGGATGGCGTTGTTTAGCGGGGCGCACGGTGCCGGCGTGTGCGGACCGCAGGCCGCTTTAGTGAGCCCCAAGGGGCGCATTGAGGCCACCGGGGCCTCCTTGAACTGCAGCTGGACCATCGCAGTGCCGGCACCCAGCGTTGTGGTGCTGCGCTTCGATCGGCTGCAGCTGGACGACGCCCCTAAGGTAAGTGACGCCACCTGCCTGTCCATCCGCAGCTTCGATGAGCAGCTCAGCTACGCTCTGGTGTGCGCCGACGCCGTCCCGTTTGATGTGCTGGCGCTGCCCGGCAGCCTGCTCCTGACTGTGGAAGGGGAGGCAGCCGCCCATCTTGCTCTCGCCTATACCAGCTACGTGATCGCCTGCTCGCTCAGCCAGTTGCGCTGCTTCCACGGGCAAGTAACAGGCGGCGCTTGCGCCGATGGCCAACTAGCCTGCGACGCTGAGTGTCAGCTGGGCAGCGCTAGATGCGGCGCTGTGTGCTATGACATTGACAGGCAGCGCTGTGACGGTAAATTTACAAGGTTTTTCTGGCTTTCAAGGCTGCTGATGTCGTCATAAATTATATATGCAGGAGTTTTGGACTGTGCAGCAGGCGAGGACGAGCTGGGGTGCCGCCCTTTGGAATGCCCCGCGCAAGTCAGCTGCCCCAGGCGCCCAATGTGCCTGCGCCGGGCGCAAATCTGTGACGGTCACCCGGACTGCGCAGGCGGCTTTGACGAGTCTAACTGCCCCAAAGAGCCGCCCGAAATCAGCTACATTGCCGCCATTGTGCTTGCACTCCTGCTGCTCCTGTTCACCTACTTGACCTGCCGTTGCTGGCGCAGGCGCCCCCTGCTCGACAACCCCCTCGACGTGCCCCTGCCACCCTTTCAAGGTATTTATGCTCAATTTAACAAAGTTGAGTGCTTCAAGGCGCAGGTCCCGGAGAGGTGGCGGCCTCGACGGAGGCGCAACCGTTCAGCGATGCGGACTTCCGGCCGGGCGGCGACATCTACGAGAGCTTTGCAGCGAATTTGGCGAAAATCAAGGGCAGGCGGGCGCAGGAGGAAGCCATGACCTTGGTGCAGCCGGCTCAAGGTCAGGACGCCCTGTCCAAGTACTTCAAGGGGATGAGACCGACGCTGAGCGAGGAGCTGGCAGCGCTGGCTAGCCTCAAAATCACGCGCGACCGGTGCTACGGTCTGCGCAAGGCCAAGAGCGAGGAGCGGCCCATGACGTGCGCATGCCCCTAGGCAGCCAGGGGTTTTTGAACAGTTAATAATTTGCAGGCGGCTGCTGTTTGTAGACGGCCAGGACCAATCCGGAGGCAGCGACGACGAGCCCCCTTAGTTTCACGTAATTTAAGAATGACAGTGTTATTAGCGACTAATTAAAGTCAGATGATGTCAAAACTGACACTGCGCTTGACAGCTGACAGGGCAATTGAATTGAACCACGCCTGGATTTTGGACAACAAAACGCTAACAAACAGATTATTTATAGCCGCGCTTTAATTGTTCCGGACAGTCATAACAATAACAAAAATAACCGATTAATCGGCATGGCGATAAGGCGGAATTCTCCAGATAACCCACGGGCCACTGCGATTAGTGGGCATTGTTTAGCTGTCAAAGCACGTTTGACAGCTACCAGTTAGGAAGTGAATTCCAGAAATTTGGGGTACTACGCACATGCCGACCGGAAATGGAAGCGTCTTTGTATGGGCGAATTGGTGGCATTGACGTGACAGGACTGCAGATCAGGGGCCCCAATTATTGAGGTTAGACCAGGCAGGGGAGGCCGAACGGGCGAGAAAACCTTGCAAAGCGGCAACGGTGGAGCACCAAGCACGCCCCTGAGCCGGCCTGGGTGCAGCTGCCGCCCAGGGCACTAACAAAGAGACCACCGGGCCGACGCTGTTCCGGGCTCTGGGGGCGCGCTGCCATCCCCAAACCGGGCGCCGCCTCAGGGGGGCGCATATCAGAAGCACTTTCATTGACTACAAGTGGGGTGGCTTACCTGTGGGGCGCAAATCCGGCTGAATGGGCGCGGAAGTTCACTAGAAACACACTGAACGCAGCTTGATGGCGGATCGACCAGCACTGAACTAAACGGCGCACGATCGGCTCCCAAAATGGCCGCTCCAACCTTCAGGCCGCATTGCCAGCTTTTCCCTTCAAAACCTTTCTGTCTCGTTATTTTCCACACAAATTCACCTAATTTCAATAAGCCACTGGCTGAAGGCTCTTCTAGCAGCCTTTTCAATGCCCGAGAGCCTTGAAAAGGCCCCCCGATTGCGTTGGCCGGCTGGCGCCATCCGGCGACAGCCTCCCAAATCGCCTTAAGAGGATTCTGTAACCTGCGCAATTAATTAAATCCTGCAGAAATTGGGACACATTAAAGCCGCGTTCCCGATTGTCCGCTGATGGTCCCCAATAAAAGCCACCTGTGGGCGGCTATTTTTGATTTGGCAGCCGGCCAGGGAAACAAAAACGCAACGAGTAGCCCTCTGCTGTCACACTGATAATGCCAATCGCGCTACTTTTCTGTATTTTCCTCGTGGGGGGCGCAGCCCTAAATCCCGCAAGAATCGGTGAGTGTCCCGACTTTAATTGGTACCCCCCCTCCCCCAGTAGCTAACAGTCGTTTCAGGAGTGTTTCTGAATGGGGCACAGCCCCTGGATGACTGGGACCTGCCGGGGCTGCAGCTTGAAATGCTTCGGGAGCCCGAAGCCGATGGTCTGGCCGCAGCCAACGCTTGTAAGTGTTTTTTTCAGTCAGTTACTGGTCACCAGTTTGAAAAAGTGGGGTTATTGCAGTCTGCGCAGCTGCCGGCGAGGGTTTTTCGGCAGTCCTAGGGCCGCAACGGGGCCCGGGTGCCGATACGTTAGAGTCGCTGTGCGCGCTTTTACAGATCCCCTTCATCCAGATCCGCTGGACGCCCATGCGCCTCACAGCCGCTCCCACTAGCTTCAACTTGTACCCCGACGCCCATCTGTTGGCGCAGGGGCTGGCCGCCCTTGTGCGCAGCTTGGACTGGGAGCACTTTGTGCTGCTCTATGAGGGCGACCTGGCCATGCTCCAGGACGTGCTCAAGCTCCAGCAATTCCAGCCTGATAGCCGCAAGAACAGCGTCATGCTGAGGAAACTGGGCGCGGGCCCCGACCACCGGTTAACACACGCTACTCTAGGAGAGGCGACTTGAGGCTAATTGAAGGGTTTTTAGGGCGCTGCTCAAGGAGGTGGCTGCGCAGAATGTCCGCAGAGTTGTGCTTCATTGCGCGCCCCTAAAAGTGGGCGCGCTCCTGCAGCAGGGATTGGAGGTGGGGCTGTTCAGCGACTTCTCTACCAGCGTTTTTCTTAGTGACTTGGACGCCCACACTTTGGACTTCAGCCATCTGGAGATTGAGGCGAATGTGACTGCCGTGAGGCTGTCGCCTGCCAGGCTGCCCCTGGAGGCGGCGCTGCAGCACGACGCTCTGCTGCTGCTGGCCCAGGCATTGCAGGAGGGGGCAGATGCGCCCCTAAGGAACTGCAGCGCGCGCTTAGGACCTTCGGGCCTAGTGGCCGCCCTTCAACAGACGGCGGTCCTGGAGGGCGTCACCGGGGAGCTGCGCCTGGAGAATGGGCGGCGCGACATATTCGAGCTGCAGCTGATCGAGGTGCGCAGCCCCAATAAACCCATCGGCCTGTGGAGCGCCAGCCGCCCCCACCATGTGCAATTGACGCGCAACGCCACTGAAATAGAGCGGGAATTCCGCGAGCGTATGCGCACCCACAACTTCATCGTCAGCTCCAAGTGAGTGCGTGCGCGATTTCCTGCCACTTTGGTGAGTTCTGATTGGTTGACAGGGTGGCGGAGCCCTGGCTGATGCTCAGCGGGATCAGCGGAGCCACGGGGAACGCGCGCTACAAGGGGTACGCGATGGATTTGATCGCGGAGGTGGCGCATCTGATGGGTGTGCAGTTCCAGCTCGTGCTCACCCAAAACGAATCCACACAGGGCATCGTAGACGACCTGATGAGGCGGGTGAGGGGGGCGTGGCCTCCAAGTGCCTTCTACCTCTAATTGGCCGGGGCGTGTCTAGAAGGCAGACCTGGGCGTGTGCGACTTCACTATCACGCAGGAGCGCAGCGAGCTGATCGACTTCAGTCTGCCAATCATGTCCTTAGGTAGGAGGAGTAGCTTGTTGTATTGAACTAGAAAAAACTTGGGTTTCGATTGGCAGGCATCAGCATCCTGCACAAGGAGACCGAGCAGGAGGAGATCGACAACATGTACGGCTTCATGCGCCCATTTTCCATCAACGTGTGGCTCTACACGATCACCCTCTACCTGGTGCTCTCCATAATGATCTTGCTGATCGCCCGTCTGGACCCGGACGACTGGGAGAACCCCCACCCGTGCAACCCGCGCCCTGAGGAGCTGGAGAACATCTGGGGCTTCAAGAACTGCCTCTGGCTCACCCTGGGCTCCATTATGACGCAAGGCTGCGACATCCTGCCCAAGTAGGTGGCACCACGGGGCGTGGTCTGACCCAGCTAAATGGCACGGGGGCGTGGTTTCTAGGGGCATTTGCTCGCGCCTGGCGACTGCGATGTGGTGGTTCTTCTCGCTGATCATGACCAGCACGTACACGGCCAATCTGGCCGCATTTTTGACAATGTCCCGCAAAGAGGAGGCCATTAAGAGCGTCGAGGATCTGGCCAATCAGAACAAGGTCAAGTACGGTGAGTGCGCTCAAGCCACATGCGGCTAGAGGGGCGTGGCTTGAGCATCACTCAATCTGGTTGGTAGGGGTGATGTCCAACGGGTCGACGCAGGCGTTCTTTCAAACGTCAAGCAACAGTCTCTATCAGAAGATGTGGGCTATGATGAAAAACGAGAATCCGACTGTGTTCGAGGACTCCAATGCCAAGGGGGTGGAGCGCGTGCTCAACACCAAAAAGGGGCTTTATGCGTTCTTTATGGAGTCGCCGCAGATCGAGTATGAGCTGGCGCGGCACTGCGGCCTCAAAAAAATCGATCAGTACCTGGACTCCAAAAGCTACGGCATTGGAATGCCATTGGGTGAGGCCCTGCGGCGCCATTTCATTGGCTGGAAATTGACATAGATATTTCAGGGGCGGACTACAGGCGCAGCATCAACTCCGCGGTGCTGCAGCTGCAGGAGAACGGCAAAATCCTGGAGCTAAAGGCCAAGTGGTGGAAACAAGGGGCGATACAGTGCGCGCAGGTAGGCAGCTGCCAATGGCTTTGCGCGGCTTGTGAGTGGGCGTGTTCTAGGGCGGAGCCGAGGGCAACAAAGACGAGCTGGGTTTGGCCAATGTGGGGGGCGTGTTCGTTGTCCTAGCCGCCGGCGTTCTGCTGGCTCTGCTCTTTGCCATCGGCGAGTTCTTGTGGAACGTGTACAGCCTTGCTGTGCAAGAGCAGGTAGGGGGGCGCAGCCCCATTAGTTCTTCTTGTGGGTGATTGGAATTGAATATAATCTAGATGGGGTACCTGGAGGCGTTGCGCAGCGAAGCAAAGTTCGCATGCAACATCGGGGTGACGCGCAAGGCGGCCAAGCCCGCTCTATCGGCGCCCCCATCCGAACAGGGCGAAGCTGAGGGCATGGATCACTGCATCCTGGCGGGCGCCGGCTCCGTACTGAACATCAACGCCAGCCTCTTGAACCGCCTGGGTCGTCAATAAAAGGTCAGTGTTATCATGGCTCCATTTAATACAAGTCAAAAACACATCGGAATTCAGTCCCCCACTCAGTCCTTTCACGTGTTGATCCCGTACTTGCTCTTCATCTTGTCGATCTCCTCCTGCTTCTTGTCCAAGTCGGTCTTCTTGAACGCCTTGTTCGCCTGGTAGTAGAGAACCACCAGGTAGCGGTTGCACACGTTGAAGCCCGACAGGTGATCGCAGGCGTTCTTCGCATCGAAAATGTCTTCGTAGACCACGAAGGCGGTGCCCCGCGTCTCGGGCGTGTTCCCCACACGAATCTGCCGGATGGCGCCGTACTTGCCGAAGATATCGTACATTTCCTCGCCGGTAATCTTGTAGGGCAAGTTCCGCACGTAGAGGATGCGGTTGATTTCTGGCGGCAAGCGCACCTGGAAAGCAAAGTTAGGGGGCTACTGTCCTAAAGGCGAACGGGGGCACTTACGTTAGTCTTCCTTTGCATCGCTAGGGCCATTTTGGGGGGCGATAACCTATAAACTCAATCGGTTTTTGTACGATCCCAAACAAACCTCTGTAACTAGACAAGTGACAGCCGTGATCCCAATGTAAGATAGGGCATTGACAATGACCGAGGGCGTTTAGGGGATTTGGCAACCGCGCCAGAGGCCCAAAGTTGACAAGTTTTGAGACAAATTAAATCAAATCTATTATAGTTAAATTATATAAAAAAAACTGCGAATTCAAATGATAATTTCGGTGTCGCCCAGCTCCTCATCGGTGGGCAGCACTATGCTGTCAACTGGCAAGAAATTTGGATCGATAAGGGGACCGCCAGCGGCCTCGCGGCGCCTCAGCTCCAGAAAGGCCTCGCGCCCCGCCCAGTCGCTGAGGTTCAGATCGGGGGCGTACGCCCACACGTAGCCTGCAACATTGTCCTGGTCACCTGCGCCCCATTTCCCAGACGTCCCCCCATTCACTCACCTCCAATCACCAGACAGAGACTGACGGTGGCGAACATAATCGAATGGTGGGCGTGCTCGTCCTCCGTCTTGTCCCGCAGGTCGTAGCCGTAGGAGATCCAGTTCTTAGGCTCCGGTTTGGCGGCGGGGGCCTTGCAAACGTCCGCCGTCACTGTGTCGTTGTTCTTCTTGTTGGAGGTGGAGACGAGACGCCACTGCAGCGCCGGCCGCAGTCTGGGCCACAGGGCGCGATTTAGGCCTGCTAAGGGCATCATTTTTTTGCCGAATTACTCGAAAAGGAGCACCGAAATTGAGCAAACTGCAAAGTGGGGTTAGGACACTGTTATGTCACTGTTTTGACTGGTTTCGAGTAAAGAGATCCTGTGCAGCGTTGCCGGGCCGACGTGGTTGGGTGGCTATTTGCCACGCAACCACGCCCTTAGTTATTTAATCGCAAACTCCGAAGAAATAATTTTCGAAGCTTTGCCAGGGTGAAACTTCCCCAGAAGGAGCATCAGAGAATTTCCAGGAGTTTCTGATTGTTTTTGAAAATTCGGAGAGTAAAAAGCGTCAGTGCCTGGCAGCAGCGCAAAGAGCAGGTGTGGGTTTGTTGATCAACAAAGCGGCGCTTGTTGGGGGCGGCGTTGCCGCCTCGTGCTCAAGTGCCCAATTTCCCACCCTGTCTCCTCTTAGACAAGCGAGTGGCAGCTGCCGCAAGTGGCACAACTTGGCGCCATCGCTCACTTGTGTCACAGTGACAACCCCAAGCCCCAAGCGCAGCTTCAACCCCCAGTTTACCCTCACTATCAACAATGTCCGAGCAGGTGAGTGGGGCGAAGCCCCCCAGTGCGTTTCACTGACTCATTGTGCTTGAAGGGCGACCTGAGCCCCGATGTGGAGAGCCCCCATTTCAGCCCCTCCTGCCTGTCCACCGACTATCGCCCATCCCTGCCCCCTTCCATGGTAGCCCTAGGTAACAGCGCCTATTTCGGTAGTGATTGATTGTTTTTTGGTTAGGAGACCCAGATCAGGAAGCTGAAGCGGTCGCTGGAAGCGTGGCGCGAGCTGGTGTTGCTGGCCAATCAAGTGCTGCTGTGGGAGAACCCCGCGTACCCTTCGGCGGTGCTGGCAGGTAAGCCGCGCCCCTCTGGGGCTCCGACTGGCTCTGATTGGTTGCCTTTGGCAGGCACCACGCTGGTTTTCGGGCTGATTTGGTTCTGCAGTGCGTCCACTGTGACGGTGCTGGCGCTGCTCGGGCTGCTGGTCACGCTGGCCGACTGTCTGATGCCCGCCATTCTGGCCGCCCTTTTCAAGCCCGACCAATGGGGCGCCGACAAGCAGGCCCAGTACGAGGAAACCTGCACCTGCTTGATCATGTACAAGACCAAGGCGGAGCTGCTGAGCGCCTCCTTTTTACGGCTGCGCGTCACCAATCCCAAGATGGTAAGTGGGCGTGGCCGCACCATAAACGGGCGTGGTTTGGTTTGCAGTTAACACACCCGCTTGTCGTTCTCTAGTACTTCAGCATCAGCATCGTCGCGCTCTGTCTGCTGGTATGGGTGGGCGGCACCGTGGACAATGTGCTGCTTACCTACCTGCTTACCACCTTTGGTCTGTTGATGCCCGGCATGCTGCGCCACGGCATGCTTACCAAGCTGTCGCAGACGTCATCGCGCCTCTGCAACCAGCTGGTTGAGCACGCCAAAACGCGCGTCAGCTCCAAGAAGGCCCAGTAACCCCCACCTACCTCTCTAGGGAGGAATTTTGAGGAAATTCCAGTGATATCGACAGACTGATCTCTTTTTCCTTTGAGTAGTTTATTTTATTTTAATTAGTTAATTAATTGATGGTTTGAACGGGCCTTTAACCTCACAAAACCGATGAAATGACACCTGGACTGTCAGGGGTAATGACGTTGGACGCAGTCGCCAACCTGGGGCAGGACGCCCTGGCGGGCATGCGCAGCATTCAGTTTTTTGACATACAGGAGCCCGAGGATCTTTACAAGCTGTTCTTCTTTTGCCACCTTTTCTCCTGGCTGGTGGTGATGTGGAAGCTGCGCCACTAATTTCGATATGTCCTACTGTCAATAAAAGCCCTTTTCAATAGTGGAGTTTTTCTTGAAATTGAGCACAGTGCCTCGCAGGTGACGTCACTGGGAGGTGGGGCAACGCTGCGGCGGCCGTTGGCCATAGCAACAGCCCGCCCAATTCAAACATAACCTCTGACGTCAAAGTGTGCCCCATTTGAGGTTTTCTCAGGCGGAAATGGGTGAGGAATTTAATGAAGAATGGTTGGCCGACTTGCTGCCGCTCTACTACAAGCGGCTGTTCCCGGCCGCTCTTTTCCATCGCTGGCTCAGCTACGGTAAGTCGCAGCGCCGACACTGGGGGGCTGTGCTAAGGAGGAGGCTGTGTTCCAGGGAGCTCGTTTACGTTTGCCACCCGAGAGATCTCCTTCACGCTGCTGGGGGACGTCTACATCCGGTACCAGTCGTTCGATAGTGCGGACGAATTCGTGCAGGAGCTCTGCCGGAAAATGCCCATTAAGATCGACATTGGGGCTGTTTACCTGACCAAGCCCAAGAACCGGAAAGTGCTGTCGGTGATGACGCCCGTGGCTAAGGAAATGGTCTTCGACATCGACATGACCGATTATGACGACGTGCGGAGCTGCTGCCAGGGAGCGGATGTGTGCCCCAAGTGCTGGCGACTCATGGTGATTGCCGCCCGCGTCTTGGACGCCGCCCTAAGGGAGGACTTTGGTTTTCGTCACATTCTGTGGGTGTTCTCTGGACGGCGCGGTGAGTTTCAGCTGGTGTTTGAGCGAATTTCACTTTATTTTGCGCCTTTGCAGGCATCCACGCCTGGGTTTCGGACGAACAGGCGCGAGGTCTGGACGATTCGACCCGTTCGGCCGTGGCCGAGTACCTGCAGGTGGTGAAAGGGGGCACCGCAATGGGGAAAAAAGTCCACCTGCCCTCGAGCATCCACTCCTCCATCCAGTAGGTTTTAGGGCCCCGCAGGGCTCAGTGATGGATTTTTGGGATTTCAGGCGCGCCCTGAGCATAATAGACAAGCACTTCCAGGACATTGTGCAGGAGCAGGATATTTTGGGGGATGAGCAGCGGCTCAACGCCTTTCTGGGGCTGATCGACAAGGAGCTGCGCCCTCAGTTCAAGGAAGCCCTGGCGGGCGCCCCCACTTCCCTGGAGCGCTGGCAGGCCTTTGAGCGCACCTTTGTGCAGCTGCTTCAGAAGGTGGGGCTTTGGGCAGGTGAGCGTGTTGGGACAACTGTATAAGCTGCCGGTTTCAGGGGCAAGTGCCTCGCGGCCAGAGGAACCTTCGGGAGGAGATCAAGCTGCAATACGCCTACCCGCGTCTGGACATCAACGTGACCAAGGGCCTGGGGCATCTGCTGAAGGCCCCCTTTTGCGTGCACCCCAAAACCGGAAAAGTCTGCGTCCCCTTCAGTGTCAAGCATGCGGAGAGCTTCGATCCGCACAGTGTACCCACATTGCGGTGAGTCTCAGGCAGCCAGCTGAGTTCTAGATTTTTACTGTGGGCCCTTGCAGGGCCATAGTGGATGAGGTGGATGCGTACGACCGTAAAACCAAAAAGCAGGTGGAAGGGGGCGAAGCCCCCGCGTTGACAAACCGCGCGAAGATTCCCGATTTCAAAAAAACCAGCCTCATCAAGCCGTTTAGTTTGTTTGCGGAATTCCTGCGTGAGCTGGAGCGAGGCGTCAAGCGCCCGCATTCGCAGGGAGATTTTTGAGGGAGCCCATCAAACGCTGCGTGTGTATAACAGGTATTTATGGAGTCTATTTACAAGATGAGAGCCGAGTGGGGAATTAAAACAGGCAACACTGAACGCAGTCTTTGAATGTCCGGAGCCCTAGATGGAGTGCTGGTTGGGCGTCAGCCCCCCACTGTGCTCTGGGCTGTGCTTCTGCTTCTTGCGCTTCTTTTCCTTTTTCCGTTTCTTCCGCTCCTTGTCCTCGTCGTGCCGTTTCTGTTTCTTGTGCTTTTTCTCGTGGGTGTCGCCAGCGGCGTCTGTCACAGCAGTCTCAGCCGACGGAGGCCCACCGTCCTTGTGCTTGTGCTTCTTGTGTTTGCTCTTCCGTTTCTTCAGCGGTGTGGAGGTGGTGTAGCGATACTGCTCGGGCAACTGTGAATGCAAGCCGTTAGAGCAGTCCTAGCGCGGTTTAAATGGGGCCTTGAACTTACCGGGCCGGGGTGCAGCCGGAAGCCTTCGAGTTGGGCGCTGCTGAGCAGCAGCAGGTCTTTGCCCCCCACGGGGGGCTTTTCTATCACGCTGCGCAGCGAGCTGTTATCCGACTGGCCTGGCGAGTCTACAACAACCACTTTTAGTTATAAAGGGGCCCACGTGGGGCTGTGCCACTTACCGATAACTCCGGGTAGGGTGGGCAGGAACGAGGACAGCTGCTCCTTGAGCTTCTTGCCGCTGAACTTACTGTACGAGTGCTCCAGGCCATAGTAGGTCATTAAGTTTGTCGCGCCAGTGATTTCGCTTTCGCCTAAAACATACCAAGTAAACACACACGTTCAGGCACAAGGGCTGGGGGGCTTAGTCCCCGCTCACCTGGCGGCTCTTTGAGCAGGTAGAAAGGCCCGCTGGGGACTATGGAGGGGTTCTTTCCTAGTAGGATGGTCGTTTTGAGGGTTCCGGACGAGTCTTGACGGGAAACAACCGGGGAGCGGGCGCCCCTTGGCGACGATTTTGGCGAATATTGCTCTACTTTGCGGAACTGATCGCCCATCATCTTACACCCTCATCGTTTTCACTACACAATCGACCGAAATCTAGCTTTGTGCTTTGCGTTTGCCAATGTTGTGACACTGACAGCCTGACAACTCAGATCAGGGCGAGTGGTGTTGCCGCCTGTTGCGGCACGCCCTTGGTGGGCTGCAATTGCGGCAACAATATCGTTATTTTCTGCTCACAGGCTTTTGCGGTCGCGATTAAAAACTTTTTAATTTATAAGTTGAAAAAATCGCATTTCTTCGTATAGATTTATCGAAAAAATTACGCTTTTTACAACTTGTCACACCATTTCCAATAAGATAAGAAAGGACGGCATGATATTTCCGGTGTCAACCACGACGCTCCATCCCAAAAAATTTGCGCATTTGCCAAGATTATCGTTTATTTTTTCTTCATTATTTCTCTAGAAGGCACATTTTGTAGGTATGTGTGGCAGTTTGGTGGTGAATTTCTTTGTTTTTTCTCTTCAATAATGTTTTCTTTTTCACATATTGCGTTCTTTCACTCACACTGCGCTTTTTTAATGCGCTGTGCTCACAAGTTTTAAACCGTTAATTGATTTGGTTTTAGTTTCAATCGAGATTTGCTACTTTGGTAGAAATTTGGCACCGTGTTTTTAGTAGAGTCGGGGTCATTAGTGATCGAGTGCGCTGGATTGCCTTATGTTTCCCAAAAAGATGCGTGCCAAAATCTTTTTGAAAAAAAAAGTTTAGTTTTTTTTTATTGCCCAAAATTGCAAAAAATGCCTTGCGCGAAGCACTCTACAATCGCATGTTTTTGCACGTTTGCAATTATCTATGCGGCATTTTGTGGCGTTGCCAACTGGCCCTGCCACGCCCTTAGCGAAGTGCAGCTGGGGCGCAAGCAACCTGGGAAAGTTCGCACAAGGGAATATTTCTGGTTTTGTGTTTTATTTTATTGCAAAAAATTTGGAAAAATTGCTTTGTGCGAAGCACTCAAAAATGCCACGCTTTGGCTCGTTGGAAATAATTTTTTTAATTTTTTTTGGCGAAAAATTTGAAAAAAATCTGCTAGTGCGAAGCACTGAATGAAACCAATTGAACAAATCCACCCACGCTAATTACACCCTTGTTCCAGTTAACCGGGACAAATTTTTGAATCAATTTTGTCATTACGGTTGCATCCGCATCAAGGTGGGCGTGCGACAATTGCTTAATGAATGGGTAGCCGGTGCAGACCTCTGGCGCCCACCAACGTGACCACGTGTCCTTGCGGGCGGCCGGACGGCTTGAAGGGCGCGCGCCAAGTGCGTGTCCCGTTATCGAGCGGGCCGAGGCATGCGCCGCCCTGTCCCGTCCTGCCGTGACAGCAGCAGCAACCAGCAGCAGCAGCAGTGGACATTGACGGCGTTTCGAGTGCGGCAGGACACAGCCAAAGCATGTCCGCGCGTTAGTGCGGTTGTCCCGTTGGCTGGACAGGACGCTGTGTCCCATTTGGCCGTTGGCCACCCGCACTCTGGACGTTGTTGCACATCCAGACATTGGCCAGGTGAGTCCCGCTCAAATTGCCCTTCATTCGCTTTGGAGGTCACCACCCCCCACCCCCTGCTCACAAATATGCAATGAATCTGGTTGTGTTTAGTGATCGGTCCTGGTAGTACGCGCTTGGCCAAAGAATTGTGGTTACCAGGCAACCGATGCAAGTGGGCGGGCCGATCACTCAAAAAGCCAAAAAAAAACACTTTAATTAAAGAATGCATCTGACCGCGAACGGACTATAGCTGTTAGCCACATGCAATTCATGCAGACTCAAAGTCGAATGACAGCCAGCCATAGTCGGTGCGGGTTCAGGAGCACGACCCACTCACTTCAACAATGTTGCAGTTTTCCGACCTGTTGGGGCTGTTTTTTTTAGGCTTGTTGCCCTTTGCCCTGTTTTTGGGTTTTTTTCTATCCCTAAATTTGAGCGTCTGGAGGTGTGCGGATGCGTCCGTTGTCTTCTGTTCTTGCCTAGAGCGGGTGCATCCAAACTCCTCCAGGCAATTTAGTTGATTCCAGCTCCCCATGGGCAAATTACGCTTTCCCGGTTAATTTTGGGGTTTACTTGGAGGAAAATTGTCTGCGTCCAACGGCTTTGTTCAGTGGCGTGCGGATGAGTCCGAACTGTCCTGGAAATTACTCACGTACATTTCGATCGTTCCTCGTACGCGAGTAGCCATGAATGACGCCCACACTACCGGCATGCGGAAGGTGGAGCGGGGGCAGCTTTAATGGAAATTCCCACGCTAGTGGGTGGTGGGGGCGGGGGACCCATTCACTCACCAAAGGGGGGGCGGCCCTTGGGCAAAACCGATCAAAACCAATGAAAACCAATAAAATTTGACAAGCCCTGATGACTTATGGATGTTTATTGGTTGCAGACATTGACGATGGGGACGAAGGAGACGGAGGCAGCCCCACAATGAGCCCCAATAGCCGGCGGGGATGCGTGCGGCCGCCCAATTTTGACATACTGTAAGTAGCTAGCAGAAGGGGCTGATGAAAAGGGGCTGGCCGGGCAGCTGCACGTAAATCAGCTGCTGGGGGATGCCGGGCAGACAGTAGGGGACGTACTGGAGGGGATAGCACACGTCGTCTGGGGACATTTTGAGGAATTTGGCTGGATGCGATTCCAGCACTGACACTCGTACCGGTACTGACAGTGTTTGACAGTATCGCCCTGACAACGCCATTGTTTTACAGATGGCTGCCAAGGGCGGCGATCCGTTCGGTGGAAGGCGACCCGTCCGACTGTATACTGGTGGTGGGGGTGTCGCGGCCTCGAATGGCGCTTGCCGTCCTGCTCATCACGCTGCTCTCCTTGTTCCTCACCGTGCATCTGATCTATGACAGCGCGCTAAGCAGCCTTCATCAGCAAAGGGCCACGCCGCCCACGCGGCAGCCCCTCTACCTGTTGCCGCGCAAACTGTTGCCGCGCCCCACCAGGCGATTGCCCCAGGTAGGTGGGAGTGTAAATGGGCGGGACCAAAATAAAGCGCGTGGTTTTTACAGGCGATTATCATGGGCGTGCGCAAGTGCGGCACAAGGGCGCTGTTGGAGATGCTCTACCTCCACCCGGACGTGCAAAAGGCGGCCGGTGAAGTGCATTTTTTCGACCGGGACGAGAACTACTACAAGGGACTGGAGTGGTACCGGCAGCAGATGCCCCACTCGCGCATCGGCCAAGTGACCATTGAGAAGAGCCCCAGCTACTTTGTGACGCCCGAGGTGAGCAACCAGCGCTCCCGATCAGTTGATTTTTGTTAGATATTTCCACTGGCTGAAGGACTGGGGGCCTGAAACCGCCACCAGAGGATGGCATTTGAACTTGCGGGTTTTTCATGAAGAGGCCCTTTTATTGCTCAGACTCACCGTTTAAGCATAATGAGCAAAAATTAGTCCAATTGCGCTGTTGCCACGTTGTGCAACTTTTCAAGGCAGATATTTTTTTTGGGCGCGGATGAATGCCACCAGCCGTAGTGGGGTAGCCGCATTTTTCAGCAAGATCAACTTTCTTCGCTAGAAGGCTAAACTAATTTAGTGCGTTTTCAGGTTCCCGAGCGCATTCGCGCCATGAACGCCAGCATCAAGCTGCTGCTCATAGTGCGAGAACCGGTGACGCGCGCCATCTCCGACTACACACAGCTGCGCGCCAACGCGGCAACCATGGCGCCCACCGCTCCCACGCTCGGCCCAGTGCGCAGCTTCGAGCAGCTGGCGCTGCACCGCAACGGCACCGTCAACGAATCCTACCGCCCGCTCGCCATCTCTGTCTATCACCGCTTCCTGCATCGCTGGCTCGAGGTAACTGCAACTGCCCACTTTACCCTAAAAGCGCGTGATTGCAAGCGCCCTTTCTCCCCAGGTGTTTCCTCGCGAGCAACTTCTGGTGGTGAACGGCGACCAGCTGATCGACGACCCGCTGCCGCAGCTGCAGCGCATCGAGCGCTTCCTCGGTCTCGAGCCGCGCATCAGCGCTCACAACTTCTACTTCAACGAGACGAAAGGATTCTTCTGTCTGCGCAACGAGACGGCCGATCGGTGTCTGCGCGAGACCAAAGGGCGGCGCCACCCACGCGTCAGCCCGCACGTTATTGCGCAGTTGCGCGCCTACTTCGACGAGCACAATCAAAAGTTCTACGAGCTGATTGGCGAGGATCTGGCGTGGCCGAGCGACTAACCCCGCCCACCCCAGCGGTGTGCGCATCATGCTCAAGCGCGCGCCACTTGGTCTTACCTGCGCGGCATCCAGCAACTTCTTGATCACATTGATCAGTGCCTTAAGTAGGCGGGGTGGAGGACGTGGGGGCGCGCACGCTCCCAATCAAACAATACCGGTAAGCAATAGCACGCAAGTGTCCGCTGTTTAATGACCTGCATATCAAATCTTAACCATACATATCAAACGTGTGATGATTGTACATTGTATTTAGGCTTAGGAAATTTTATATGTCTATGCATAGACCAGGCAGTGTTGCCAGTGCTTGGGGGGGTTTTTTCGCATTTTTCAGGAAAATTATTTCCCCGCGAGGGTGGAACCTTGTGATCGTTATCATTGACACTAGTTGATAAATCTATATTTATATAAATATTTATATGTATATTGTAATAGTGGGGCAGAAAGAGGGCGTTATATTTAAATAAATTTATAAATGTATATACATACAGGGCGCGGGTTGTTTGCGGGCGATTCAAAACATATCATGCCTGCCTCGTGAATGACGTCATAGGGCCCGCGAACGGCCCGCCCACTATCTCCATCCTACTCTATACTTCACTTTACTCTACGTGTACGTGTCCTTTATCCTTGTTCAACCAAACCCTGTCAACTGGCCACTTAGGCACAAACCTAGTTAGAGGTTAGGTTTTGGGTTTGTACAATGTTTTGAGTAGATTTATACACTGTTGAAGCCCCACTCTTAGCCCGCGGGCCAGTGGAGGCAACACCGCAATATTTTTTTTTATTTACCAAAAAACGTGTAATTTTTCAAGCCGAATAAAGGTGAAACATCAAACTGTGAGGTTATGAAACTTGGTGGTTTATTCAGTTTTTATTCGTTGTTACAGGTAGTAGTGTGGGGGGCGGGGCGGTGGAGATTCAGCATACAAAAGTGCAAAATTTAACACAAATAAATTAACACTGGGGGCGCTGTTGCCATTGATCAATTTAACCTAACCTAACCTATTGATTTATACAAACAAACAAACAAACAATCAAGTACATGGAATAGGAACTAAGTAACGTAACTAGGGAACGTTTCGGACGCTAGACCAGCGTCCATCATACTAAAACGTATATACAGAAATGAATTGTTGCCAACCAATCGATCAAATTCGCAGCAATCAAAGCTAATTCTCTTTGGTAGTGGGCGTGGCCGTTGGCTGATCGATTGACTGTAAAAAGGGGCGGAGCCAAGGTGCCTTGGAATGGTAATACTGGGGCTGCGCCCCCCCTGCGGGAGAATACTGAAGTTGACTAGCACTACGGGCGGGGGGGAAGTGGCCCTAGTGGATGGGGATGGGCTGGCGCACATGCCCGGCCCCCGGCTGCTGCCCCCTGGCGGCCTGGTGCAGCAGCTTGGAGAGGCGTTCCTTGGAGGTGGAGGTGGGGGGCCGGTAGGCGGCGCGTGCGTGCGATTGGCGCAAACTGTGCGAATCACAGCGACTGTTCCTGAAACAGTGGTTTTGTTAACGCCCCGGTCGGCGCTCCTTGTCGCACTTACTTGAGCCAATTGGGCGGTAGCTGGACGCCCAATCGTTCGCACTCTCTCGAATAGGCGGTCAGGCTCTCGCAGTAGCACTTGCCATGCGCACAATTGAACATGTCCATCTTGCAGGCCTTGTAGTATTTGGTGTTGCTCAGCTGCGACTCACAGGCGCCAAAGTCGCGCCCATTCAAGTGCTTGCATGCGCCGACGTCGCCGTGCGTGCGCCGCGTCGCCTTCGGTTTCTGGGCGCACTCCGCCCTTTTGCCCACGCACCAGGAAGCGCCGAAGGCGCCCACGTCCTTGTCGCCCACCGTTTTGCCGGAACGCAGCCGCAGCTCGTCCTGCAGGTCGCCGTTGAAGTTGCCGCACAGGCCGCAAAGCCGCCCTTTGAAGGCGGCGGGCGCCGTCACCTCGAGGAAGCTGCGCCCATTCCACACGACCACGATGCCATTATGCAGGCGCACCTCCACGCCCTCTGGCAGCTTGCGCAGCGCAAACTGCCCCGCCCTCTTGAAGCTGAGTCCCACCCTACGCCCGTTGTACTTGACGCGCAGGCGCTGCTGCAGATTTAGCCGCGCCCCCCCGTAGCTGATGGCCACGCGCTTCGTGATTGGCGAGTCCATGTAGTGGGGCGAGGCGTAGTTGGCCACCTTGATCGAGAAGGCGGAGGCGTTGTTGCCGGCGCTGCACTGATCGACCAGCTGGTACCGCCCCATGGCCTTGAACGTGTAGATCTTGCCGTCGAACGTTTTGTAGTGGGGGTCGCCGAATGCCATACAAGCCCCTTCCACTAATAAAAATAATGGGAAAAAATTGAAAAAAGAATTTTTTTAAAAAATTTTTTTTAAATATTTTTAAAAGTTTAAAACCAAGAAAATTGGCTCGTTTTGTAAGAAAAATTTTTGAGCCGAAAAAATCACACAAATTAAAAAAACTAACTTACATTCAACGCACTGCGGACAGCATTCGCCTTCAACGTTGATCTGCTTCATGCCGGCAGCGCAGGTTGTGTTGCAGCGGATGCGCGCGCAACTAACCTTCCCGTCATGGCATTCGCACGAACTGCACGCGTCCAGCTTCCACACGTTGCCATCCTGCCTAACAAAGCGCGCGTTAAAACCTCGAAGGGGGCGTGGCCCGACTGGTACCTGCCTCGTAGGCGTGGCCTGCATAGTGACACTGGCTGATTAGCTCGTCGGTTGGCTGCTGGATGCAGGTGGGGCAGCAGTGGGCGGGGAAGGTGCGCTGCAGCTCGGGCGCACACTCCAAAATCGGACAGGCGCCGCGCGTGCACACTGACGTACTGTTGACGCAGGCGCACTCGATGCACTTGTCCAACTTCAGTTCCTGCCCCTCCCGGAAAAAGGACCGCTGAATGGGACATGTGTTCGGCACCAGCAAGATGGCGCGCGTGCCGTTGCAACGCGGGCAGCACTCACCTGTCAAACGTCAACAATCTCAATCTAAGCAGGCAAAAAAGGTGTGCGGTTAGACCAGTCAAATACCTTGCGCCCTCTCCTGCATGGCACGCGAACATTGCAGCACTGGACAGGACTTTTTTGCGCATGTCAAGCGGCCGCGACTGCAGCGACACTTCAAGCAAGGATCGTCCTCGGACACGACGTCACGATCCTCAGCCACCCCTTGCCCATTGAATTTGCACACTGCGGGGAAAAACGCGCGTGAGCCGGCAACAGCGCCTGAAGGGGCAACGTACCTGGACAGGTGGGGCAACATTTCCCAGGCTCGGGCGGCAGCGGGTTGGGGCAGGGCGTGTAACAGTGCATGTCCGAGATTGTGACCACGCCCGCCTCGCATCGCATCACTTTGCAGGGATTGGCCGGCTCCGACCAATCGGTGTGGCTGGCGTAGGCCACGCCTTTGTAGTTGCAGCCCTTGCACACTTTACAGCAGCCGTCCGTCACCACCAGATGGCAGCCATCCGTTTTGGGGCAGGTGTTTTTGCACTCGACCAGCCCGTTCTGGATAACGCACAGAAACAGAAAAAAATTTGGAAATTTTGAAATAAGAAATTGAATTATTGGACTACGTGGCACTGGCTTCCGCGTTGCCAATGAAAACAGCGTAACATCGTAACCAGGATATGGAAAAATTGCCTAATTGCCATGTTGCCCTATTGTCTCGAATTTCCTGACCGTGTTTTTTTGGGGGTTTTCGGCATTTTTTTGCTGTTCGCAATCCTGTCGGGGTTTTTAGCGCGAGTTTGAAAGGGTTTTGGGTAAAATTGCCGTTTTTTGGGATATGAAAAAATCTTTTTTTGGCCGTATCTGGCCTATGGGCGGTTCTACGAAAAAGGTGAAAGGGACTTCTTCAAAAGGAATTTTTGCAGTGTATTTCGTTTGGGAGATTTTCGGTTTCTTTGGTGAAATGTTCCTCGGAAATCTTGTGTTGTTTGTTTCATCAAGAGCAACTTTTTTACGTCCGGTGCGTTGTTTTTTGGGAAAAAAATAAAAAGTGAATTTCCAGCAGAGGAAATTGTTTTAGGAGAAAAACGAATTTAATTTGCGATTTTTTCGATCAGAGGCGCCATTCGGGGGGAAATAAACAAAGAGCGAATTTCCAGCAAAAAAAATTTTTTCAAAAAATAGAATATGTTTTTCGGAAATTCCCTAAATGCAGATATTTCTGTATTGAACAACTGAACGATCAAACTTTTTTTTCTCGAGAAAAATTTGTTGAGAGCGTAAACTTCCAGCTGCACGAGTTGGCAACGTTTTTACAGTTGCTCACCAGTCAAAACTGCGCTAAATTGCAAACTAAATAAACTTCTAGTTAAAATTGGGAAAAAAAAAGACACAGACACTCACACAAAGACAAAAGCAAAACCGCATTTTTCCGCTTGTCGCCCGATCGGAAACCGGGCGCGATAAGCGACAAAACCGCGCTGTCTGTAAAAGTGGTGGCATGGCGCGATATCGCGCGTGCTAATTATCCAAATCACCACATTACAATAATAATAATTATTATTATTAATAATAACAAAATTTCAGCCAATTATCTGCCTTCCTGGTGGCGATAGCGGCCAAGTCAGGGGCAGTTCGGAAGCGGCCGCGTGGGCGCCAGACGCCGTAACCGCGGCAACGGCCCTAATCAAACCCGCGTGCGACTGGGCGCTGCGCGACGCTGCGAACTGGTCCAGACATTAGCACCACTCACCTTGCAAACGCACGGGAAACAGGTGACGATTTCTGGATCGAATCGAGTGATCACTGGCTCGCCATCATTGGCGCACTTTTGCCGATTGCCTGGCACGGCCTCCACTCGGCCTCCTGCAAATCATCATCGAATTACCCCAAATTTCTGAATAAAACACGAAAGGCGGCAACACTGTTCGCCTAGTCAGCAGCGTAGGCGGCTGGTGTTTTCCAATAAATATTTTGATTATTCTCTCCCCGCCCGCTCGCGGGGTTTAAGCTCCGCGGGCGGTTAAGACACAATATGTCATAATGTAGTAGCCGTGAACTTAGCGGCGTGTTTATCACGTAGGCCATGTCTGCGCCCAAAATAGCCGCTGGAGCCGGCACTGGAGAATGGCAACAGTGCGAAAATGCACTTCGACTAGCTGGACGCGTGTTCAATGCGAGGCCAAGGCCGCCTGAGATGCAGGTGTGCAGCCCGAAGCGCCCACACCGTTGCCGATTGCTACTCGGGCACTCAGCATGACAGTCGCTGTCAAGCTACTCCCAGTCGTCTAGACTGATAGACTTAAAAAGGTCTCGAGGCGGGGCGCCGATCCCTCTTGAGGCCCTTTTAAGTCGAGATTAAGACGTCAACGGTCCGTCCAATAAATGAAAGAACAAACAAAGCAACCCGGACCCCTAATGAGGCCACTTTGAGCAGTGGGCCGTGCATTAAGCGGCGCAGCGGGAGGCCTTTCAGGGTCTAATCGTCGTGTTTGGGTGGTCCATTAGGGCCCCCCAAGAAGCGGCGCCCCCGAGCCAGACACTTTTCTCGAAATTCCACTGGCTCGCTTGGTGCAACAGACGCCCACCCGGTGGACGCTGTGATAACAGCATTGGTTACCATGGAGACCCGCTCATAGCAATGACAGGGCGCGCAATCGTTGCACCATTGCACTCAACCATCCAAAGCCAATTAGCGCGTCTTTGCATCATGAACAGTTGAACAGTGTTGCCGGTCGAGCTAAATATACAGGGTGGCCCAAGTACTTACCTCCGGTGGCCAAGGCCGCGTCCAGCAGCCCCACTACCAACCAAATTGTCGTCCACCAGCGCGGTTGCCGCATGTCCATGTTCCTGGAACAAGCCAACCTAGTTTATTCGACCAATCAAAGTTACAAGTGACAGGTCAACTGAAAGTCAAAAGTGCAGTCTCACTCGCCCTCGTTCATTCAAAAGCAGTGTTGTGATTTTTTGCGATTCAATCAAGCAAAGTAGCCTGAATATGTCTACAGCTTTGGCACTGTTGCCATTACACCACTATGAGGAAAAGGGAAAAGAGCCAATGGAACTCTATCTTGCACACCTTTTGAGGATTTCCCGATCAAATCGGCAACATTGTCCCGGCCATTCTGGAAAGTCAAACGCAACAAACCAAAATAAGGATTTCTCGTTCAAAACGGCAACGTTGCCCTGGTCATTCTTGCAACCTTGGCCAGTCAAACGCAGCAAATTACCTTCTACACTGTTGTCAACGTTGGCTAGATAATACAACTCTGAACCTTGGGAACATTTGTTGGAAACCCCATGTTGTCAGTTTGTGCGCAATTTACAGTGATTAATGATTTTTCGATCAAATCGGCAACGCGGGACGCGAGAAACACACAAACATATTCAACACTGCTCAGATACATCATTTATCCGGCGTTGTCAGACTGTGCATAGGTAAACATTTTTTGAAGCTTGATGAATGTTACGTCATTAGATCACTGGCACAACACAGAGAGAACGGGGATTTCTCGTTCAAAACGGCAAAGTTGCCCGTAATTTATGCAGCCTGAGGGCGAAAAACGCATAAAAACCTCCGCGCTGTTGCCAAAATTACCATATTGACCTCAGTTTTACGAGTTTTCAAGCGCGCTTACTCAGTCTCCCGATCGAAAATATGACAATTTAATTAAATCGGATCAATCGATTATTTAATCGACTATCACAACTCGCGCCCTCAATCGGGCTGCGGGTGTTAGTAGCGGCTGCGCAGCCGGTAGGCGAGTTTTGTCAACGTGGCACTGTCATCAATGACAAATGTCATCGATGCTTGGGTGATTGACCCCATTGAAAGTGCCGAAAAACCGGTAAAATCCCCAAATGGGGCTCCAAATCCGGTGTCGAGTAATCAAGGGTGCTCTTGGGGCCCCCTTGAACACAAAATCCAGTGCGCGTAAGTGTCTGCGATCAGTAGGCTGGAAGCCCTGTGCCTTTGAAAGTGCCGATTTTGTGCAAGTGAGGTTAAGTGTCTGTCAGCTTTCAGTTGGACAGAACAAGACAGGGGGGCCCCTGATATTCAAAGGAGCGCTGGTGAGTACCGATTGTTCTCAAGAACAACAGCCATAATTAGTTGTAAATTAGATCCCGGCGACCTCAATTATGATTAATATTGTTATTTCACGAAATCAAAGCGAGCCTTTGTTTAGACTAGGCGCGGGTCATAAGCCACCGGTTCTTTCAGCTATTTGCTGTCGTCCTTATCGCATCTAGTTGGCTAGTTCTTGGATGTCCAGGGCCGGAATTCCCCCCATTTATTATTACTGGTTGTTTTCCGATGAAACGCCTACACTGGGCGAGCAGTGGCGGGCGCGCGCTTCCACTCTGGTTTTAGTTAGTCCAATTTGGGGCAGCTGGTCTAGTCGGGGTCCTGGGATGGCCTAGAGGATTATGGGCTTAGCCCGATGGTGGGGTTAAAGGGGTGCCGGGGCTACGCCCCTGCCATTGGGGTTTTCCGGGCAGAAAACAAATCGCGCGTAAATAAATTCGCGCCCGCCGCAGCCGCCGTCGTTGCTACTAATTGATTGGACAAATCGGAATGCGGATTCGTTTGTTTACCCATTGAGGTATCAACTGGTGGGGCCCACAACAGCTAGTCAACGTTGGGCGCTTATCAGGCGCCATTGAGCGCAACCCCGGGGCCGTTCAGGTCAAAGGTGGCGGCGCTATCGGGCCAGGCCAGTGGCGTGCGCCCCCAGATCGTGGGGCTTTTTCCCGTCCATGCCCCCGAACTCGTTGGCCATGGAGCGCCGCGATTAACATATTTTATACGAGTTGTCCGCGCGCTGGTACGTGATATGAAGAAATTGATCGGAATCGCATTAGCCAATTGTTAATGAAGCCTAACGATGCAGAGGGCATTGCGTCAGCTCCGGTTTCTTCTTTTGCTTCTGCTTCTTCCCATTCCATTCCGAGCCAATCCAAAGTTCAGCTAACGGGAACGGTGCAGGTTGAGTGAGAGCAAGAGGGCGGGAAGGGGGCCCCCTCCAGCCCCCCCTCCCCCCAGTGTGTGTGTGTGCACGGTGCAGCCAACCCCCCCCAGTAATGGGGGGCAAAGCCTGGGCACATTACGGGGCCTGTAGGGAACTTACGTGGATGGTGGGCCTGGGCGCCTGCCGTCACTCTAGGTGGGCGCGCGTGAAAAACTGCGAAAAACCGAAACGGCGCAAGGAAAAAAAGTGCAGCGAGCGCTCGTTTTGACGGCGAACACGGATCTTCAGCGACGTTCGAGTTTCGCGCACTGTTCAACACTGCTGGTGAGTGCCTGTGGTCGGTTGTTCGAGCCGAGAGTGCTGCTGCTGCTGCTGATGGTGCTGCCGTGGCCCCTCCACATCTCCTCGCAAGGATTCCGAGCGGCGCGTTTATCCTGTCCGACGCCAGGATTTTCGATTCCGGCTGCCCACGCGCGCCACTGCGCTCTTATCGGCGCCGCCCCCCGTTTCAACCACCCCAAAGCGCGCGGCCTGTGGGTGTGGCCGCCAGTCTGGGGCGCACCGGACCGTCTGGTGGCCCTAAAAACAGTTGGAACCCACGCGGTTTTGGGGGGATTTTGGGTGATTTGGGGCAATTTGTTTGGGAATTTTGGCACGTTTTGAATGCAGTTGGATGTTTGCGATCGGACCTTTGGTGATTGTTAAGATCCTGGCACTTGTACCCACATTGTAGCTTATCCCATTCCCACCACTCTTGGACACAAGTTCGGCACAACAATTGCATTCGAATTCTATGAGTAACGAAGGTCTCGGCACAACAAATGCATTGGACTGAGTTGAATATCGATGTTGTGCCGAGCCCTTCGGGCACGACACTGGTTTGGACAAAAAAACACTCTAGACCGTCAGATTGCTCAGTTTTTGGCGAAGAATCAGTGACGTGCCCGAAGGGCTCGCCACAACAAATTCATTAGACTGAGTTTGATGTCGATGTTGTGCCGAGCCCTTCGGGCACGACACTGGTTTGCACCCAAAAAGACTCCAAATTCGTCAAATGTTGACTTTTGGCATTGAAATCAGTGTCGTGCCCGAAGGGCTCGGCCCAACAAATTCATTGGACTGAGTTGGATGTCAATGTTGTGCCGAGCCCTAGAGGCACGACACTGGCTTGGACGTAAAACAGACTCCAATTTTGGCTCTAAAAGCGATTTTCCAACCACTTCGGCCGCAATTAGTGAAAAACCGAATTTTCCTAACCTAGTTTACCATGTTGCCGTCTTCATCACTCTGTGGTTTATCTCAGGATTTTTATTATTTCAACGCCATTCGTTAGATAATTTGATAAGCTTTAAAACGAGGTTCAGTTTTTTGAGATCGGACTTTTGGTAGGCGGGATACAGGAAAAATCGCGCGTTTTTGAAAAATGTTTTTTTGGAAAAAATCTCACTTTTGTGCTTTAAAATTTCGCAGCCAATCCGGGCTCGATAAGTGAAGAAAGCGAAATTTCCTAACCTAGTTTGCCATGTTGCCGCTCTCATAACTCTGCGGTTTTTGGAAATGCATCAGCTTTCAAACACAGTTGAGTTTTTTCAATTAGGATTTTGGTTGTAGAGCTGCACAAAAAAATTGCACTTTTTCTAGAGCGGTTTTTTGTATAAAAATCCTGGGCTTTTGTACGAAACTCCCCTATTTTTCTCGAAAAAAATATGCTCCATCAATCCAGGCCCATGAAGCAAAAAAAAAAACAAAAGTTCCTAACCTAGTTTCCTTTGCGATTTCAACCATCCCGACGCCATTCGATAAAAAAAATCAATCAACTACAATCAAATTCATACGAAATGATTTTTCAGCAAACCGCTTTGCAGCATTGCCAAACCCACCAAAATCCCCCGAGTTGCAGGCCAGATAAAAAAAACCCTCGCGCAAATCCGTTAATCTCAATGTCAACTGTCAACGTCACTTGATGACATTTGCCCGCTAGTTTGCCTACAATTCATTATCAGCGACTATCAGCCGAGTTCCAACCAGAAAATCTCCAATTCCATTGGCGTGCCAGCAATTAATGGCAATTAATGAGCGCAATCAACGTGGAAATTAGCCACCCATTGCGCCCATAATCGCAATCGCGTCCATTGCATACAAAGCAAGGCGATTTGCATGCGAAAATGGCGCGCCACTGGCGGCCGACGGCACCCGACCGACTCCAGGTGCCCCCGATCGCATGACTCACCACCCGTCCAGAACCAACTGCGATCCGATAAAACGTGACTAATTCCGGGTTCCCGCTAATCCGCCCGAGTCATAACGATTAGCGCGCATGAATGACTCAACAGAAGCGCCCGCCAGACGGAGGCGATTGTGGCCCTTAAGGATGACGCGCGCCCATTTGGTGGCGTCACGCCAGATTTGCGAACACAGCGCCCAATCGAACGTGATTTATTGCCGATTTATGGCCCTTAAGCTGGCTTAGGTTGCCCACATCATCGCTATTTGGGCGCGCCATCTTGTACAGTGTTGCCGCTTTGTCGGTTTTTTTTGGGCCACCCTCCACGGTCCTTTAGCGTAGGAGACGGTGCATGGGAGTGGCCACAGTTGCGCAATTGGTGGCTGCAACCAATAGAGTGAGTAAAATAAGAGTGAGTAAAATAAGAGTGAGTATAATAAATTATTTTACTTACTCTATGGTGCAACCAACGTTTCACTGCATTCTGTGGTAAAATGCGCGTGCGTGGCCATGGAAACGGGCAGCGGTTGCACCATGCGCACCAAGTGAAACAACGCGACTGGAACCTGAGACAGCCAGACAGTGCTGCCACTTTATTTATTTACATAAATCGAACTGTTTTGTTTACAAAACGACAGCTGGAACGTCACACACATCATTGTGAACAGATACACAAAAACGAGCGGGCGCGCTGATCGGCAACATTGCCGAGACCAGCGCAAACTAGTGACAATTCGGCGAACTAACAGAGCCGTGACCTAGTTGTCTTTTATTAGTAGTGGTAGTGAAATGCTCAACAGTCAGATGGCGCCAGAGTGGCTACTATTTTGTCAGAATAGGAAACAACACACGGTCTGTTTGCATCTGGTCTCGCGCCTAACACTAAAACGATAACGATAAATAACAATAATCACTTGAAAACTTAATATATGTACAGTGTTTTTGACTACGTCTAAGTAGGGGAAATGTGGGGGGGGGCTGATGAGTCGCGCTGGAGTGGGGGGTGCCTCGAACGCACCAATCACAATCCTCCAAATGGACGTCAGTTGAGGGAGTGGAGGGTAAAGAAGCGCATTTTAACCTAAATTACCTCTACTAAGCTAGAGTAGTGTTAAAAGGATAGAGATAGAGAGCGAGAGAGAGAGAGAAGCGTCGATTGGTCGCGATAGTGAGGTTAAGGTCGAGCGAGCAAGCGCAGAGCCGCCGCACGATCTTACCACCTGTCAACAACAACGTCGCCAACTGAAAAACAAAAGCCGATCAATCAGCAGAGTGAAAGAGAGCGCAATAGAATAAGACATTAGTGGAAAAGAGCGCGCAGTTAGTTAAGCCTGAAGGGGGCGGGGCTCACAGTCGGTGCACTTTCTGGGGAACTGCAAAAGCAAAAAAATTCGTCAAATTTCCCCGATCACAACACACTAAATCACTCACCATGTTGACGATGTGGCGGATGCGCCGCCGTGGGCCTGGTGTTAATCGTCGAAAACTCAATAAGCATGATGGTGGTTAATAGCTAGAGGATTTGGTTAATCAAACTATCTGGTTGGGGTTTTTGGCTAGTAGTTTATTGCGCAATCCAAACAACAAACAAAACATGTTCGAACATGCACACAGTCATTCGCCAGCGTACCGGTACAAATAAATCACAACACCTTGAGAAGGAAATTAATTGCTCGCTCACTCACTCACACTCACACTAACTTGCCTGCTCTGTACACTAGTGGGCGCGGCCCTCGATCCAGATCCTTCTTATTCAATTAGGGCCTAACTAATTAATCAATAATTTATTTAATTATAAAAAATTATTCATTTTTCGACTAATATTATTTACTATTGGTTTGTATACGCGCGGCGGGAAAATTCAAGTCCAATGAATAATTTTCCATTAAGTGGGCGGGGCATTGGGTGTGGTGGTTAACCACTGTCTTTAACCCAGTTGGGGAGTGGGGGGGGTGCAAACAGAAGGCACTGTCAGTCAACACTGTCACTGCTTGGGGGGCGGGGCCCGTTCGCGCGCCTCGGGCTCTTATAACGGTCCCCACAGCACCAAGCCAAAGAACACAGCCCACATTAGCACAATCCAATGCACAGTAAAAATCGCATTCTCACCGTCAGTGATTTTTCGGGCGACAAACTTCAGACTCTCGTCGAGCAGAATCACCGGAATGGAGAACTTCATCACGGTCAGCCACTCTTGTACGGTCAGGGGGCACACTTGGAACACCACCTGCAAAAGTCATTGTTTGGACGGGTTTTAATTAGTGGCCACAGGCCACGCCCATTCTAAACGGGCACTCACCGAAAGCACATCCACGTAGAGAATGACAAAGTGGAGAGTGAAGGAGAGCGCCATTGAGCCGATGAGCCACAGGTTGCACCAGGGCGGCATCGCCACCAACGACTGGTTTTCTGATAAGCTATTTTTAAATAAAAAAAAATAGTCATCGATCACGCCCCTGGTTGGGTAGCTGACTGGTTAGTTACCTGTTCATCGCATTCAACATCTCGATGGTAACCAGGACAGAGAGGGCCATGGTCATGGGGTGGGGGTCAGTGAAGACCTTGCAGTCGATGCCCTTGAACTCGGGGCCGCCGGCAATGCATTGCAAGTGATGAGTCTGTGCGCACATAAAGAATGAGTGCAGGGACACCCCCCTACCAGAGCCCTCTTACCAATTGATAGTAGCTCATCTGGGGGCCTTCGGCCGAGGCCATAAACCACCAGGCGGCTGCACCCACAGTGGCGGCGCCCACGTAACCTCCAATGGCCAGGTAGCGGAAGAAGAGCCATCCGGAAATGAGCGACTCGTCGGCCTTGCGGGGCGGCTTGTCCATGATGTCGAGATCGGGCGGATTGAAGCCGAGAGCGGTGGCGGGCAGACCGTCAGTGACCAAATTGACCCAGAGGAGCTGCACTGGGATCAGCGCCTCGGGCAGGCCGAGGGCGGCCGTAAGGAAGATCGAGACGACCTAAGGGGCGGATTAGGAGCTGAGATGCAAAGGGCGGGCGCTTGCGCCATGACTCACCTCGCCGATATTGGAGGAGATCAGGTAGCGGATGAATTGTTTCATGTTGTTGTAGATGGCGCGGCCCTCCTCCACTGCGGACACAATCGAAGAGAAATTGTCGTCGGCCAGAACCATTTCGGCGGCCGATTTGGCAACAGCCGTGCCCGAGCCCATCGCAATGCCGATTTCGGCCTTTTTCAACGCTGGCGCGTCGTTGACTCCGTCGCCCGTCTGCAAAAGGGAAAGATATAAGGTTATGGCGCCCCCTGGGACTAAGAGAGAACTCACCATAGCGGAAATTTCGTTCATGCTCTGCAAGTACTCGACGATCTTGGACTTGTGCGCAGGTTCAACGCGGGAGAATAAGCGCGCGCGTGCGCACGCGGCCTTCTGCTCAGCCGGTGACAGGTCGTCAAACTCCCTGCCCGAGTAGGACTTGCCGGTGGTGTCTTCGTCCTCAGTAAAGACGCCGATGCGCCGACAAATGGCCTCAGCCGTCGCCTTGTTGTCGCCAGTGATGACAATGACGCGGATGCCGGCGGCACGACATCTCACGATCGAGTCCTGCACTTCCTTGCGGGGCGGGTCCAGCATGCCGACCACGCCCACAAACGTCAGATTCACCTCATAGGTGTAGAATTTGGTCGAGTCGCCCAAGTCCATCTCCTCGGGTTTGATTGGAGCGTCAGCGGTGGCGAGGGCGAGGCATCGGAGTGTGTCACGCCCACATCCATAGCCGCGCGTCACTTCCAGAATGCGATTCTTAATGGCGCTGGTGAGCGGCACCTTCTGTTGGCCGACGCGCACATGTGTACAACGGTCAAGCACGCCCTCGGGCGCCCCCTTGACAAACAGTTTCGGACCCGTGCCGATGCGCGATGGCTTCAACGGCACGCAATAGGACGACATGGATTTGCGATCGCGCGAAAACTCCAACGTGAACTCCTTCTTCCATTGGCTTTCGATGTCCTGGCGCACGCAGATGGCCGTCTGGCGTCGATCGCCCGACTTGACAACGTTGAACGGGTTCATTTTCTCGGCCAATACGATGAGAGCGGTCTCGGTGGCCTCGCCCACTTTTTCAAAGCACTGCTTGAACTCGTTGAAGTCGATCGAGGAGTCGTTGCACATGATGCAAATGGTGCCCAGCTCGTGTAGACCGTCGAACTTCGAGCACTGGACCTTTTGGCCTTTGAGGAAAACTTCGCCGATTGGCTCGTAGGTGGAGCCAGTGATCTCAAACTCGTTGAGCGAAGTGTCGCTACCTTCGACCTTGTCGAAGATGAACATGCGCGACACGGACATTTGATTGGTGGTGAGGGTTCCGGTCTTGTCCGAACAGATCACCGATGTGCAGCCGAGCGTTTCGACTGAGGGCAGCGACCGCACGATGGCGTTCTTTTTGGCCATGCGGCGAGTGCCCAAGGCGAGACAGGTGGTGATGACAGCTGGCAGGCCTTCAGGAATGGCGGCCACTGCCAGAGCAACCGCGATTTTGAAGTAGTAGACCGCGCCCTTGATCCAGGAACCGCCATGGGCGGGGTCGTTGAAGTGGCCGATGTTGATGGCCCAGACGGCGACACAGATGACGGAAATTACTTTTGACAGTTGCTCGCCGAATTCGTCGAGTTTCTGTTGCAGCGGCGTTTTGATCTCTTCGGTTTCGGACATTTCCGTGCGGATTTTGCCGATGGCGGTGGCCAATCCGGTGCCAATGACGATGCCGCGCGCCTTGCCCGCCGCCACATTGGTTCCGGAGAACAGGATGTTCTTCTTGTCCTGGTTGACAGCTCGGGGATCCGGCACCGGATCGGTGTGCTTGATGACGGAAACGGACTCGCCGGTGAGGATCGATTGGTCGATACGCAACGTTGTGGAGTAGATCTTGATGATACGAATGTCGGCGGGAATCTTATCGCCCACCGACACTTCAACAATGTCGCCCGGCACGATTTCGCGCGCCCGTATCTTCTGCACGCCGGTCTTGTCACCTCGGATCACTTTTCCCATTTCCGGTTCGTATTCCTTCAGGGCCTCAATGGCAGATTCGGCGTTGCGTTCCTGCCACACGCCCACCACGGCGTTCGCGATCAGGATCAGCAGAATAACGAACGGCTCGACGAATGCGGTAAAAGCGCCATCGTGTTCTTCGAACAGCGCCAACACCTGCAAAAAACGGAAATTTAATAGCAATCGATGTTTACGTAGAGGCGATGGGGATACCGCCAGTATTGCGCGCTCTGTTGCACTTGTAGGGAGCGCGGCTGCGACTAGGCACGAACGCCCACGAACTGCCACTGAGCGGCCCTTATTGTTATGCCGCGGCTCGTTAGGTCTGAACGCGGCATTAGACTGGCGGTTTTTTTTAATGAAGTTTTAAAAAAAAATTCCGTCCAAAAGTTTTAGCCGCTTTTTTCCAATTTATTGGGCCAATTATTGAAGGTCACCAGATACGAGCGTAACGGCCGACTAAGAGCATGCTCGAAATTATTGCAAGTTGTAAAAATTTCCTGCTAATTTTTGTGTTGAAATTTATGTTGGTTTTAGTAAAATGGCACCAATCTATTGACCGATAAATTGGTAAATGAACCCTTCTCGTTTCAATAGATACATTTAAGCGGACCCAGTAGCGTCTCATACTTCTTGTACTTTTTCAACTTTAAATAGTGGTTTTTCAAAATTCCACTGACAATTTGCAAGATTTCTTTTAAGGTCATTAGACCCAAATCTTCATAAAAAAAAGGCATTTTCAATTTTTAATTGTAAATTTACAGGCCTCTAGCCTCATTAGAGTTAAAAATTTCCCCAAAAAAAAACGTTTGCAAAAAACGCCAGTTACGCGCTTTGTCACAGCGATCAGAAGCGACCAGGCCCGAACCTCCACGAACACTGTCCATCTCGCCCGCATTTTATTAAAAACTTCGCCTTGGCCCTTGCCATAAGAGCTTCATGCGTAGGAGAGAGCGGACTGGACTACGGCGGTATGCCCGTCTCGTTCCAACCCATGCAGTTCTTATGGGAAGTGTGTGTGTGTGGACGTGCGCCCTCTAGGCCCTCATTTCCCGAGCGCCATAGTGGTTTTGAATGTTTTTTTTTGTGCAAAGGACGGCAGTCCGGGCGAGTTGGCACCGATCCAGATCAGCCGGTCAAAAGATGCGCGTCTAAATTTAATTTAACTGGGCGGCAGCGACATGAAGGTCGGCCAGCTGGCCTCGTGTTTCGCGCCCACTGGTCGCACGCTCGCCAGATGTCGCCACACGGCTTATATAACCCACGTGTCACTCTGGATACTTACAAAGGAAATAATTGCGGCTAACAGTAGGATTTTGACGAGCAGATCGTCGAATTGCTCTAGAACCAGTTGCCATATCGATTTGCCTGTTGGAAAAAAAATCTATTAGATTAGTGGTTTTTTTGACGTATGTCAATGTCAGTTTTGTGTAGGTATTCGGTGTGGTATTTCAAATCTCTTGTTGAAAATTTTGACTAGGCGCAGCGCCAACTTTGTGAGGAAAAACCTCAATTTATTTTTAAATCGTCAACTAGTGCGCCTGAAAATATTTCTGCCAATTTTCCTAATTAAATAAAATTAACGTCTGTGTGGGGATAATTGCGCTGAATCAACGAACAGCCTGCTGAGTCATTTAGCCCAATATTGAGTTCGCGGCGATAACGGATTAATTATTTGCCTGGAAAATGCGGCGTTAATCGCCAAACACACAAAGATGTTCAATGTCTTGCGGTCGAATGGAATTTCAACAGCGGACAGCTGCTCGCGTTTGACGTCATAACGTTGCGGTTACCTGATCGCGGCCTACTAAGCTAATGGGCACTCACCTTCCTCGGCCGGCAATTCTGCAACAAACAAACAAACATTTTAGTGGTTTGATTTGCACTATTTGGCTAATGGAAAGCGAGATTTTTGTTTTTTTTTGATTTAAAAAAGGGGTGCTGGTGGCGGCAACCCGCTCAACAGCAGGGATGCATTGTGGGTTGCTGCCAGCCAGTGACGCACGCCAATTGCCCAGTTATGCAGTGAAATGGGGGCCAGATGCCAAGAGGCGTGAGGCGCTCAACTCACCATTGGGGCCGTATTTCTCCTGGTTGCGCTTGATCTGGTCGGGGGACAGGCCTTTGTCCTGGTCGGCGCTGAAGTACTTCAGCACCTCATCCACGGTCTTCTCATGGGCGTTATCCATCACTCACCACTTCTGCAACGGAAACAAACCCGGGCGTTTAGCAAACGGGGCCCCTTCAGTGAGGGTGGGAGGGCGCAGCCCTGGCAGGTTAACGGAGAAACGCGAATGCGACAAACTACTGTGGGGAGGTAGGGTGAAATCACGCAAGCAACATGCACATGACTGGTTAAGCTGGCACAAATTGAGGAAATTCGCTGGGAAAACGTGTAGGAAAGCGTAAATCTGCGACGCGAAGTGCTTGACGGTGACAACAAACTGTCACTGTCAGCCAGGCGAGTGCTGGAAGGGTGGCAGGTCAGTGGCGTGCCGCCGGCCCAAACACGAAAAGTCGCTCGTTTGGGCCTGAAACGCGGTCAAAAACCACCGGCGCACACAAAATAAGCCCAATAAGTGATTAGCAGCGCGGGATTGGACGGCAATCAATCAAATCCGGCCAATTAAGCGGCAATGATTGATGGGAACCAGTGGCGCATTTGGCAGCCGTCATCGTGGCGAGCATGTGGACGCAGCTGATTGGTCGGCAAGGTCACGTGCCCGGCCACGATCGGCGCCAAATTCAAACCGGGCCCGAGCGCTTTATAAATAAGCGGGGCCCCGGTTACGTAACCGGGCTGCTCGGGGGGGCACTGCACTGCACTTACCGGGCCGCAGCGTTGCGTTGCAGATCCAGTGGCGGGCGCGCACTCACTAAAACCCTACGAAGGTTGCGATCACAACAAAAAAAGTTTTCACGGATTGATGGGCGGTTCAGGTTTGGGGCCCCATTCGGCGGATCAGAAACAGACGTTTGCGAGTGGACGCGAGCGGATTCAGTCGCGAAACGGGCGCCGGGTTTTCGGTGCGCGCCTTTTTATAATCTCGGTGACCGGCAGGCCACGTAAATGGGCACGGTGCCAGAACAGGGCTGCGCCAGCGGCCCGCAAAAAAACTGCCGTCGCGACGCTTATTAATGGCCAAACGGGACGCTGCTGGGACCAACTTTATCGGCTACCGGCCACAGCTGCTCCGGCAGCCTTTGAGTTACGCCACTGGTTCCGTTTCCAATTCTGGTTGCTAGCATGGTTGTGTCGTCTGCATAGCTGCAGGGCGCGAGCCCTCCAATGGCCACGCCCTTTTTTGCTGTTGATTAGCCGTCGTAATCATGCAAGAGCTGCCGGTTGCCATGGGGGCCCGAAGGGCTGAGCCTCCTGCGGCTGTTCATAGTTGGCGCCCTACGAAAGTTAGTAATTCAAGGACGTGCCCTTCAAAATCTCAATAAAGCGCCAAAATCAAAAAAACCTAATTGAAATTGAAAAATTGAATTGAAGAAAAATTGTGTCTTTTAAAATATTTGGGGATTTTTAAAATCCAAATTGCATTTTAAAGGGAATTTATTGCTCTTCGTTTGATGTTCGGAACTGTTTTTCATGTGGCCGATGATTTAGGAGTTGCAACGGTTTATATCTGCGTCGCCCTTTTGGGGTTTTTGACTTCTGAGCGCGTATTTCTTTAGGGATTTTTTGAATCAAAAGCGTATTTAAAAGGCGATTTATTGCTCTTTGTTTCATGTTTGGAAATGTTTTTCATGTGACCGAAAACTTGGAAGTTACAAAGGTTTATATGTGGGTCGCCCTTTTCGCAACTTATCCATGTACTGTTGCAGTGTTTTCTCGCAATTCTCTCTTATTTCTGGCGGGATTTTCAATGACCATTAATTTTTTTCAAAAGAAATTTGCGCATGCGACATTTTACATGTCAAATTTTTTTGAACCGACTGAAAGTAGAGAAGCTGCGAGTATTTATAGGAGGGTCGCCCTTGTCGTAATTCATCCATGTGATCGGTTCACTTTTATCTCCAAAAACTCGCTTATTTCTGGTGCGATTTGAAAAACTTAAAGTTTTAGTCAAAGAAAATTTAATGCTCTTTATTTAGTTAAAAGAATTTTTTTCATTTACGTTGAAATAGAAAAGCTGTGTCGCTTTACATAACGGTCATTTTCGAAGCAAAATCCGTCCGTCTAATTTCTATTAAATCTGGCTTATTTCTCGGTCATTCTTTATTGATGAAAGTTAATTTTAAAGGGAATTTAATGCTCTTTAATTGCTATTTAGATTTTTTTTTCCGGATGAAAATTTTGAAACTGCGAAGGTTTATATGAAGGTCGCCCTTCACTCAAACCATAAATGAGTGTAGTCGCGTTTTTTCGCATTGCTTGCTTATTTCTAGTGGGATTCTCAACATTTTCAATTTATTTTAATTGGGATTTCATGCCGTACAAACTCATTTATTTTTGGAGCAATTTTCAATGTCAATGTCTCAAAAGCAAGACAATTGAACGCACTTCAAGCTATCTTCAGGCGTTTTTTGCATCCAGCCCAAAATGGAAAGGCTGCGCCGGTTTATAAAATCGCCGCCTTTTTCACCAACGGTCTAGTCACCGGTCTTTTGCCATAGGAACCGACTGGACGACCTTTTGTTGACTCCATTCGAAGGCCGCCCTTTTCGAAAACTTCCATAACCTTGAGGCGTGGTTTTCTAAAAAAATCGGATTAAAGCGCCAATTTAGATGGGACTTTCACACTTAAAAAAGGTTCTTGGTGCGAGTTTTTATCACACATTTGACCCCGTGCAATCCTCAAAAATAAAAAAAATTGGAGATGCCGGGGATCGAACCCGGGGCCTTTCACATGCAAAGCGAACGCTCTACCACTGAGCTACAACCCCACCTAATGTAAATTGCAAATCATTGCAAAACCTTCTTGAATATTTGCAGACCAGCCCCTCAAATTAATCATTTTGGGGATTGATTGATTAAGAAAAAAAAATTAAAATTGCTAGCACAATTTTTGACACGGAATTTAATCAGGGCATTTTCTTGCCAATTAGCCCTGCCAGCCATCAGCCGCCATCTTGGTGTGACTACCCT
Organism: Dendroctonus valens; assembly: GCA_024550625.1. Lineage (NCBI taxonomy): Eukaryota > Metazoa > Arthropoda > Insecta > Coleoptera > Curculionidae > Dendroctonus > Dendroctonus valens. The sequence continues at coordinate 232,627 of JAJTJO010000700.1, forward strand.
TGACACTGTCGTCAAGGCAACTGGAGCTGTTGTGCGCATCTAACCTCAATCGAAGTGGGGCCCAAATGTGCGAAGTGTCAGCTCAGAATTTTCCAGCCCTTTTTCCCGAGATTAAGGGGCGCCTGGAGGCGGCGCGCTTTGTCGCCATGGACCTGGAGTTCAGCGCCTTGAATCCGCGCCCCGAGAACCGGCCCAGGTGAGCCTTTTTTCCCCCCGCCCTTACAGGGCTTCTATCTTTGACGGTTTATCACAGCATATTCGACTCACCGGAGGTTCGCTATGCGAAGCTGCGTCTAGGGCTGGAGGGCGTGGTGCCGCTGCAGGTGGGCCTGACAGCGTTCACGTTCGACACGGCACGGAACAGCTACAGCGGGCGCAGCTTCAGCTTCCATGTGCAGCCGGCGTCGTTCCAGGGCGTCGATTCCTGCTTCCTGCTGCAAACCAGTTCTCTCGCCTTTCTGAAGCTGCACAATTTCGACTTCAATAAGGTGAGGAGTTTGGGGTTTAGGAGGCTGGACGCTGATTGGTGTATGGGGGGCTGGTTTCAGTTTGCCTATGGCGGGGTGCCCTTTATAAATCGGCGGCAGGAGCAGGTGCTGCGCCAGCTGATGGAACAGGACCAACTGTCGGAGCTGAACGCCAACAATGTGCAGCTGATTGATGGTATCGTTAGCCGCGAGGTCCCCCGCGTGGCTGCGTGGCTGAAGAAAGCACAGCTCGGCGAGGAGCTGGCGCTCGCCGATGTGCCCTCTGATGAGGAGGTGCGATTTTTTGTGCAGCGCGCCTTGAGGGCGCGGTGCGCTCCTCTGTGGACCTGCGTGCACAACGGGGAATTGCGCGTGCGACGCGTGAGCCCCGAGGAGTTTGAGGCGTTGGACGCCGCCCAGCCCTTGGAGGAGCTGATGCTGGAGGGGCTGCAGGGCTTTGCCCGCGTGGTGAGGCTGTTGGCCGCGCTCCGCATCCCCCTGGTGGGGCACAATATGTTCCAGGACCTACTCCTGGTGGTGACATGCTTCGAGCAGCCGCTTCCCGAGTCCTACTCGGCCTTTAAGCGCCTGGTCCAGACGCTGTTCCCACTGGTGTTCGACACCCGCCTGATTTCCTATAAAGTGCGCCTGGGGCTGCCCGAGGCGCAGCGCTGGAATGACCGCAGTAAGTTCTTTTTTCAAGTGTTGTTGACTGGTGTTGAGTGCGTTTGCCATTGCAGGCCTGCAGACGATGTTCGAGTTCTTGCAGCAGGGGACCACCCTGGGCGGGAATGCGCCCAAGGTTTCCCTGGAAGGCGCCCAGGACAGTCCGGTGCAGTTTCACAACGCCGCTTGGGACTCCTACTGCACGGGCTACGCCTTCATCCATCTGGCCCACATGAATATCAGCGACAGCTACCCCAAGTCCAAGCAGTTTGTTAGCAGCGAGCTGCTGGCGGGGCTGCGCCCCTTTGAGAACCTCATCAATATGATCCGCTGCTCAGCGCCGTTCATGGTCAGCACCAAGGGATTTATCCAGTGCCTGATTGACTGACGGTTTGTTTGTTTGTTGCAGAATCTGGCCGGAGCCGATCCAGATAGCACGAGGCCGCCGCACTTAGTGATTGAGGCGCGTAAAAATAGCTCGCTCAACGTACGGCAGGTGAGCCAGTTCTAAATCCGGGCGCTCGACGGCGGGGTAAATTTAGCGACTTTTTGTGGGGGCCCCCGCAGGTGACCGAGCTGCTGAGCCGCTTCGGCTACGTGGAGGTGCGCAAGCTGCGCCCGCCCCGCACGGCACTGATCGCCTGCGACAACCACGGCAAGTGAGTGAATCGGGCACGCCACTGAACCAGCTGGCGCTCATTAATAACCACATTGGCAATGCGATGCGGTTTATTTGCGGAATGTGTGTGCGAATGCTTGGCCACTGGTTGCGTCATTGCTCGCATGCCCCACAACGTCCCACTAATTTTTTTGGGTTCACGATTTCAGCGCCAAACGCATCCTAAGGGAGCTACGCCACCATCCCCAGTACCGGATTGGCCAGTACGTCGCCTGGAAACACTCCCCATTGGTGCGGCCGTTGCTGCTGTAAGCCCCGCCCCCGTTTTTTAACCCCGCCCTGCTCTCATTCCCCCAATGTTGCAGGGGGGCGTTGACGGTGTCCGGCGCCCTGTTGCTGTGGCAGCTGCTCCATGCGTCCAGCCCCCCTGGGGTCCCATCAGTCCCTGCCTGAACGTGCCAGTTACGCAAGGTAAGCGGCTAAAAATAGCGCTCAACTGCCTCACTGTTTGACTCAGTCAAGTCGGCGGCGCGCGTTTTAAAATTTAAAAATAATTCCCATCAAGCCCTTTGGGGCCAAATACTACTCGCGATTGACGTCATCGCTGGGGCTTTGGCATGGCGATGACATAAGAGTGGCAGGTGGGCGTTGGACAAGCTCCACAGTGACGTCACCGGCCGCTATGGGAAAATGGTTGGAAAATGCGGCGCATTTTCCAACCGGGCCGGACAGACAAGAGGCGATTTTTCTCGGTCGAGCGAGATGGTTTATTTCGAGAATGCGAATTGTCGCGACCTTTGCCAAAGCCCAGGCCAACCGGATCGAACTGGTTCGAGTGCAGGGGCGCACGTTGCATATTGGGAAAAAATCCATTAATTAAAAATTAATCAAATTCCTAATTCCCTGGGGGCAAAAAACCAGCTCACACCACACTGGTCAAACGTAAATATTTATTTGGAGGTTATTTGGCGGCATTTTACGGCCGATATTAAAGGTCGCCGCAAATTTATGATACGGCACATTAAATCGCGTCGTAAAGTTGAATTTTTGCAAATTTATCGCGCTCCATATTCAATAATTGTGGTTTATTTTTTTGTGAGTGTGTGTCCGCGACCGCTTGATTTAGATGCCTGTTTTCTACGGCGCGCGCGCTATTTTTAGTCGATGGCTTTTTTTTCGAGTATTTTAATTTTAGTTTGTTTTTTTTTTCAATCACCCGTCCAAGATCAAGAGGGAGGCTTTGCTGGCGCGCATGAATGGCAACAGATGAGTTTGACAGATTGCGTCATTTGTGGGAATATAGAGTGTGAAGAATGGCAAAAATTTCACTTTTTTGTCCAAATTTGCGCATTTTTTCAGCTTTATTTTAAAAATCGTTAATTTCCCCAAAAAGTACAAAGTTTTTATAGAATTCAAGAACGCAGCACTCCAAACACGTAGTTTTTACGCTAATAGACACAAAAAGCGCTTTATTTTTTGGGTGGTTTGCACTTTTTTACTCAAAATTGGTGACCGTAGTTGACTCCGGCTGGTTGAAATTTTCGTTAAATGCCCCGTTGTCGTTCTCTGGTTTTATTAATGCCCATACTATGTCCATCGCGATCACCCGTGCTGGTCTAGAGCAGGAATAGAGTAGTGTTGTCGCATACGGTCGTTAGCGGCAACCTGGCGCTTGGCTACCTGTCAGTGAGTTGACGAGTCAACGTCCTCCGGTTTATTTTTGAGTATAAAATCGCCGCCTTACTTTTGAGTGAATTGAGTGAGTGCCTCTCGGGAATGGATAGCAAGACTCCCTTTCCCTAGAACAACGATTCTAGGCTCCAGCTGATCTCTGCCAGGTAAGAGCGCTAAAACCACTAGGCTAAAGGTGGAAAACGTTCCTAATCTGTTGAGTAGTTAAGAAGCGCTGTTTAGTGAGTGAGTGCCTCTGGCATGGCTTTTTCCCGAAAATTTATCCCAAGCGCCAGCCCATATTTAAACAGTAAGTGCGTAAAACAGTTTCAATGCCCAGACTAGCTGCGTCTCTCTCAAATCAGCTAGTCTAGAGCAGGATAGATATACGTCGCCTCCGGTCGTTAGCGGCAACGTGGCACTTGTCCAGTTGTCAGTTCTTTGAATAATGAACGTCCTATCATTCGTTTAATGGTAAAAAATCACCGCTTAGTGAGTGAGTGCCTCCGCAGGTATGAATAGTGAGGCCCTCTTTCGCCAGAGCACCGATTCCAGGCGCCAGTCCATTTAATGTAAGAAATAAGTGCGCACAAACCACTAGACTAAAGTGGAAAACTTCCACCCAAACTATATCCATCTCTTTCATATAAGCCAGTCTTGAGCAGGATGTATATACGCTGTTGTTTTTGTTACCGGTGACGGTTAGCGGCATCGTGGCACTTGACCTGCTGTCAGAGCGACGTCAAGCCTTTCTCCTTCAGTTTTTTTTAAGGAAAAATCACCATTTTGTCAGTGAATGCCCCCCCGGAAATGAACAGTGAGGCCCCCTTTCCCCAGAGCACCGATTGCAGACGGCAGGTAAGCCCCCCAAAATCAAATAATTCTCCTAAAGTGTAAAACATCTATTATGAATCTGATATCAATCAATTGCACGGGGGCCCCTTTTTGGGGGGCCATTAGCGTCCAAGTGCGCACTAATACTGCCGCCGGCTTTATCACAGCACAAGTGAGGTTAGGACAGTTCGAAGCCGGTGTTGCAGCTGACCGCATAGCGCAGCTTCTCGCGCAGCGTACTCTTCTTCTGGTAGTTGGGCAGCTTCAGCAGGTTGAAGCATGTGGAGGAGGTGGGCAGCCGGTTCTGCGGGTCCTTTTTCCGTATAGTGAAAAAGCCCCGGAAGACGCTGCCTGGAATCGATTTAAAAAGACGCTAAAACCGCGTGTGGGAATGGGGAATAAAGGCCGGCAGACGCACCAATTGTGTCACCCGTGTCCTCGTCGTCGCCCACTTCGACACAGCGAATGGAAAAGGGCGGCTCCAGGTTGGCGAACCCGAACAAGGGCGGCTTGGAGCAGCTGGTGACAAACTTGAGGAACATGCGCCGCTCCTCGTCGCTGAAGTCGCGCTCCAAAATGTCCCACAGCCAGCCAATCACGCGATGCGAATCGTGAAAGCCGCCGTAGTATTGGCAGTGCTTGCGCAGATCGCGCAGGTCCAGCGGAATGTTGTCGCCCGAAATCAGCCTCTGCAGCTGATTGGAAAACACGCGGCCAATCAGAGTCAGTCACTGGCCACGCCCCCTAATTACTCACCTCGGGCGTGGAGAAGAGCGTCAGCCAATCGGGATTGACGATCGAGCGGAAGCCCTTGATGAAGGCCGCCGTTTGCTCCTTGATTTGCACATGCATGCGGAAGTGGGCCATCAGGTGGATGTAGTTGATGCTGCAACCGCCAAAGGGAGATAAGAGAGCCCGCCAAGAGAGTTAAGGGGTTTGTTTACATGTTGTCCTTGGTGACGGGCACAGCGCGCCCGCCCGGGATCAGCTCATGCGTCACCACCCGCCCCATATGGTCGTCGTCGACGCTGAAAGTGAGGTTAAGATCAGCGACGTCGTCCTCATAGTGTTTCACGTAGCTGAGGCTGCGATAGAGAGCGAGGTCTAGTGAGGGCAGCTCATCCATCGAGCTGTACATGGCCTGCGACGTCTGTCCGGAGACCTGAAAATGGAAAAAATCGGGCGCATTGCCTCAATGTTTGGAAGCAAGTGAGGTACCTGACTGAGGAAAAATGAGGCAAAGGGAACGTCGACGACGATTCCCTCATAGACGGCCTTGCCGAGGATTTTGCCAGTGAACTCAAACAGTTGCAGATGGTTGTCTTGCAGATGCGACGTGGAAGATGGGTAGAGCCGCTCCTCACTGGTCGCCCTAAACAGGTTGAGCGCGGGGTCAAAGACGCGCTTCACGCTTTCCTCGAGAAATTCCTTAAAAACGCCGTCCTGATCGATCCCCGCCTCGTCCAGCCCATATTCGTTGATGAAGCGCACCCGTATCACGCCCTTGAGCGCTTGCGGCGGCAGAATGGTCAACTGCCGGTAGCCGTCTTCGACTATGCGATTCCTGTCACCCAAAAACTAGATAATGAGCGCCGATTGGTTCAAAGGGAGGCGGTACCTGTGCACGGTGATGAGCGTGGATTGGCTGGCGGCGCACGCCGACTCTGTCAGCCCCAACACGGTCTTCTCATTGGCGATGTACTTGCGGAAAAGCCGCACCCGGTCCTCGTGCGGGATGATGTGGGGCGTGGTTTGTAGGAGGAGCTGGGGTGCGCGCCTGCCCTTCTCCAGGTCGGCCAAAAAGGCAGCCACTTTGATGTCACGCACCAGCCAGTGATCGGGGGGCGTGTAGCTGCGCCAACAGTCGCGCTTGTAGAGAACCATCAGCAGCGTGTGCAGCGATCGGAACAGCGAGTTGCTCTGAATCGACTTGATGTCTGAAAGCTGGCCAATCAAAACGGGCTTCCTGCTGCTAAACCCCGCGTCCTACCAAACAGGTTGCCCAGCACCGCCTTGTAGAGGAACACGTTGAGGAAGTGGGACATGGCGACGAAGTCTCCCAATAGGAACAGTCGCTGCTTCTCGTACATCTCGATGTCGTCCAATAGCCTGCCAGGTGTGCGTGAATGAGTGAGTTTAGGTGGGTTCTGACAGCTACTCACGTCACATAGTGCGTCATGCAGTCGGCGAACAGTTGCAACATCTGGAACTCGGGCGCGGAGCATTTGGTGTTGAAGGCCAGATGATCGAGGAACGTTTTAAGGCCGCATGTGGGCCCCAAAGAGCACAGGAACAGCCACAAATCGTACAGGATGGTGTTCTGGTAGCAAAGGCCTGCGCCCAAACAGAGTGTTTAGCTAGCCCCGCCCCACTGCAGTGGGTCGAGGCTTACCAGTGAGAATATCTAGCTGCAATTGGGTGAGCGTGTGCAGGGCGGTGTGAAAAAGCGAGCAAATCAACACGACGCGATGCACCTCCGGACTGCCCAGGGGGCGGTAGGGGCGCTGAACGCCCCCCTTGGCCCCGCCCTTTTCCAGCATTTTCTTGAAGAAGCCTTGCGCCTGAGCGGGAGCTGGTCTGGCGGGCGGAGCCACCCCCTCCACTAGCTCGGCCAGGAAGTTGCCCAGCAGGATCTGGATGACGTCAACGTTCCACAACAGATGCAGCTGCGCCTTGATGTGGCCGATGGCGGAGTGCAGGCCCGGATCGAGCGGCTGCGCAAACCACCCCAAAACCGGATGCCAATGGGTGAGCGTCGACTGCTTGCTCACCACGTAGTTCTGGCAGCTTTCCAGCAGCCCGGTGACGACCACCTGGAAATGGCGGGGCTTTGGTGATTAGGTGAGCGCCCCAATGGGCAGGGCCATTTACTGACCGTGAAAGTGGGAAAGCAGAGGTTAGGCAGGGTGGAGTGGCGCTCCAGGTGCGCCATCTGGATCAGGTTGGCCAGTAGACAGAGCGCGTAGCTGCCCTCCAGTGCGTTGAACACGATACGCATCGACTGCTGGCTGGACAGCAGCTCCAGGCTTCTGGTGAAGATTTGATGATGTTGTAACGTGGCAATGCTCTGCAACCGAGAGTGAGTGGGTGAGTGAGTAAGCAATTGCTCCTCTGGGTGAGTGTGCCGACCTCAGGCGAAGAGACTTGTAAATGATGCAACAGCGCCGGCACTGCTAGCATGTTGATGAGAAAAATCGTCATGAATTTCTCGGAAAAGTTGGCGGAAATGAGGGGACGCAGCCCCAAAGTGATGATGGCCGAGATGGAAGCGGCCTTGAGGCGGCCCAGGCCCCGGATCAGCAGCCCCTGAAACACTCCTGGATAAACAGACCCTGAAAGGGCCTTAGTGAAGTGTTGCACCTTGAGCACCAGGTAGAAGCCCTTGTGGAAGAGCTGTCCCATCAGGTTGGCGCAGAGCTGACTCATGCCGCTGCGTAGCTGAGCCATGGCCTTGATCTTGAGCATCGCCCACGTGTTGGTGCTGGTGAAGGCCACTAGCACGTGCAAGAACAGAACGATGGCTTTCATGTCGGCGGCCAGTTCGGGTTTGAGGTCGTTCAAGTAGGCGCAGCACTTCCACAGGATGTTGTTCATGTGGGCGATCCACTGGAGCACGTGCTCCTTGCCTAGGGCTGCGTCCCCGCTTTGGTTAATTGCTTGAGTGATGGGCTGGCGTCACTTACCCACCCCCACGTAGCTAAGTTTGGGAGAGTCGCAGTCCAGCGACGCTACGAGGTAGCGGCACAGCTTGGCAAAGCGCTCCTTGTCGCGCTCCTTGCGCCACACCAGCAGCATCCGCACGCTCAGCTGGTAGACCTCGAGCGCCGGCTTGGTACATTGATCGGGCAGCGCCCGATCGAACTCCTCACTGAAAACCAGCCGGGTGTAATGGGGCATAGCCCCGGACGCGTGATCTACTCACAGAATGACGCGAGAGAACTTGAGACGCGCCAGCCAGCCCCGCACAGTCGCCTGGATCTGGACAGCGGCCGCCTCGCGGCGCTTTTCAAGCGCCCGCTCCTCCCTGGCCGCCTTTGTCAGCTCGAGGAAGTCGCCCTTCGGGTTGCCGCCGCTGTGGAACATGGCGCACTCTCACAGGGGCCCCCTTTTGCACGAAACTGCCATTGGGGCCGATACTCGGTTTGTTTACGTGCATCAAAGTCATCCAGTGACGTCTTCTGTGCGCTCTGGCTCGCTAACCTGAAAATGGGCGGCGTTGCCGTTGTTGGGCGTGGTGGTTGATGTGCCTGCACTTGCACAGCGATTAATTTGCATTTTTTTTATTAATTAATTAAGCGTTGGGTCTGCCGTCGCAAATTGAATTCTTATTGTTTAAAATTGGGGGAATTGGTTGAAATACTCAAAAGAAGGGAGTCGAAGTATGTACAGTTTTATTTTCTCGCCTAACAGGGTAAAAACATCAATAAAAGCCAACACTGCATTGTTTGTATTCAAGCGGCAAATAACCGATTTTTCTGGTTTATTCATCTGAATTAATTGTTTCAGGGCGAGGCCTCCCAGCGGCGTTGCCACAGGCGCGGCAGACCAAGCGGTTGATTGGAGAGGATCATCTTTGGAGTATAGAGTGAGGTTCGTTCTCCAGCCAGCCATAATCTAGCAAAGGTGAGAGATAGTTCATAACGGGTTTATTGAAAAAAATTGCGCTGTTGCCAGCCGGGGCGGTTTTTTTCCTGTTGTCCGGGGGATCGCTGTCACATAATTAGTGTACTCCAACAGGTGTCGGGAGTTGAGGATACCAGAGCACCTGATGAAGTACAATAGGCATGTGACTGAAGAAGGTGGTGGAGCGTCGACAACCGCGCCCTCCTTGGTCCTCCGGTGAGACTCAGCGGCGCTGCGCGCGCTACTTCAGGTACCTGACTAGTGCAAAAGAACAGTCGGAGGCACTGAGGTAGCGCCCACAGCGACGCCACTGGAACCCATTTGGGGCGTGGCGGCTGGAACCGGTTCGTTGGGGAGAGGGGGGCCGGAAATCTCTACCTGATGTGCCAAATCCGCAAGGTCAACGCTGACCCATTTGGGGTAGGGCCTGGTTGCCAGACGTCGCTGAAAGTCGTCAAAATACGTGTACTTACTCGGAAACACCATGACAGTTGCGGACACAAAGCCTCTTTGTGCGATTAATCATCAGCTATTTTCGGGTTGAATTTTAGGAATTTGTCTTAGTCATCAGCCATCGGTGCTGATTCAGTGGGTTTTCCGCGATTTCGCGACCATCCTCAGGCCAGCCATGCGGTTGGTCGGTTTGCAGGTTAGTTGGCCCCTGTGGGAGCTGAAAGGGCGGCACGTGCCCTAATTGGTCGTGGCCTACTTACCGGATCGGGGTGGCGGCGGTTGCACCAGATTGCACAACATTTGGGGGGACGCGAATGGGGAGATGGGGAGCAGGCGGGCGGGCGAGCGAGCAAGCGATCGAGGCACTGCGGGCGACGGTGCAAATACAGCAAAGGTTCCGGTCGGTGAGCGCGATGACGTCAGCGTCTGGAACCTTCGGCGGCGCAAAAAAGCGTGTTGATCCCACGTAGTGCAAAAATCGCCGCCTGTTACCATGCGGCATCGGCGTCGCGAGGCACCCAGTGACCGTTTTTGGGGACAAGGCTGCCGATCGGAGCCGCCTGCCGCTTATTATCTGGCACACTGTCGTCGGTCGCCCTGTCGGCCGCCCCAGATCGGCACACTTGCCAGGCGAAAGGCCTTCGGCTGCGATAGGCCGACCCGAGCCCGAGCCGAATGAGCCGATGCGATCTCGACGACCGACCCGAACGAAGTGATCGAGCTGGCGACGGAGCCGGCGTAGGAACCGAAGCTGATCGCACGACGACCAATCGGAGACGAGCCGGTCGCCGAGCAGTGCCGAGACAGGCCGAACGCGCCCGTCGAGTCCTGGTGTGAACCGGACTGTCTGGAGGTCCTTAACCTAACTTAACGACCGCGACGTGAACCGTCGCATCGCGGCGCGGCCGCCGACAATCCCCCGCCGGCCCGCACCGCCCCTCCTCGCGGTTGCAGTTTTGGGCATTCGCTGCTCAGTCTTGAGGATTTTGACGGTCGCCATTTGGCAACTGTCGAAAATTAATTGGGTTTTTTCACTGACAGCGTCCCAGTGCCGTTCGTCGGCGCAGTTTAATTCAGAAAATTAGTGCCGTTGCATGCACAAGACTCAGGTCAGCGTGGTTTTGTGCGATCCAATCAGTTTGTTGGCACAATTACCGTGATGTCGTGCCGAGCCCTATGGGCACGACACTGATTGGGTGGCAAAATATTGGGCAACTTTAGAAGACTTTTATGCGCTGCATCTGGATTAAAACACTATTTGCCAAAAATCAGTGTCGTGCTCGCAAGGTTCGGCACAACTTCGACATTATCGCTACTATTGTGCCGAGCACAACAATGAGTTGAACGCAAAAAAAACAGTCAGATGTTCACTTTTTTACACTACGTGTTAACACAACAAACGCATTAGAAACAGTTTAAAGTCGAAGTTGTGCCAAAACGTGCGAGCACTACACTGATTTTTCGGCAAACACTGATCAATCAGAAGGTTTAAAGCGGTTTTATGTCGAAACCAGTGCCGTGCCCGTAGGTCTTTGCCCTTTGAGCACGACACTGGATTCGTCTAAAAAAACAATCTAAACTAGTCAAGTATTCACTTTTTCGCATTCAAGTCAGTGTCATGCCCGAAGGGCTTGACACAACATCGACATTGAAATATGAAATAGTAAAAAAAAAATTGATTGTCGATGTTGTGTCGAACAAAAAGCGACAAATCAGATAATTTGGAAGGTTTTTTGCATTAAAATCAGTGTCGAACCGAAGAGCTCGGCACAACTTCGACATTAGACTCTCTCTCATGCGTTTGTTGTACCGAGCCCTTGGAGCACGACCCTGATTTGAATGTGAACATTCAACAATCAATTAGTTTAGAGTGTTTTGTTGCGCACTTCTTCCTATTAATTAGTGTCGTGAGCGAAGGGCTCGGCCCAACAAACGCATTAGAGAGAGTCTAATGTTGAAGTTGTGCCGAGTTTAAAGTGTATTTTTTACCTGAAAATCCGTTTTGCGCTGAAAAAAAGCAGTGAATGTTATGTGAACATTTGACAGACCCAACTGTCAGAAACGTACCTTGACTTGGCAAGAGTAGCAAGTGACGCACGCGCACTGTCCTAAATACACATACACACATCGGTAAAGTCAAGCCATTTGACAATGACAACTGTCACTGTCAGCCGTGCTGCAGGCAGCAGCGACTGGTTGAAGTGAAGCAGAAAAAGGGGCGGGGAAAGTGCGAAGCTTTAAGGGCGCCGCCGGGTGACGTCAACGTACGCCCCCGTCTAGACGGGCGAGCTGAAACGCGCAGCGCCGGACATGCAGTTCATCCCGCCGCCCTCGCCCCCGCCCCAGGACAAGGTCGGCACGTGGCGGCCCTCCAGTGGCGTACGCGAAAGGAAAAAAGGTGATTCATCCCGGATGTGGCGCCCAATCTGGCATTTTATTAATAAAAACGATAACAAACAACAAATAAGTGGAATCCGAGTGCGTCACAGGCGGCTGACGGTCCGTTCGTTTGTTCAGTGCTATTTTTAGTGGCAATTGCGGGCGCGACACTAGTGGCCTCTAGGGGCGCGAATGGCGGTTGATTGCTCCGGCAGGCAACAAACGGTATTTTAGCGGATTTTTAATTAATTAAGAAAAAGTTCGGGCGGCGCAGACAAGAGAGCGGTGAGAAGGGGGGGGGGGCGGAGCACCGGAGCGCGTCCAATGGGTTTCAATGGCACCTTTTTGCCGGCCGCCAAGGTGAACAACCGAGCGGATCGAGGACAGGGACTTTGCGCGCCGTCTGGCAACGGCGCGCCGCTGGCGTTGCGACGCCTCAGCCGCGTTTACACAGGCGAAATGCGCCCGATTGTCAGTCGGGACGGCGGCGAGACGACGACAGTATTTGAACTTGGCATCGATTGCCGTTTTTTTCCTTCTGCTGTTTTATTTGTTTCATTTTTCGCTTCTTGGAAATGCGGCAGCGCAGCGCAGTGAAGGCGCCCTCGATCCTTTCGAATCTCCATTCATTTGGCTAATTGAGTTGACTGAATTGTGGTTGAACAGTTTGCTGGTTGGTGCGCCACTGGTTTTGGGGGGGGGCGCATTTCACCATTTCACTAAGTCAGGTACCCAGAAGAGTGTGACGTCACGCCGCCCCCGTTTCTGCTTTGTGCAGTTGCTAAGCGGGCGGTGCACGCGCAGCACTTCTGGTTCCAAGGTCGCAGCAAGGACATGTGCAGACCCCATCGGAACCCGACCTGGTTCCCAATAAAATCGCGACGAATTCGACACGCGCGCGCTCATATTGCATTCATTCTTTTGTCCTGCCACTGCCTACGCCCATGCTCGAATCGATACACACACACACAAACTCACGTCAATTGGCCGCCGATATCGACTGGATGTTTCTCATTTTTTTTATTGCTCGTAAACAAGTGAAAGCCGCCTAAATTTAGACACTGATTAGAGTAGAAGGCGATTTCTGTCACGTGTCAGCTGACAATCAGTGTCGGCACAACATCGACATTAAGCACTTGACCAATGTCGAAGTTGTGCCGAGCCCTTCGGGCACGACACTGATTTTTACCGAAAACCTACCACACTGTTTGTTTTGTCGGTTTTTGTTTCTCAACCAGTGTCGTGCCCAAAGGGCTCGGCGCAACTTCGACATTGGTCAAGTGCTAAATGTCGATGTTGTGCCGAGCCCTTCGGGCAAGACATTGATTTGAACGTGAAAATTAAACATTTCATCAGTTTAGAGTGTTTTTCGTGTCAAAACCAGTGTCTTCGGCACAAAATCGGCATCAAACACTCTATAATGCGTTTGTTGTGCCGAGCCCTCCGGGCACGACACTGATTTTTACCGGAAAATCTTCCAAACTGTTTTGTCGGTTTTTGTCGGTTTTTGTCCTCCAACCAGTGTCGTGCCCAAAGAGCTCGGCACAACATCGACTTTAAACTCTCTCTCTACAGCGTTTGTTGTGCCGAGCCGTTCGCGCACATTAAACATTGTTGCCTGTCGACATTGTGCCCAGCCCTTCGGACCCCAACAGTGGTCAACACCGTGAAACGGCACTGTTGCCAACTTAATTAGCCGTCGGTTGTGCCCTTCCAGTGGCGTGCCCGAAGGGCGTCGGCACAACATCGACATCAACGCAAACAACGATCAAGCATCCACTTACCAAAATCAACAGGACACATCGACCACATTTCGCATTGGGGATGCGAATGCAGCTTCAACACATTGCCAAAACGGCCCCCACCACACGCAATTTCGAGGCCTGTCCGCTCGCCAGACCCAAAGCCGCTGCACCGGGGGAAATCGCGCAACGAACGGCAACGCCGTTGCCACAGGTTTCGAGATCAAGAACCGTATTTTCCAGTGACGCAGCGCACATTCTGGGGCCGGAAAGTGCGTCATTTCCGCAACCATGATCGGCACAATAAAGCACTCACGCATTACTCACTTTTCTGGGGAATTTTCGGTGTTGGGGCACCGCCACTGGCGTGGGCCGCGGCACCCGGACCGGTTCAGCCGCGCTAAAAATAACCGATTGGCCAAGGCCGAGGCTGGGAGAGCGATTTCGGTACCATTCCATTCGGCGCGACTCAAACAAACATCTATATTCAAGTGACATTGACAGCTGACATTCACACCTATGTATATACAGAGCGGAAAAGGGCAAATGCCACCAACCTGGAAGACCAGCTGAACTCGCCGATGCGAGTTCACTCGCACTCTCATACGGTCACGTGGCTTTGGGGCGGCACCCAGCGCAAGCATGCGGGGTCGATTTCCTTGAGCAGATTCCCGCGACGTTTCACCCATTCGTCCAGCACGTCCTGCTTCTTCAGGACGATGTGCTTCCCCTTCCAGTACTTCATCATGCCGAGCGCCTGCAACGTGGACACTATGTCGTACGAGTGGATCGCCATCTCTTGGCTGATGTCCTTCACTGACAGCGTGGTACCGGCGCGCGAGCACAAATAGTTGAGCAGCACGTCCTTCCAGTATGAGCGGTAGGAGATCAGCCCCAGGTCGCTTAGGGGCTTTTCGGGTGACCCGATTTTCCCCTCCACGCGCGTTAGCAAGTAACCTGTAAAACAGCAACTTTGTTGAAACAGTTTGCCAACAGCGTTGCCACACGCTGCAATTAATGTTAATTGACTGCTGGCCAATTGCTACTAAAAAGCACCCAGTTGGCAACAGCGCCCAGACGTCGTATATCGACCGGCGTCGAGGTCAATAGTCGCCCCCACCCCCCTGCTCCGGTTCTCCTTGCCGTCTCCACCGTTCTCCCTCCCGCAAGATGCTGGAGACTGTCACTGGGGGAGCGACGCTCCCCCAGACCACTCGATTATTTCGTGCAAGAAGCCCGAAGTTGGGGGAGATCAGAGGAATCGGTGGTGGAAAAAACGCGCTCCCCCACCCCATTCTGTCTAGCCGGGTCAACAGCCCCGCAGGGGGCAGCGAGGAGAAATTCGCAGGTGATGCGCCCTCCTCCTCCTCAGACATTGGGGAAAATGTTGCGTTACGCAGCCAGACGCAATCGATCAGACAAGTGTCACTGTCAAACTAGGCAGATTGTGACAGTTGCCAGTTTATAACGGGGGGAAAAAAAGAGAGGGATGGCTCGTCGGGACGCCCTGCGTACGCGGTCATTGACCCCCGCGAGGCGCCGCCACCACCGCAGCGGTTGGGGCAGGTCGCGGGCAAACCGGCCGTTGCCTTGACAACGTGTGACACTTGACACATGTGTCTGTTGATGAGCCAGTGGCGTGCTAGAAGGGTGTACTTACTGAAGTCGATGAGAAGGCGGCCGTAGCCCTGCCGCTGATAGGGGGGCAGCGTGAGGATGCACGAAACGTTGTAGTTCAGAAACGAGTTCTTTTCCTGCAATTAAACAGATAATTACTTAAGTTGATACGCCACTGGCCGCAATACCCAAGCGAAAGAACGAATTCTAATGGCATTTGAATGATTCATCGGCATTCGCCGAAAGCAAGTGATTGTTCTGGCTAATGGCACCGCATTCCTGGCCTGTCATTGGCCACATGTCACTAACCAACAACCACCGCAGGTGACAGTGGCGGCTGTCACCTGTCAATCAGCCAATCAACCAACCGACCAACCAACGCAGAAATGGGCAGAGGGCGAATTGCGTTGTTGGGCAGAAATGAAGAACGAAAACGAAATGCATTAGCGGAACGAGCTGCTGACGTCATCCGAATTCTTCAGATTGCACCGATGAAGATCACCGTGGAATGTCCTCTTTCTGTTGCTAGGTGGAAGCCGTTTAGACTATATTTAGAATGCGATATGTAAACGGCTCCGTCGGATACGGGGGCCGGTCGATAGTTGGTTGGTTTGGTTGGTGGCTGATGGATGGTTCCATGGTCGCCCGGGGCAGGATTTTTCGGGGGGAAGGTTGGATGGATATGCGCCGTTTGGGGGCGGCACTGGTATGCACAGAAAAAACTTTCCCAAGTTTGCTTTTTGCCGCCTAACCAGTGTCGTGCCCAGAGGACTAGGCACAACTTCCACATCCAACAATGTATTTGTTGGGCCGAGCCCCCAGGGGACAGGGCTGATTTGAATGAGAAAAACCAACATTAGTTTAGTGTTTTTTTGCGTGCAGGCCAGCGTTGCGCCCGAAGGGCTCGGCACAACATCGACATCCAACTCATTCGAATGTATTTGTTGTGCCGAGTCCTTCGGGCATGATACTGATTTTTTATGCAAAAACCTTCCAAATTGCATGTTTTGTCGGTTTTTATTCTCCTACCAGTGTCGTGCTTGCAGGACTCGGCACAACAAACACAGGCTGTGATGGATGTCGATGTTGTGCCGAGACCTTCGGGCACGACACTGGTTTGGACGCAAAAAGGACTAGAAATTCGACAAATGTTCATTTTTGTCATCATCATCGACATCCAACTCAGTCCGATGTATTTGTTGTGCCGAGCCCTTCGGGCACGACACTGATTTCAATACGAAAACTGAACGTTTGACGAATTTAGAGTCTTTTTTGAGTCCAAATTAGTGTCCTACCCGAAGGGCTCGGCACAACAAATACATCGAACCGGATTGGATGTTGTGCGAATTCCTTGAAACGAAACAAGCCGGCAACATTGTTTTGTTGTCAACCAGTTTGCGCACGCGCGGTGTTTGACTGGTCGCCGTCCACTCACCTTGCTAAAGTATCCGACTGTGTGACAGCCCTCGTTGTCAACCAGCGTCATCACGTAGAACAGAAACGGTTCGACATCGTAGTACAGGGTTTTGTGGTCGAGGAAAAACTTGGCAAGCAGGCACAAGTTCTGGCAATACTGCTTGTATTTTTTGCCGTCCACCTCCCACACGCTCACCTTCTCCTTGCGGTAGACTTCTTCACCCGGCGGATGGCGCCACACGCATTTGATGACGTGCCGCTCGAGGATGGTGCGCGACTTCATGTATCGCAGACAGTACTCGCAGATGTACAGTTTGGGCAGGCGCGCGTAGTCTTCCGGGTACGGGCTTTGGTACCACACCTCCATCTCAAATTTGCCCATTTCGATCGACTTGGTGCCTGCAAAGTGGTAGGTGCGTGAGTATTTGGGACGTGGTCGGAGGGGAGCGGGCGCCTACCTTTGGTACTCGGCAGGCTTTTCAGGTCCTCCTCGATGCGCTCACTGGCCAACGCTTGCGCGTCTCGAAACAGTTTCAAGTCGTACTCGGGGACGAAGTTGTTCAGGTCGGGCTCACGGTTTTTGTCAATCTGCGGCTTGATGTCTGCAAGAAAAAACGCGTCAGTTAGAGCCCCACCGGCTAAAACACGCACCTTCCATGGGCTCCTGCTTGAACTTGGTGCGCAGGTCCCGAATGCGAGCCAGGTTCAGCTTCTGCTCAGCAGTTTGGGGGGCGTTGGCGTCGCGCTCCAGCGCCCTCTTGCGCGCGTCCTCGCGCTTGCGCCGCTCTACCAGCTCGATATCGCACTTGGCCAGCGTGACGTTATGGTAGGTGGGGCACGCCTCAAGAATGAAGTGCTTCTCGAACTTGCCGCTTAGGTGGCCGGCGCTGTTGCAGCCCTCCAACGGGCAGGTGCGCTCCACGATCACCACTTCGCTGAGCTTCGACTTGCTGTCGGGTTTCTTCGTGTTTTTGGTTTTGCCCTTGGTGCCGGGCGGCACGCGCTTGACAGGCGAGCGGCTGAGCGAGCGCTTAGTGCTCTCGGTGTCAGAGTCGCTGTCCGAGTAGGTGGCCGTGCCGAGCACGTGCTTGGACTTGCGCGTGCTCGACGACCGCGTCAGCTTGCGCGTCACCTGCTTGTCGGTTTCCGGTTCAGAACCGGAACCGGGCTTTTTGGTCGGCCGCTTGCCGCCCTCCTTGTCCGAGTCGTCGTCGCTAGACTCGCTGTCGCTGCTGCTGGTGGAACCTGCAGGCGGAGGACTTTTATTGGTCACACTGTATGGCGCGGGTGCGCTGGCGCTTACCCGTAGTGGAGGACGCTGAGCTGGCCGAGCTCTCCTTAGCCTTCTTCTCCTTGGGTTCGGGCTTTTTGGGCTTCTCTATGGGCTTGGCAGCGGCCTTCGGCCGTGGCTCCGGCTTGAGCTTGGCCTGGAAAGTCTCTGAGTCAACCACTACCCGAGCAGCCTTAGGGCCGATGTCCTTGACTTACCAGGGGCGCAGTTTTGGGCGGCGGCTTCACGGCAGGCTTGCCCGTCTCGGAGTCCGAGCTGTTCTCGGGCGAAAAAATGCTTTTTTTCTTGGAATCCACAACCTGGGCGATGGGGGCCGGCTTGGGGGCCGAGCGGGCTTTGACTAGGGAGGCCTTGCGGCCCGCTGCCGGCTTCTGGCTGGCCACTTTCTGCGTCAGAGCGGCCACACTTAGCGGCTTGGGCGTGATGGTGGCGCTCGCCTTGGGCTTGACGGTTTTGCGCTTCGTCTGCTTCGGATCGTCCTCATCGGTGCTGGCCGCTTTAGCCGCCTTTGGGGCTGAGCCCCGCCGGGCGGCCCCTTTGGGCTCCGCTTTGGCTGCATCCGCGCCCTTGCGCCCGCCCTTCTACAGCAAAAGATATTGACATGAAACAATCACGCGCCTAGGATAAAGGGCCAAATACCTGCGCCGCTGCCGCCTTCTTCTCGCTGCCCGCCTGCGAGCTGGAGGACTCCGAGTCGCTGGACGAGCTCGAGTCGGATCCGCTGGACGAGGAGCTGGAGGACGAGGATCCGGAGCTGCTCGCTGACGAGGACTCGGTTGAACTGGCCTGCAACAGAAGACGGTTAGTGGGTGCTGGAAATGGGGCACTGGCGGGCTGCGCACCTTCTTTTTGCCGGTCATTTTAAATGGAATAAACAGTCAGCATGCAAACACAACCACAGACACACACATAACCTAAACGGCCCAAAACACACATGATCGGGCGCTTCACAGGCACCCTCTAGGCGCCGAATTGGGTAAATCGGGCGCATTCGCCATCCGAGTCAAAGCGTCATGTGGGTGCGTCAGTGGTGCAAGCGATGTGCTCCCGCCTGCCAGTTTCCAGGCAACGCAGGCACATTTTAGCCGTCTAAGCGGTGGATCGTAGGTTGCACGCACAGATTAAATTCGCATAAATGGGGCGCGGTTCAGTCATTCGCCCGTGATGGTCTCCGATCGATTTTTATTTTGTTACCTATTGTTTGCAGCTTTTGCACGTTCGGGCGATCTTTTCTGTATTTATAAGCATATTATATTTTAATTATTTTATTTATTATTTTATTTATTTTTTATTTATTTTATTATTTTTTATATTTTTATTTATTTTATTTATTTATTTATTTATTTTATTTTTATATATTAATATATAAAATATTTATTTTATTATATATTTATTTATCAATTGAGAAATAAAGAGCGATTTTTTTTCTATTTAATTATTTTCAGAAAATGTATATTCTGAAAAGCTCGGACCTGTCAATTTTTATTTGTAATTGCGATTTTTTTTCTATCGAATTCTTGTTTCATTATCACAAAGTCGTTTCAAATATTTTGTATTTTTCTTAAGAATGGGTTTTGATAATGTTTACAGTTACAGTTTACCTTATTTTTCTTAAAATGCGAAAAATAACGTTAATTTTATCGGTAACTTAAACGGCAAACCAAAACATAGACAAATGAGCGATGGGACACTGTCCTATTGACAGATGGTCACTTAAGGTGGCTGTCAATGTAAAAAAAACGGAAACAATCGACATCCAAGGGCAAAGAAGGAGCAAAGCGAGCTATGAAAAGAGGTGTATTCAGTGAAAATAAATGGTGCAACTGGTGGTCTACTGCACGTCCATTTCCGGGGCACCGCATGCGCCGTTCAACAGCCAAACCGGTGAAACGTTCGTTGCACGCACGTAGTTAGAAATCACTGTTTCTGGCAAGGCTTTGCAATTGCGCCGGAAGAGGGCGCCAGGGCTTCGGGCTATATAGTTGGAATGGGTACTTACGTTAAAACAAGCTGGGCGTATCCACCATCCAGTCCAGAGCCAGTGTGTGAACGACGCAAATGGATCCGATTTTAGTGTCTAGCAGTGGCGCCGCCCATCCTAATGAGTGCAGCATGGAATCAATTCGCATGCCCGTCATGCCCAATCGAGATAACGCACTCATCAGGCAAAGCAGCGCTTAATCGAGGAACAGTACCGCCCAGAAATGCTGTCGGGCAGCAGTCGCGTGTTGCAGTGTTGGGCGCTCCTCCTCATTCTCAGGTAACGGGGCGCAAAACCAATGGGAGGGACGCATTTGCCGATAACACAAAGTTGCAGCTGGGCGACTGGGGGGCTAGGCGCCAAAATCCTCGGCATTTTCCCCACGCCCGGGCGCAGCCACTACATCTTAGAGAGCACGCTGATGCGGGCGCTGAGCGACGCTGGCCACCAGGTCACCATCGTCAGCCCCTTCCACGAAGACTATCAAAGTGGCGGCACCGGCAGCTACCGGCAGATCGTCTTGACGGGCGTCGCTGAGGCGCAACAAGGTCCTTAAAAAAATCACAAATTCCCAATCAGATAAGCAAGCGGACGACACCAACAGCCACTCACCAGCTTGTTTGTGTGTAGAGCGACGTCGCGGCATCAACCTGTTCGAGCGGGCCGCGATGAACCCGCTCAGCGCCATCTACGTGATGAACAAGATCGGACTGAAGCAAACCGAAAGCACGTTGCAACATGCCGCGTTCCAGACGCTGATCCATTCGGGGGAGCGATTCGACGCCGTCATCGTCGGCCAGTTCATGAACGACGCCCTTAAGGGCATGGCGCACCACTTTGGCGGCCACCTCATCCTGTTCAGCTCGGTGGGCACCAGCACCTGGGTGAGCAAATTGAAACTTTTTAATTTGCTGAAGATAAAATCTTCTATTTGTCGTTAAAAATCAACAATTTAGCAAGAATGTGTGATAAAAGTCCTCAAAACGCTCAAAGTCCCCCGAAAATCAATTTGTGTGCTTCAGTATGGACAATTTTTTTTTTGCAAATTTCAAATTGACGCAAGATACGCTCTAAACTTGTCCAGACACATAACATACATACAATAAGATGTTAATGTAATGATAATTAATAAGAAAAACGAACATTTCACTAGTTGAATGAAAACCTTTCGGGACAATCATGCCCCAGTCCACCCCTGTGCGCTTTGAGCGTCACTCAAGGGTCCAGTTGTTGATGTCAGGACACGCGTGTGATCAGCGCGCAATAGCACCGCAAATGTGTCAGACAAAGACCCCACTAGTCAGGCAGTGCCTTTGAAAACGGTGCAACAGGGTTGGCTTTAGGACATTTTTTGATTTGGTTTCAACCGTCCAACTATCCCCCCCGTGCATAGTTTGTCTAGGGAGATAATAGAGCGTTTTTTGCTCAAAGTCCCGCGAAAATCAATTTGTGTGATTCAGTATGGACGATTTTTTTTTGCAAATTTCACATGGACCGAAAATAATGAAAATATTTGAGCAGGTCAACCATTTGGTCGGCAACCCATCGATTCCCAGCTACACGCCCGAAATGATCCTCAGCTACCCGGACAGAATGACGTATTGGCAGCGCGCCACCAACGCCCTCCTGAACGCCCTCTACAACGCCAACCAACACCTGGTGTTCTACCCGCGCCAGAACGCCCTCTTGCGGAAATACGTGCCGAACGCTGTCGATCTATCCGACGCCCTCTTCAACGTTTCACTGGTGCTGATGAACACGCACGAAAGCATCGCCTTTCCCACATCGGCCGTGCCCTGCATGAAGCACATCGGTAACTAACCACACGCCACCACGCCCACCCCAGGTTGACCGACCAATTGTAGGTGGGTTCCACGTGAAGACGCCAGCGCCGCTGCCCAATGAGTTGCAAGCGTTCATGGACCACGCCTCCGAGGGCGTGGTCTATTTCAGCCTGGGCTCCAACGTCAACACCAGCCACCTGCCGGCGCCCATGCGCCACGCCATTCTCGAGGTGCTAGCGCAGCTGCCGCAGCGTGTGTTGCTGAAGTTAGACGAGCCGCTGGCCACGCCCCTGCCCGCTAACATCATGCAAAGGGCGTGGTTTCCGCAACAGGACGTGCTAGCGCATCCGAACATGCGCCTGTTCATCACGCACGGTGGCTTCGCCAGCACCATAGAAACGGTGCATTACGGGGTGCCGATAATCGCAATACCCATTTTCGGGGATCAGCGCATGAACGCCATCTATGCGGAGACGAAAGGGTTCGGGCGCATCCTGCCCTGGCAGAACATCAATGTGGAAACTTTCACTGGACTGGTGCTGGAGGTGTTGGGGAATCCCAGGTGGGCGCCGCTTGACCTGCTCGGTTAATTCGGGAACTAACGGGGCTTGTTTGATGCAGGTACCGCGAGGCGGCCCGCAGGAAGTCCCAACTGCTGCGGGACCGCGAGGTGGCGCCACTAGCCACGGCAGTGTACTGGATCGAGTACGTGCTGCGCCACAACGGCGCTCCCCACTTAAGGGTGGCCTCCCTAGAGCTGGCCTGGTACCAGTACTATTTACTAGACGTATACTTGCCTATTGTGCTGCTACCACTGCTGGTGTGGCAGGTTTTGAGGCGTTTGATGTCTCGCAGGGGTCAAAAAATAAAAACGTCTTGAGAATTCACGCGTTTTATTTGCTTGCTTATTGTCAATCCTCCAACCTTAACGCGCAATTTCCTGTTTTCCAACCGCGCTGACTCGATAATCCAGGCCTAAGGCGCAGCAAATCGCTACGGATTAGACGGGGATTGGCAATGTTTGCGCCGCTGTTCAGTTGTTTCAATGACTTGTCATTATGGCGACGCAGCAGGCGCTTGTTTTCCTCCAGGTAGAAAGTCGACGGATGCGAGGGTTTTGCGTATTTTTTAACTTTTTTTTGGAAAAATTGAGTGTTTTTGAGTTGACCAAACATGGCCGGGAATATCTGATGAATTTGACATAAGGTAACAGGTCCGGTTATGTCAAAGTTTTGACGTGACTGTGCTTCAAAATGTCAAAACAACCGATAAAAAATGTGCATTTATTTTTCGCGTAAATTACGTCATTTGAAGTGTATTTTCTAAATTGCCAACTTTTTTTCATTCATCATCATCCATAAACCAGCGACTCTGGCGACTCTGGTGACGCTTTTATATGCCAAACTACATGCTGCGTTCCAGGATTTTCATCATTTGTGTTTTTTGAAAAAATCCTTGAAAATTGCCCAATTTTTTAAAGAGTAGTAAAATTTCCGCTTTTCTTTAATCATCAGTAAGCAAACATTCCTTTTATGGTGCCTTCCATTCGATGCAAGTCCAATGGCAATATTGAGCATGGGCCAGCTGCGTTCGCGAATGTGAACATTTTCTCTTTTTTTTGGGCACAATCGATGAAAGATGCTCATTATTTCATGATTTTTTTTCTCGTAAATTACGTTGTATCAAATGTATTTTCTACTCAACTGCGTTCCACATTGCCTACTTTGTCGCTAGTTTAATTACTTTAATACTCGTTTATCCATAAACGAGCGGCTTTAATGATCTTTTTGAATGCAAGCCTTCATGGTGCGTTCCAGGATTTTTCCAATTCAATTAATTCTTAAATATTTCGCCATTTTGTCGCACTCCTCATCGTGGTGCCATCCAATTGACAGGTGACAACGTCGTATTTTAGGCAAAGTTTTCTGCGTTGGCCACTTGCGTACCAGAATATTAACATTTTTTAAAACTTTTTTCGCAAAATTTTTTCGTCGTAAATTACTTTATTTGAAGTGTAATAAATTGCAAACTTTTTTTTATGGCGACGCAGCATGCGCTTGTTTTCCTCCAGTTAGAAAGTCGATGGATGCGATGGTTTTGCGAATCTGATGAATTTGACATAGAGTGACAGGTCCGGTTATGTCAGAGTTTTGACGTGACTGTGC
The DNA here is from genome assembly GCA_024550625.1 of Dendroctonus valens. NCBI lineage: Eukaryota > Metazoa > Arthropoda > Insecta > Coleoptera > Curculionidae > Dendroctonus > Dendroctonus valens. The sequence goes on from JAJTJO010000700.1 coordinate 256,335, forward strand.
TTCAAAATGTCAAAATAGTCTATGAATGAATGTATTTGTTGTGCGGAGACCTTCGGGCACGACACTGACGGTGCGCTTCCGCCCAATCGGCAAACAAACAGCGACCGGCCGCCAGCCTTCCACTTCATGAATGATTTACAAGCGTCGATGTCACTCGAATCAATCAAATTAGCTCAATCAAGTTGCGTCAGTTTACGCAGCCGATTAGCGCGCCAACTGCGAATTAATTCGAGCAAACAAACCTCGGAAGTGTGCTAACGAGTCCCGTTAATCCGCCACTGATGTACCGAGATTGGGCCCTAATCCCTTGCCGGATTTTCGTGGATTAGATCGCAACCATTTAAATGGGCGACCGAGTCGCATCCGATGTTCAGTCGCTGTGCCCGCCCTCGACTGTCGCCAGCCACTCAGTCCCCCTTTGACGGTTCCGCGCTTCTTCATCCAGCCGACCATTTGACCGCGGACTAAACCAGTCCCAAATTAGTCCGCTCGCTTCTTTTCGTTCTTCTCCACCGCGGGTGCTAACCCATTGAATCAACACGGATTACTTAATGTGGCGTTGCGCAAACTACTACACACATACAGGGTGAAACACGCGCAGAAGTTTTGACTGGACTGGACTGGAGTGGAGTTTTTTTCCTACCGTTCTGAGCGCTCAGAACCATCATGCACGAAAAGGGGTTCATCAGCATGTTCAGGGGCACAGCCCCCCAGATCGTCGCCGTGTTGGGAAGTAAGTATCTAATGAAGCGCAACTGGTTTTTCTTCAATTTTTTTATTTTTAATTGCTGATGTTTAATGGATGAGATCGATCAATTGTTTCATGAAAACGGGTTTTCCTCTCACTAACTCTCCAGCTTTTGTGTAGTGCGCCATGAAACTGCCGGAAATCAAGTGGGCTGCGCCCCAACTCTTGGCCGTTTTGACCGGTAAGTTGCGCCCCCATCTACCGGCCGCCCGCGTAATTGCCAACCCGACTGGGGTTGGCCGAGGGCGGTTGCTAGGCAACGCGCCAATAAGCGGACAGTGCCGAACTGGTCCCAGTCCTGGCCTGGGCCGGCCGCTTCACCCTGTACACTCTTCAGTCTAAATAAAACCAGCTGATTCGTCGTTTCTGGTCAGTGTGCCAGCGCAGGCAGTGACGTCGCGGCCGTTCTTAAAATTAGACATCCACACGCTGTTTGTCCAGTGGAGCGCGGGACAGTTTTCTGAACGGGACACGCTCGTCCAATGCTCGTCCAGTTCGGTCAGTTTCACCGGTGCCCAACATGATCGTGGACAAGGGCCAATTGCTCTCGGTATTGGCCAGTAAGTTGCCCCCTTTCTCCTTTCTCTCACTCGCGTTAAGTGGAGAAGCGAGAGAACGCATAACCCTAATTAGGGTTAATGCCATTTAATTGCTCGCGGCCACATGTTTACATTCCGCCCAATTATCGCTCTTATTATCATCGTAGTTGCGATTATTACTGTGGCTTCAACAAACGCATCAAGGCTGCCAACAAACAACAATTCATTGTTTAAACAATGTCGGGTTTATGTAAATGTTTCGTCAATTTTGACAAATTTTAAGCTGGAAGCCCGCAATTGCCAAATTTTGCCCTGTTTTCCAGCAACTCAATAGGCCAATTCGGATGCGTCCTTATCCAGCCACGTGCTGAGTTCAGTTGGGCGTAAGTCCAATGGCAACGTTACACAAAGTCACGTGCGTGGTCTGACTGCGTGCCGGAATTTCAATGCTTTTTTTTAAGAAAAATCACGCTTTTTCGACTGTATTTTGTGTTCAACTGCGTTCCTAATTGCCATTTTTTGTGATCCTTAAAAGCCCGGTTTAAAAAAAAAACGTTTTTCGGGCTAAATCCACTTCATTTGCCGAGCACTTTCTTCAACGGAAAGACGCAGCACGGATATTCCTTACATGGTGCCTTCCGGAATTTTAACATTCCTGCAATTTTTTGGACAGAGTTGATGGAAAATCGCATTTTTTTCGAGCAAATGACGTAATTCTAAGACATTTTTGCTCGACTGCGTGCCAAATCGCCAACATTTTCATTTGATTTTTCTAGAAAACAATAATTTATCCAAAAACCGTTGAGCTTAATGGCGTTTTCGTGTGCAAAACTTCGATGCTGCGTTCCATAATTTTCCTAATTTGTCGTATTTTTGCGAAAGTCGAGTGGCAACGTCGCATTTAATTCACAGTTTTCTGAGAATTTGACCAACTGCGTTCCGGAATTTAGAGATTCGTATCTTCATTGTGAAAAATTCCTCAATTTTTTGCAGAAAAAAAACAAATATGGCCAAATTAGAGCTGCAGCAATACAAAATTTTCGCTTTTTTAAAAGTCCAGAACGCTGTTTTGTAATCATCAGTAAGCGAAAATTCCTTACGTGGTGCCTTCCATTCGATGAAAGTCCCATGGCAATATTGTGCATTGACCAGCTACGATCGGGAATGTCAACATTTTCCCTTTTTTTGGGCACAGTCGATGAAAGATGCTTATTTCATGTTGTTTTTTGGGCAAATTACATTGTTTCAAATGTATTTTCTACTCAACTGCGTTCCGAATTGCCTACTTTGTCGCTAGTTTTTCTACTTTGATATTCGTTTATCCATAAACTGGCGACTTTAATGACCTTTTTGAATGGAAGCCTTCATGCTGCGTTCCAGGATGTTTCCAATTCAATAAATTCTTAAATATTTCGCCATTTTGTCGCAATCCTCATCGTGGTGCCTTCCAATCGACAAAAGTCCAGTGACAACGTCGCATTTTATGCAAAGTTTCCGCGTTGACCAGTTACGAACCAGAATTTCAATAGTTTGTTGCTGTGCACTGTTGCCTCTCCTTCAGGTACAAAAACTTCAATTTTTTTGCACAGGTACAATCGGGGCCATTTCCGACGGAATGCACTATGGCTGGTCGGCGCCCTTTATGCCCATCCTCGAAAAGGAGGACTCGCACATCAAGATTTCGCACAGTGACGTCACCTGGTTGGAATCGATCTACCTCATAGGCGGCCTTGCCGGCCTCCCAGTCACCATCTACTGCGTGGATCGGCTGGGGCGCAAGGCCTCCATTCTGCTCGCCGCCGTCATTTCCCTAATCGCCTGGATCCTGATTGCACTCGCAGATGACGTCATATACCTATACGTGGCCAGGTAAGTGGCTGGCAACGCCCTCTAGGCGCCAGTGCATGGAACTCTGTTGACAGGTTCATGGTGGGGCTGTCAGGTGACGTAGCATTCGTCGCCGCCCCGATGTACATTGCCGAAATTGCCGACAAGCGCATCAGAGGCTTTCTGGCTGGTGTCATCTACGTCATGATGCTGGTGGGGATCTTGGTTGTGTACGCGGTTGCGCCCTTTGCCCCTTTCTATGCCTGCTCGGTGATTGGCTCGCTGTTTGTCATCATCCAGCTGGTGACGTTTCCGTTCATGCCCGACTCCCCCTACTACCTGCTGCAGAAGACGAAAAATGACAAGGCCAAGCGTCATCTGATGCGACTGCGCACCGGCGGGGACATCGACAAGGAAATGGAAGAGATCACTGCGGCAGTACTACGGCAGCGCGGCGAACGCGGCCGCCCCCAGGACCTGATTCTGTCCAAAAGCAACCGCAAGGCGCTAATTATCATGACGGTACTGAACGCCGCCCAGCACTTTAGCAGCATCTCAGTGATGCTGATGAACCTGCACTCGATCCTCAAGGAAGCCGAATCCGAGTATATTTCGTTCGAAATCGCCGGCATTATGTTCTCGAGCTTTATGCTGATCGCGGCCACCATCGCTGACTTTGTGGTGGACAAGTTCGGGCGCAAGGGGCTGCTGATCAGCTCTAGTTTGCTGAGCGGACTGTCGCTGCTGGTGCTGGCGGTCTATTTCACGCTGAAAAACAGCGGCCAGGATGTGGGCGGCATCTCCTGGATACCGGTGGCCGCTGTCATGGTTTACGCCGCCGTGTTCAAGTTCGGCCTTGGCATCATCCCCATTGTGATGACCGCTGAACTCTTCCCCGCCAAGGTCAAGGCCATGGGCATGACCTTGGCCGACTTCTCCTATCTCTTTTTCGGGCTCATTTCGGTCGAGCTCTATCAGCGCCTGATCACCGTCTACTATCTGGATCTGCCCTTCTACATCTTCGCCTCGTCCACGCTGCTCACCGCCATCTTCTCCTGGTGGTACATTCCGGAGACCAAGGGCAAGACGCTGGAGGAGATCCAGTACATTCTCAAGGGGGAGCCGATTCCGTCCAAGGAGATCGATCTGGAGAGCAGCGAGGGCGTGGTCGAGGAGAAGGACGTCCGTCTGGATGAGCTGCCCCCTATCAAGCAGCCTGCTTAGTGCCTTTCAGGACCATTCCTGGCCTGGACACCTGTGATGACGTAGTTTTACGCAATAAATCGAATCCGACAATATTCCTAGAGTGTTGTTTTACTGTCTAAACTATTGTACAGGGTGTCGCGTGCTTACGCGATCAAAAGAGTTTTGGCTCGAAAGAAAACGATCTGACCTAAGTTTTATTAAGAAAAAACGTCCGGCTAATCCGCTTTAAATTGTCAAAGTTCTTGGAAAAAAAGATATTTTTTGCAACTTCGAGACAATAATACAATGGATTTTAATGAAACTCGCTGTGAATTGGTTCTTATGTAAGACACTTTTAAGAACAACATCGACAACCAACACAGTCCGATGTATTCCATTTCCAACGCAAAATGACAAGGTCAATACTGTCAATTTGGAACGCAGCTCCTGATTAAAGCGAAAAAATGCAAACGTTTGCGGAAACAACCAAGAAAACTGCTCTAAAACAGTGCCACGTTCGCAATTTCCCATTTCGAACTAGAAATAAACAAGCTAATAATGAAAATGTGGAACGCAGAACTGCCCTTAAAAGTGCCGCGTGTGCAATTTTCAATTTCCAACTCGAAATAAACAAACTAATAATGAAAATTTGGAACGCAGCTTTTGGACAAAGCAACGACAATTTCGAACGCAGTCGACAACTTATCAATGATTTTCGCTCGATAAACCGCAGCCTTCGCGTAATGCACCAAGAAATCAGACGCCGCACGTACAAACGCAAAGTGCTGAGTTCGCAATTTCTCACTTTTCAGTGTTTTTTTTGCGCAAATAATGCAAAAACCGACTGAATCTGTTTCGCAATTAGACGCCAAAAAACGAAAATTTGAACCGCAGGTGGTTCTTTTTCGATAATTCCCAATGGATAAATCCGAAAAACCAGTGCTGCGTTCGCAATTTCTCACTTCTGTTCTTTTTTTTGTCACAAAATCCGTAAAAGCGACAAAATTTAGCAGTTTTATTCCCTCAAAGTGACTGTACAGCAGCTATTTTCACACAACTACACAAGAAAATGCGGCAGTAACTCGAAAGGCGGACGCAAATCGATGACAATTTGGAACGCAGCAGGTGGGCTTTTCAGCGAATCCGGGTCGATAAACCGCAACATACGCCACGGCATCCACCAGGAAAACAGTCCAAGGCCAAAATGCTACGTTCGCAACTTGCCACTATTGTGCGGTTTTGTGCCACAAAAACTGCAAAATCGACCAAAACTTGCTACTTAACACCAAAATGCTACGTTCCCAACTGGTAACTATTATTAAGTACATCTGGCCCTGGCGTTTCAAGTGAAAAACGTTTCGGCTCACCTTGTAGCTGATCCCGTTACTAACAACTTTTCTTAGTGCTGTTTTTGGGGAAAATGCGTTTTCCCCCAGTTTCCGCGCGTTGAAATTCCCGACTTTTCCAGCACATTAGGAGATTTGCTGTCTCGATGGAGACTTGGCAACATGTATTATTGCGCACGCATGTACAACAAGCGGCAATATGGCACATTCTCACCAAAAAAGTCACTAAGAATTTGAGCTACTTGGTTTTCGCGGAGCCGGTGGGCAACTGAACCAGAAAAAGACCTCAATAATAACCGCATGCACACTGAAGTAATCAACTTTGAACGGAAAAATACACCCGTTAAGGGCCCCTCGGTAGACTTGCACAAATGATCTTTAAGGCAAAGTAATAAAAAAACAAAAAGACCATTCACGGGGCCCCCAAAGGGACACCTGTCCAGAAACGTCTTACTTTGAAAAAACTTACCTTGAAAACTCGCCATTTACTGGGCAAAGCCCTGAAAATGCCGGCGGGGGGCCGTCAAGGGGGCGGCTTCACCATTTCCTACTGATGGCGATCGTTCGCTCTCCCCTGGAGCACTTTTCATTCACCAACCAGTCCAGCCACCACAACTACACACAAAAAACACCGTTTCTAAAGAAAAACACTGTTTTATCGAAAAAAAACGCCGGGCAAAATGGCGGCACGATACAAACAAACTACACTTCAAGTAAAAACAAAAGACGAGCGCTTTGGGGTGGGGATGGGATCGTGTAGTAGTAAGCCAGCGGGGCTATTTCAGCTTTCCAAAGCTCGCCCCGGGTCAGCCTGTTGGGGGGGAAAGGTCTAGGCCTTAGGGGACCTCTAGAGGGGCCCCAGCCGGCGAAACAGCTCCAGTTAATGGCTATTTAGGGAAGTTAGTACTTGACAGCGCCATCTGTGCGCGGCGTTGAAAGCACCGGAGCGGAGCGTCATGGTAAAGCCGGTGGCTCCGCCCGGTTACTTTCGGGCCTCTGCCAGTTGAAAAACTTTTCTGGAGTAGATGGGGAGTGTGACCAGCCCCCCAAACCATTAAGCGAGGGATTAATCGGGGACTTTTTGTGCACAGCCCATGGCGCCATCTCGTGCCTTTTGGTGTTAATGCAGAGGGGGGTGGTAGGCGGCGTTGCCGCCCCGCGGCATTGCCAGTAACAGCAAAACGACTCAAATATATCAGGATTTATTAACGTAGACTTTCTTTAGCGACTTCGGCCGGTTTGAGGCCCTTCAACATAAGCTGGATCTCATCCAGCGTCTTCCCCTTGGTTTCGGGCACCAAAAAGTGCACAAAACCGGTGGTGAACAGGCTGCTGACGGCGAACAGGTAAAAGGGCGCGTGCATTCCAAACGTTTGGAAGAGGGCGCTGTAGATGAAAATCGAAATAATCGAAGCTACCACGTAGATGACGTCAGCGATGGTCATCCCGATCGCCTTGATGGTGGTGGGGAAGATCTCGGCCGTCACCACAATCGGGACCAATCCGAGGCCGATCTTGAAGGTGGCCGCGTAGACCATTACGCCCACTGCTGGGATCCAGCTCACGGCTACCACATCATATTGCAGGTTCTTCAAGTGGAAATAGATGGCGATGACGAAGAGCACGAGCCCGGTGAGGAAGCTGGAGAGTTTGAGGAGGATTTTCCTGCCAAACTTGTCAATGGTGGCGGACGCAATTGAGGCGGCGCAGAGCATGATGACGGCAAACACAATGGCGGCCGTGGAGGTGGGCAAATAAACCGATCCGGCCTCATTGAGGATGACGTGCAAGTTCATAAAGATCACACTGATGCCGACAAAGTGCTGCATCCCATTGAGGATCAGCATGATCAGCAGCGCCTTGCGGTTGCTGTCGATCAGCAGCAGGTCCTGCGGTCGCCCTTTTTCCAGCTTTTGCCGGCGCACGGCCTCCTGGATCTCCAGCATCTCGGTTTCCACTGGGGCGGTGTCGCCCCTAAGGCGCCTTAGGCTAAGGCGTGCCTCCTCGTCCCGCCCCACGTACACTAGGTAGTAGGGCGACTCGGGCATGAACGGAAACAGGCAGACTTGACAGGCGGTCAGACCAATGCCGATGATCGGCACCCACATGTAGGGGGCGAGCGAACCAATCGTGTAGACCAGCAGCATCCCCACCAACATCATCAAGTAGATCATGGCCGAAAGAAAGCCTCTGATTCGATGGTCGGCGATTTCGGCAATGTACATGGGGGCGGCCACAAAGCACATGTCGCCCGCCATGCCGCTGAAAAATCTGGCGGCAAACACCGCCGCCAGGCTTCTGGTGGTGAGCAGCGCCACCCAGCACACGCAGCCAATCAGAGCCGATAGGATCATGCACTTGCGCCGCCCTAGGTGATTGACGCCCAGGATGGTGAAAGGGAGACCAGTGGCCGCCCCTATTAGCACAATCGTTTCCATCCAATCGGTGGTGGCCGCTGTCACGTTGGGGATATGGGATGCGTTGCTCAGCAGGTAGGGGATCATTGGGGACGTCCACCCGTACGTCATCCCGTCGGAGACCGCCATTTGGGTGCCTATAATTAGGGGGCGACTTAGGTCAGGGCGGCCTAGGGAACTTGGTGCTACTGGGGGAGTTTTACCCCCCTCTACTGCTTACCGAGTAAAGTGGCGACCACTTGCGGTACCAGCTGTTTCCACGTGATCGGTTCCATTACGTCGTTGAAGACTGGAACCACTCGATCCAACTAAACAGGATTTGCACTTGTTTTGCAGACGAAAAACCGATCTAATCGCTACACAAACTATGTGATTTTAATTAACACTGCTTGTGTCAATACACGAAACAATTGATTAAAATTTATTTGCCTTCGCCTCGTGTTAATAGCCGGCGATTTGACGCCATGCTGGCAGCGTGTGTAGCTGGCATTCGCTGGTTTCTTAGGGTACCATTATGGGCACTCTGAACTCGATTCTTCCCAAAAATATGGCCAATGTGCACTATGTAAAACTGGTCAAAACCCCCCAATTAACCAACTGCTGTGTCACTGCCTCAACTAAACAACAGTTTCAGGTGAAATCGAACCTTTCGACCTTAACTGACTCCTCGACTGAACCCAACAAAGGGAATTCGACTGGAATCTTCCAACGACCCTACATCTGGACTGTGTGGTGGATGCGCCTGTGTGATTCAAACCAACATCCAGTTCCGATCGAAAAAGCATGGGCAAAAACCTCTGTTATTGTCAAATTTCCTTAACAGTCCTAAGAGAGGACCCAAATTGAGCGACTGCGCCCCTTTTTATGCTCATAATCGTGCAGGCTCACGTTTTTTTATGGGAGACACGATTCGGTCACGCCTGACAACGCTGATTAGAGGATTGCACGCTTTTGCTGGGATTAAGGGACCGATTGTGGTCCGGCTTAAGGGGCTTACGAGGCTTAAGGGGGCTTAGGAGCCGCTGGACTAGGAACCGATGACAAATCCCCTAATAAATACCTCGATTGCATATTTGCTGGCCGATTTTTTCGTGCTGCATTTTGAGGGTTTTTTGTTCTGGAGGGTTCCTTTTGGTACCAGTTTAAAGGGCCCAGTCTGCTCTATAAACCTTTAGCGGATGGTTTCCAGAACCTTAAAGGGCGATTTGTTGGGGCGTTTTTAAGGCTCTGGTGCACTTTGCATGTTTCCTGCTAGTGAACTTTCAAACTCCAGTGGTGTCGAAACGGGGGCAGCTAGTGGGTTCCTAACGGTAACACCGGAGAGGCCAAGGTCTCCTCTATAAACTCCGTAACAATGGTTTTTTGGTTCCCGAAGGGCGATTTTTGCAGAATTTTTAAAGGCGCCGGTGCTTTTTCCTACGTCTTCTGTCAGGGAGCCTTCAAACACCAATAACGCCAAAATTAGAATAACTGGAGGGTTCCTTTTGGTACCTCTTTAAAGGGCCGAGTGTGCGCTGTAATCGCGAAGAAGATGGTTCCAAGGCCCTTAAACGGAGATTTTTGGTGAATTTTTAAAGACACTGGTCAACTATGAAAGTTTTCTGCAATTGAACATTCAAACTCCAGTGGCGTCCAAACGGGGGCAGTACTCGGTTCCTATTGGTACCAATTTAAAGGGCCAAGTCTGCTCTACAAGAGCCGTAGAAGATTCTTCAAATGCCCTTAAAGGGCAAATCTTGGCGAATTTTTAAAACCGCCCGTGCAGTTTCCACGTTTTCTGCTCGCGAACTTTCAAACTCCAGAAGAGCCTAAACTGGCATAGCTGGAAGGTTCCTTATGGTACCACTTTAAAAGGCGAAGTCCACTTTATAAAGGGCGAGAGACTCGTCTCTGCACCCTTAAAAGGCTCTTTTTGGCGAATTTTTTAGATCTCCAGGGCACTTTCCACGCAATCTGCTTACCAACTTCAAACCTCCGTGGTTCCATAGCAGTGACAGCTGGAACCTTTTCTTTGCTACCACTTTAACGGGCAACGCCCACTCTATCAAAACCTAGAAAATCGTTTCATGGTCCTTAAAGGGCGATTTTTGCTGAATTTTTTCAAACTCCCAATCACTTTTCGACTTTCAAACCTCCGTGGTTCCGTAACGAGGGCAGCTGGAAACTTTCCCTTGGTACCACTTGAAGGGGCAACGCCTACCTGCAGAATCGGTTCTTGGCCCTGAAAGAGTGATTTTTGGCGATTTTTCAAAGATGCCGCCCTTCTTCACAAGTCTTCAGCTTGCGACCACTCAAACTCACGCGGCTCCAAAACCGAAGCAGCTGGAGGCTCACTTTTGGTACCACTATAAAGGGCAAAACTTGCCCTATTAAACCGTAGAAGATGGTACCAAGGCCCTTAAAGGGCAATTTTTGCACGCACTTTCCTCGCCTTTTGCTAGCGAACTTTCAAACTCCAGTAGCGCCAAAAGTGGGGCAGCTGGAGAGTCCCTGTTGGTACCACCTCAAAGGACAAAACCTGCCATGTAAACCCCTAAGGAATCGTTTCTGTGCTTCCCTAGGGGGAATATTGAAAGACTTTTAAAGGCGCCGATGTCGGCATGCAAACTTTAAAAGTCCCGGGGCTCCTGAACGGGATCAACTGCAGGGCTCCTTTTGGCAGCTCTGCAGCCCTCCTGTTGGCGCTAGAAACCCCTAGAGAATCGTTTCTTGAGCACTAAAGGGCGATTTTTGGCTAGTTTTTTTAAGCCACCGATGCCAGTTCTACGCCCTCTGCTTGCCACTCTTCAAACCCCCGTAGCTCCCAACCAGGGGAAGCTGGAAGGTTCCGTGTGGTACCACTTTAAAGGGCAACTCGCACTCTATAAACCTCTAGAAAATGATTTGTTTGCCCTTAAAGGGCAATTCTTGGCGAATTTTTAAAGTTCCCGCCCTCCTTTTCAAGTTTTCAGCTTGCGCCCTTTCAAACCCCGTAGCTGCTAAAGGGCGGGCTTAGAGACGGTTCCTTTTGGCACTACTTCAAAGGGCGAAGCCTCTCTATAAACTGATACAATTTCTTTTTCTATTAAAGGGTGATTTTTGGCGAAGTTTTAAAGTTGCCGCCCTCTTCTTCAAGTTTTCAGCTTGAGTGGTTTCAAACCCCCGTAGCTCCCAATTGGGGAACCTGAAAAATTCCTTTTGGTACCATCTTAAAGGGCACAGTCTACTCTATAATCCCTGAGAGAACCGTTTTCCTACTCTTAAAGGGCGATTTTTGGCGAATTTTCAAACCCGTCCCCTGCTTGCAAACATTTAGAACCTCCATAGCTCCCGGACGGGGGCAGCTAGAGGGCTCCTTCTGGTACCACTTTAAAGGGCAAAACGTCCTCTCTAAACCCACCGGGGAGGCAACAAACACGGTCCAGCGCTAATCCCGCATTGGCCAAATCCGCTAATCCATGGCTAATCAATCGCACAACAATGGCCAATAAACCGATAAAAGCGGGACTAGGTTTCGCCTATAAAAGCGGCCGGCTGCCTCAGAATCGGCGGACTGCTACATCCGGTGCTCATCCAAGCGCCACCATGCGAACTTTCCAGGTTTTGTTGTGCTTCGTTGCGTTGTATTTGTCGGGTTCAGGAGCTGTACCCAATGGGAACCGGCCTGAACCGTCCGACTCACTCCGACTCGTCCATGTGGTAAGTGCAGGTCTTTCTCACTTACTCACTTATTGCTCACCCTATTGATTGTTATAGCTGTTTCGCCATGGCAACCGCAACCCCGAGTCTTCCACCATCTGGGACGGCAACGCTTACGCCAATGAGAGCTTCTATCCGGAGGGTTTCGGTCAGCTGATCAATGTAAGTGGGCGTGGCCTAGTCACAAGGCGAGGGGGCGTGTCCCAGCGGCTATTGGTTTGTAGGCTGGCAAGCGCACCGAGTACAACCTAGGGAAACTGTTGAGGTCGCGTTTTGACCGTTTCCTGGGCGACATCTGGAACATCAATCTATTGGACGTGCGCACCACCGACTACAATCGCACCAAAATGAGCGGGCTCCTCGTGTTGGCTGGCCTGTGGCCCCCTAGGGGCGCCAACATCTGGAACACTGAGCTGCCCTGGCAGCCCATTCCCTACAACTACTATGCAAGCGCTGATGATGAGGTGAGTGCCCTAGGGCGCCGTAGGAAACTCTAGGGAACCAGTCCCTTAACCGCCCCTTGCCTAGGTGCTGGCTTCTATACCATCGAGCGCCTACACTTTGCTCGCCGAGCGTTTTGAGGATAATGACACTCTCTCCTACCTCTCCTCGCGCTATGGGGAGATGATGGAGATTCTGGCCGAGAATGCAGGGATTGAGGTCGATGATTACTCAAGCGCCTTTTCCATCTACGATGTGATCAAAGTGCAGGTTTGAGTTGAGTTTCTTCTGAGCCAGGCCAGGGGCTAAGTGGCGTGTTCTTGCAGACTCAGCTCGGCTTCGAAATGGACGCCTGGACTTCTGAGGTGTATCCTGAGCCGCTCAGCTCACTCGCCGTGGACTATTACTACATAATGACCAACACCACTGCGCTGCGCCAGGCAATTTCCGGTAGTATACACGCGTTCTGAGCCGGAATGTTTTTGTTGTTAACTGCTTGTTTCCAGGTAATCTGATCCAGAAGATCCTGCAGGATACGCAGAGCCTGATCAACGGAACATTGTCGCCAGAGAATCGGAAAATGTTCGTTTATTCGGCACATGATGTCAATGTGGGGAACATGTTGCGTTCGTTGGACGCATACGCTTTGGATCAGAGTCCCCCCTATGGGGCCTGCGTCATCTTTGAGGTGCACGAAGTGCGTGGGGAGTTCGGGCTCAAGGTGAGTCAGTGGCGGAGTCACTAATTGGCGCTAGAATTTCAAGTGACTTTCTTTGACAGTTGTTCTACGTGGACTATGAGGAGGGGAGCCCGAAACCTCTGAGCATCCCCGGGTGCCGTCACTTCTGTCCGTTTGATCGGTTCTACGCGCTGGTGGAGGAGATTTTGCCCGCCTAAACGCCCTGGTTGATGTGCACTTCACAATAAACGTCCCAGTTTAATTGATATTGTTTTTTCCTTTCTTTTTTCGGACTGCCCTCGTACTTTTAACTCTCATTAAAGGGAAGCCGGCCCTGCTGCCCCAAGGATCAATCACAGTTTTCGCGCAAATATCAAAAACGTGTTTGCCAAAAAACCTCAATATCCTCAAAATTGTCCCCCCAATTTTGGAAAAATTTTCAAAAATCGGCCAATTTTCAACTGAGCCATTTTGCGCCAAGTGTCCACTCAAGCGTCCCTGGAGGATCCAGAACAACCAAAACCGCCCGAATTCTAAGAGGAAATTTCGAAAAATCGCCATCTTCAGGGTTGCATGGGGTCACAAAAAAAGCTCCACTTTAGAGGTAAAGTTTTTTTTGGGGCAATTGAAGCCCCAAAACGGTGCGAATAGTTTAAGCGCGCCACTGAATCAAGCGGCTTCAATTGCCTGGTTTAAAGCTGAAAAAAGAAGTGAATCTAGAGCCGGCTCTGTTGCGCACCGTGTGCGCCCTATTGAAAGACACTGCCAGACTAGTGCGGTCTTTGTCTGACACATTTGCGATGCTATTGCGCGCTGTTAACATGCGTGTTCTGACATCAACAACTGGGCCCTTTAGTGACGCCCAAAGCGCACAGGGGCGGACTGGGGCGTGATTGCCCCTGAGGGTTTTCATTCACCCAATGAAATGTTCGTGTTTCTCATTAAAATCAGTGTCGTGCCCGAAGGGCTCGGCACAACATCGACAATCAACAACAACAACAACAAAACAATCCAAGCACGCCACTGGATCGAGCGGCTTCCTTGGTAACTCTGAAGCGCACAGGGCAGGGCTGCGCCTTGATTAAAAAAAAATGTAATGGGCGCTTTTCCATTAGATTTTTGACAGTTCAGTCGCATGGACGCGTGTCTTGTTTGCTCGCCTGAAACTTTCGCTAGACTTCTACGAGGGTTGCACGCAAACTATCTCAAAAAAGGGGCGGTATCGTAGGCCACCCTCAGACCATGACGGGGCCGAAACGCGGCTCTGGAGCGACGGCGGTCAAAGTTCGCGCCTATCGGACGGCCCCGCGCGCGATAACCGCCCGATTATTGTCAAAGAACCCACAGTACCCGTGCGTAGTCTTGCGGTTCAGTTCGGGATAATCGAAAAAATCAAGCAAAGTTTTTCGGGCTATCGCCCCTGTTCCAGATGAAACACGCCAAACTTTTTGCCACTGCTGTGCTCAGTAAGTAACCAGGTTCCGGTTCTAGTCCTTAAAGGCCGCAGGATTTTAGGACCATTCTAAACGCATGGCGAATGCGCTCCCATGTGCTTTCCAACGGAAAACACAGCACAAACGCAATTAAACGAATGTGGGTTATCGGGGCAATCTGCCTGAAGTCTCACATTTCAGTGGCGTGTTTTCGTGGTTTGACCTCGCTCGTTGACCCCCTTAGGTACGCTGTCCTGTGTGTCCGATGGCATGCAGTATGGCTGGACGGCCCCTATCATCCCCAAGCTGACCGCCCCCGGGGCGCCCATTCAGCTCACCCTCGATCAGGCCGAGTGGCTGGAGACGATCCTCATGTTGGGCGGCTGCTGCGGCCTCCCCCTCAACCTCATCCTGGTGGACAAGATCGGGAGGAAGGGCACCTTGGTGTGCTCCTCCCTCACCACCCTATTGGCCTGGGTGGTGATTGCGGTGGCGCCCAGCGCCCCCTATCTCTATGCCGCCCGATTTTTCGCCGGGGTGGCTGGGGACACCGGTTTTGTGGCCGCCCCTATGTACATCGCTGAGGTGGCCGATCACAAAATCCGCGGCTGTCTTTCCAGCATCATTTACCTGATGATGCTGATAGGCGTGGTGCTGGTCTACTGCGTCGCCCCCTTTGCGCCCATCTGGGTGCCCTGCGTCATTGGTAAGCGGCTAGGGAACTAAAAGCTTGTGGGCGCATTTGCCTTGTTGTCCTCAATTGCAGGCATCGGCTTCAATGTCGTCACACTGTCAACGTTCCCGTTCATCCCGGAAAGTCCCTACTACCTGCTGTTCAAGGACCGGTTTGAGGAGGCGCGCAGCGCCCTCAAAAGGCTGCGTCCTGAGGAGGACGTCGACCGCGAACTGGAAGAGATCGCGGCCGCCATCAATCGCCAAAAAGGGGAAAAAGGGCGACCGCAGGACCTGGTGCTGGTGAAAAGCAACCGCAAGGCCCTGCTGATTATGGTGTGGCTGAATGCGTCGCAGCACATGAGCAGCATCTCGGTCATGCTGATGAATCTGCACTCTATTCTGGATGAGGCGGGCGGCCAGTACATTGCCTCCTCCACTGCTGCCATTCTATTCTCGTTACTCATGCTGGGTGCCGCCCTTTCCGCTTCGGCTGTGATCGACAACTTCGGCAGGCGTGCGCTACTGGTCACTTCGGGCGTGTGCGCCGGCCTGAGTTTGAGCGTGGTTGCCGTCTATTTCCACGTGAAGAACGCCGGCATCGATGTGGCCAATCACAGCTGGCTGGTGCCGGGGGCGGTGCTTTTTTACGCCGCCGCCTTCAAGTTCGGCATCGGATTGGTGCCGATTGTTTTGACAGCCGAACTGTTTCCCGCCCGCATGAAAGCGATGGGAATGACATTGAGTGACGCCTTCTATGTAGGTTTTTCCGTCATCTCCCTCCAGATATACCACCAGTTGAGGAATCGACTTGGCATCCATGTACCGTTCTATATCTTCGCCTGCTGGTGCTTCTGCACCGTGATCTTCACGCTGTTCTTCATTCCTGAGACCAAAGGGAAAACGTTGGACGAGATCCAGTTCATCCTCAAGGGCGATGAGCGGCAGAAATTGCTGGAAATCCGGAATAACAACAGCAAGAGCTACACGTTGCTGACCTAGTGGGGATTTGGGGCCCCCTCGGGGCCAAACTGACTGGGAAATGAGCGCAGCGGTGGCCGCAGGCCACCCAGAGTGAACCGAACTGCTTTTCAATTTGTCAATTCCGAATAAAATCACTTGTTCTTAGTTTGTCTCTGTTCACAAAATCTGAGGGCTCAGTCCGGCCCTCTGCGGTTCAGCGTCAGCTCAAGCGCAAGCCGGAAGGTATGGCGACAAACGCACAATGCTCGCCGCAGTGCAACAGACAAAGATAGCACTAGTGGGGCAGGGTGCCGCAGTATGGCCGCAACAGGGCCGGCTCTCAATCGAATTTAACTACGCAATTGATTTTTGGATAATGGAATGGAAGCCGCTCGATCCAGTGGTGTGCTAGGATTGTTTTGCGAAAGAACCAATAGACTGTGTTGATTGTCGATGTTGTGCCGAACTCTTTGGGCACGAGTCCCGAAAAACACTCTGAACTAGTTAAATGTTCGTTTTTCTCATTAAAATCAGTGTCGTGCCCGAAGGGCTCGGCACAGCAAATACATCGGGCTGAGTTCGTGCCGAGCTGATGTTGTGCCGAGCCCCAGTCCGGACGACCGACCAGTCGAGTCGAAAATTGGCCAATTTTCCAAAATTGGAGGGACAATCACAAAATCACCCGTAACTCGCTTAGTTTTGATTTTGGTAAAAAAGTGAATACTGAGTGTTTTGTGCGGTGTGGTCCTCTCTATCCAGTCGCGTATCCAGGATTTATTCATCCGCTCTGGTTTTGCCTCGTTCTGGCTGGTGTTGGCTGGTTCTTGCACCGAGCGGGGCGGGGGCGGATGGATTTGGTCATCTAGTTGAAACTGCCGGCGGTTCACTATTCATAAAATTCACTAACAATAAAATCTTATCACCACTCGTGGTCCAAAATACTCCTATCAAACCAACAAAAGAGGTGAAATACCTGGGATTCAAACTAGACGCCCGACTCCATTTCAATAAGCATGTTGACCATGCTGTACAAAAGACTGCCATGGCCCGAAGAAAGTTGTACTCTCTTCTGGCGCCAAATTCTTTCCTATCACCTCGAAATAAACTTCTGCTCTACACCTCCACCATAAGGCCCATACTGACCTACGGATCCCCTGTCTGGCACTCTGTCTGTGATTCCACGAGACGACGTGTTCAAAGGACCCAAAATAGGTTCCTAAGAGGCGTCCTATCGGCTGACAGATACACCAGAATAACCGAAATGCACGAAGCTACAGGGATGGCCTATATAGCCGACTATATAGATATCATCGCTGAAAAATTTTATCATAGCGGAGTGCAAGGCTCAGTCCTCACGCGAAATATCACCCAAGTAAGAGCAAACGACCGCCCAACCCATGGTCCCCTGTATAAGCGACTTCCCATATTTTATGAGGATTTTGTCCCTGACAGTACGTGACGACAAACAAACATTGCCTGCCAGTTGCAGACAGTCGTTTCTAGCAGGCTGGAAACGCACAAATCCAACATAACGTGACTTGACGGGTTCGTCCTGCCTCGTCCTGGCTGGTGCTAGCTGGTCCTTGCACCGATCGGGGCGGGGGCGGAAGGATTTGGTCATCTACTTGAAACTGCCGGCAGGTTAACTCCACGGCTGACAGTATCAGGCTTAAAGGTCGAAGCAAAAGGGGTTTTTGGCTTCCCTTCAGGAAGACCTTTTTTCCTTAATGAATGCCCCTCGAATAAAACCAAAACCGCCACTTCAAGACTATCTCCTGACGTTGTCGTGCGTATGGCTAGCTCGGGAATGTCCATGTTAGGGCACTGCCCAGGTAATGGACGACTTAGCGCGCCTATTTAGATCATGGGCAGAGAGCAACCGGCCGAACATCTGGCTAGACACGGGAGTTGTGTTTGTTAACTTTGTTTGTGAATTTTGTTAGTGGGAATGTTCAATAAATTTTATCAGGATTTTAGTACTTTCCACAAAACTCCAAAAAATGTTCCTAATATGCAAGTAGCTAAGGGGGCACAGCCACTACCCACCCATTAAACACGTTTCTCATTGGCCACTAATTTGTCAGCCCCATCAACTCAACCAATCACTTAAGGGGCGATGAATGAATAATCGATTCACTGACTGATTGGCTCTTGACACTCTTCCCCCACCCTCCCAATTTCAGGGTGGGGCAAATCGCTCAATCGGGTTCAGACACTGCAGAACCCGAACCGTCCAGTTGATGGTCTTGATGGTACCACCGGGCATCGACTAGTGACGTGCCTGTGTGCAGTTTTTTTCTCTTTCGGTTTATTTTGCCGCATTCCGCTACCGTGTGCGATTTTGGCCGGTTTTCCTGCGAATCGAAGATGCGGTGGCTGGCCAGTGTGGCCGACAGGTTCAGGGGCACGGGACCCCAACTTTTGGCCGCCATTTCAGGTAGGAACCACTGGGCACCCCTTAGGGTGCCGCATGATGCAAACAGGGGCGTGCATTCATCACCCAAGTCAAAGAGTCCTCATTTGAATACTCACTTTTGTTGTTGCTGTTGTTGTTGTTGTTGTTGTTGTCGATTTAATCGATCGATGGGCAGATTTGCATCGATTGCAGGCGCAGTGGCGTGCTGGACTTTTTTACAACTCCCTTCACCACAATCAATGTGCATTTTATTTGAAAGCCGGCCCTGTTGCGCCCCGAATACCTGGCACTAGCCGAGTCGCGCTATCTTTGTCTGGCGCATTTGCGCTGCTATGGCGCGCCGTTCGCACGCATATCCTGACCGCGACCGCTTTGCCCTTGTGTGACGCTCAAAGCGCACAGGGCCGGACTGGCACCGTTCGTTTTTATTCTTGTGCATAGTTTCTGGGGTTGATTTGCGTCCACTTCAGGTGCACTGGCGTGCATTTTTTGATCAATTGGAATTATTCCAAAAAAGTTGCTCCACTTCCGATGCAGGAGAAGTTGAGGGTCAGAGAAATTCGGATGTAGCTTTGACGTTTTGAGGCACTTCCGGTTGTGGCCTTCAAAGCCAAAACTTTGCGCTTTTTCAATGCGAAAATCCGCCCTCAATTGAGCAACTTTTGAGGCAAACAGTTTCACTCGACTCATTTGGCTGTAGCTTTGGCGAGTTGAGGCACTTCCGGTATCCAAAACCTCAAAGTCGGCGTTTCCTTGGACTTTTTTAAATTTCAAAATCGCCCCTCAATTAAGCTCGTTTTGAGGTGAAAAGTGCTGTGATTTTTTCAAAATCCCTTTTCAACTCGGCTCGTTTTCCGGTGTTAAGTGTGGAGGCTTGGTTTGGAAAAATTAACTCTCCGGGCTTCATCCGGCTGTAGCTCGGGCGCCTTAAGGCACTTCCGCTTCCCAAATACCTTATTTCCAATCCCCAACTCCACGCGTTCTTTTGCAGTTTCAACAGAGTCAATCCGCCAAAAATTGGGCAAGTTGTGGGGTAAAAAGTGTGAAAACCCGAAAATCCCGGCCGTTGTTCACTCAGCTTTACCCGGCTGTAGTTCCACAGCCTGCAGGAATTCTTTAAATGCAGCAACACCATCCACAAGCCCAAAACCTGCCACATCCAACCAGTGGCGCACCAAGCCATTCCTACTGCTTGCTTACTCAACATTTTCAATGTTTCCAGGCCAAGCGCTTGCAATCAATTTTACCCAATCAATTGTTTACACCCAATAACCCACTTGATTAACCAAATTGTGCTGACGCACGTCACTATTGAGATTTTTTACACGTGCAGGAACACTGTCCTGTGTGTCGGACGGCATGCAGTATGGCTGGACAGCGCCGGTCGCCCCTTTCCTATTATCCGAGGACAGTCCCGTCCAGGTCACTGAGGCGCAAGCCGAATGGCTCGAAACCATTCTGATGTTGGGTGCCTGCTGCGGCCTACCACTCACCATGCTTTTAGTCGACAAAATCGGCCGGAAAGCCTCCTTAATTGGCTAGTTAATTTTCCAGATTGATTCCGGCCTGGACGGGACTAATGGCCTTTCGTTTCCAGGCTCGTCCAGCACCACGCTTCTGGCCTGGGTTATTATGGCGGTGGCGCCCAATGTTGAGCTGATATTTTTCGCACGATTTCTGGCCGGATTAGCGGGCGACACAGCCTTCGTTGCCGCCCCGATGTACATTGCGGAAATGGCCGATCAGAAAATTCGCGGGTTTCTGTCCAGCATCATTTACCTGATGATGTTGATGGGCGTGCTGCTGGTCTACTGTGTGACGCCCTTTGTGCCGCTCTGGGTCCCCTGTGTCATTGGTGAGTACCGCTTGGTCGCCCCTTTATTGCCGATCGGTCGCCCTTTTTAAAACTGTTTTCAGGAGTTTGCTTCAATGGCGCCACCCTGCTGACGTTTCCGTTCATGCCCGACTCGCCCTACTATCTGCTCTACACCGATCGGCCGGAGGCGGCACAGCGCGCCCTGCAGCTCCTTCGCCCAGCCGGCAACCCGGAGGCGGAGATCAAGGAGATGGAGGCGGCCATCGAGCGCCAAAAAGCGGAAAAAGGGCGACCGCAGGACATTCTGCTGGTGAAAAGCAATCGCACAGCCCTTTTGATAATGCTGTGGCTGAATGCGTCGCAGCACATGAGCAGCATCTCGGTCATGCTGATGAATCTGCACTCTATTCTGGATGAGGCTGGCGGCCAGTACATCTCCTCGTCCACTGCTGCCATTCTATTCTCGTTACTCATGCTGGGTGCCGCCCTTTCCGCTTCGGCTGTGATCGACAACTTCGGCAGGCGTGCGCTACTGCTCACTTCGGGCGTGTGCGCCGGCCTGAGTTTGAGCGTGGTTGCCGTCTATTTCCACGCGAAGAACGCCGGCATCGATGTGGCCAATCACAGCTGGCTGGTGCCGGGGGCGGTGCTTTTTTACGCCGCCGCCTTCAAGTTCGGCATCGGATTGGTTCCGATTGTTTTGACAGCCGAACTGTTTCCCGCCCGCATGAAAGCGCTGGGAATGACATTGAGCGACGCCTTCTATGTGGGATTTTCCGTCATCTCGCTCCAGATCTACCACCAGTTGAAGAGCCGGCTTGGCATCCATGTACCGTTCTATATCTTCGCCTGCTGGTGCTTCTGCACCGTGATCTTCACGCTGCTCTTCATTCCTGAGACCAAGGGAAAAACGCTGGAGGAGATCCAGCTGATCCTCAAAGGAGAAAATGTAACAGAGCCAGATGCGCCAGCTCAGGCGTATCGGAACGAGGCATTCGCCTCCTAATTATTAATAATTAGTAAAGCAGTATTTATTTCCCGAACGGAATTTTCAATTTTCCATTTCCTTTTAAGCCGGCCCTGTCGCGCACTGTCGGATTCGTTTGGGGCCGCCCTGCCCGACTAGTGCGCTCGTCGTCCGACACACTGGAGGCGCCCATGCGCCTCTCTCTCTCATCATCCACACTGGGCCTGGCAGTGACACGGCAAGTGCACGGGGCCGCACTGTGTTTGGCTGGACGTTTTTTCACCGGGGCAAATTGAATTCGACCAAAACTGAAAATATTCGGGAAAAACTGCCTTTGACTTTTGCTCCTCATTTTTTTGTAAACTTTTGTGAAAACACCGCTATTTTCGCTTAAAACATTTTTTTCCACCTAAACCAAGCCTTGTAGCAAAAAAAGTGACTTAAAGAAAACCACCATCCAAAAAAAAATCGTCAAAATCTCCACAACCAGAAAAGCTGGCAACTTTGCGACTGGATAGAGGAGGGCCAAGGCGCATAATAAACTTCCCACTCATTTTTTTTCTTGGTGTTGGTTCCAGCGAGGAACCAACACCAAGCGAGCCACAGGCCCAAACTAATCCTGAACACACGCCACTGCCATGAAATGTCATTAATTCCCATTAACCGCCCCCCCCATCCACAATTACCCCAAAAGCCTTCCCATGTTCATCGGCCTTCAAGCGCAATCAATCAATCCCCCCAGTTTCAATCGTCCCCAAACCTCATGGCAGGCAAGTCCAAGTCGGCCGCGCTTCTCCTGGCAGCGGGCGCCCTCCTAGGGCAAATTCCGCCCCAGTTGCTACAGCGCCGGGCGCTCAAGGCGCCCTACCAGGCCTACTTAGTGTTACGCTCCTGCCTCATCCCCAGCATCTGTTTAACTAACCTGTGGACGCCCAGGCCCATGGTCTACGACGTTGCCCTGGGCGTCCTGCTGGGGCAGGACGCTCTCCTGACATGGCTGTTGCTGTTCGGCGGGCGGCCAATTTGCGGGCTGTTGAAGCAGCTGGGGAACAGCCGGCTGTGGGCGTGGTGGGCGCTTTTGGGGGCGCGCGTGGGCGCATCCCTGCTCTCCTGCACCTGGAGCAACCTGATGTGGTGCTGGATGTTCTTGCGATTCCATGCGGCCCTAGGCGCGCTGTGGGCGCTGCTGCGCGTCCTTCTAAGGCAAGTTAGACGTCTGAATTCCAGCCTGGGCGGCGCCCAGGACCTGCAGGCGCTCATGGCGCTTCAGCTGCGTTTCTTCACCACGATCGCCCAGGTCAACCGGGTTTTCGGGCTGGCGCTTTTCGGCTTCATTGCCCTCAATGTTGTGCTTCTGATTGCCACTTTAAGTATGCTGGGACTACTCGATCTCAGCCAGATGCGGCCCCAGCAGATTTTCCTCGACCTTTTCAACATTGCCAGCTTTCAGGTAAGTTCCCAGATCATCCTGTGTTAATTTGCGGTTTAATTGCCGTTTGTGACGGTTTCAGCTGCATGTGGCCGCCGTTATCCTGGCAGCTGATCAGCTGCAGACGGAAATTGCGCGAACCATCAGCTTCAGCTACAAGCAAGCGTGGCTGGAACAGTTGGGCGCCCGCAGGGCCAACTTGATAAAACTGGCCGAACAGACGCACTTAATGCGGCTCCCAATCAAGGCGGCCGGCATCTTGGACGTTGACAATTCCACGTTTGTTTTCATTGCTTCAACTGTTTGCACCTACGTGACTGTCGTCTTCCAGATGAAGGTCCAATAGGCATTAAATCAATAAATACTGATCAATTAAATAAAACTAGTAGCGCCCAGGGCTGCGCCCCAGGAGTCAGCTGTTGTCTCTTTCCATTACAGTAATTGCCATCGTTCTATCTCTATTGGTTTGGCCACAATTAATTTTTGAAGCTCTGGGCGCAACTTAGGGAAATGCCCTTTTGAGTTGCGTGCTGAAGTTTAAAGTGTCATTCACGCGGCCCTGATAACGGATTAGGGACGAAACAGCATTTATAGGCAAAAGTGCGCTCTTTCCAACAGAGGTTTTCCCATCATTCTCCCTCACCTCCGGCTGTAGAAGTATTTTTTTTACAATTAGAGTGCAATTTAGGCAAAACCTCGCCTGGTCGGCAGACTCAAGTTTGAGGGTTCGGTGTATCACCCCTGATGACGGTGGAAAGACGAAACTTTCAGCCGCGAAAGAGAACTCTTTCACGCACTCTTTCTAGCACACTAATCTGTATTGCTTCGTCTCTCTTAGTTTAGCACGAATTAATTTTTCAATATCTGGGCGCAAGGTAAAGAAAATGGCTCTTCATTGTGTGCTTCAACTTTGAAAGATTGCTGAATTCTTCCTGATGATGGGTCAAGGACGAAACTCTCCATATTTATGAAAAAACTGTTTCCTTCCGACAGTAATAATTGGCTGTGTTTTGTATGTTTGACTGCAATTTCCGCAAAAACTCCTTTGATTTTGGGCCTTGTTTCGTCGCCCCTGATGATGGCACAATGACGAAACTTTCACCCCTAGCATAAACCAGTGCGCTCTCTCTAACACATTATCTGGCATCGCTTCCTCTCTCTTCGTTTAGCCGACATGAATTTTTAAAGCTTCGGGCGCAATTTAAGGCAAAACGAACTTAAGTGTGTGCTTCAAATTTGCAAGCTCGCTGAGTCCGCCCTGATGGTGTCTTGAGGATGAAACTTTCAGGCTACATAGACAGAAGTACACCTTCCCTAGAGGGCACACTGACTCAGCTCCCTCATGTTGAGGTTGGCAGAAATTAATTTTTGAAAATTTGGGTGCGATTGAGGCAAATTGGCCTTGACTAAAAGTCTCAAGTTTGTGGCTTCGTTCTGGAGCCCCTGATGCTGGGAGACAACCGAAACTTTCACAACGCTTCAAAACTGGTCTTCTCTTTCCAACACAGGGAACAAACTCGCTACATCTCTCTTGGTTTGGCATGAATTAATTTTTCAATGTCTGGGTGCAATTTAAGGAAACATTGTCATTACAGTACGTTTCAAGTTTGAAAGCTCGCCAAATCCGCCCTGATCATGGCTCAAGAACGAAACTTTCACAATCAATGTCAAAATGTACGCCCTTTCTACTGCAGCAATTGCCTCAGTTGCATCTCCCTCGGTTTCGCAGAAATCGATCTTTAAAAATCTAGAGTGCCATACAGGCAAAAACTCCTTTGATTGTAAGGCTCAAGTCTGGAGCCATCTGGAATTGCGCCTGATGATGGGACAGTGACGAAACTTTCAGGTGTAATAGCAAAAAGCGTATTCTTGCTAAGGCATTAACTGTCATCAGTGCATCTGTTTGCGTTTTGTAGCAATTAATTTTCAAAACGCTGGGCGCAAGTTAGGGAAACACGCAATTGATCTAATGGTTCCAGTTTGACGCTTTGTAGCTCGGACCATGATGATGGCACAGTAACGAAACTTTCAGAACTTATAGAAGACGGTGCGCCCTCTCCAACGTACTACTTGGCAACGCTGTAATCCACCAGACAACGGGCGCAATGAGGAAAAAGTTTGTAAATCCGACTTGCTGCTACGCCCCTGGCGCCCTTAAGAGTCCCAAACCGAAACGGAAACCTCCCCCCATTTTCGGCCGCCCAAAGGAGCCCGATCGGCAGCTGTACGGACGCCTGCGTGCGACGTCGCGACGCCACTCGATCGCCCTCCACGGCCGACTTGTAGATTCGTAGCGGGCGCCCGACGTCGAAAACAGCATCGCATCGGTTTTCCCTCTTGTTTTGCACGCAAATGAGGCGCGTTTCCCTTGTCAGTTCCATCTAGTGCGCGTAGCAGTACAATCGGCTGCTTTTGAGTGAGGTTATGTTGATCGGAGTTCTGGACCAGAGGGCCGGATGGATGCGACGCCTGTTAGGAGGTTAGTGGACTTGGGCGTTGGGAGCAAATCAGGGCTTTTTTTTTGGCGCGTTCCCCCCTCCCCCTCAAAACGCCCAAGGAAGGGCGGGCGCTATTAATACTCGATCACGGGCCGTTTGGCGCGCTTTGTGCTAAATTTAGCCGTACCTGCCGAAGAATTCCATTAGCAGGCCCTTTCAAAGCACTTAGAGTTGTGGGAGTCGCTAATCGAATCAGTTGTCAATGGATTTGCTACTTTGCGACCTTTGTGAATGGGCCCCTGATGACGGTTTATTGACGAAACTTTGAATAAGGATCAAGGCAGGTGTGCTCTTTCCATTGAGCGCTTCTGCAAGTTTCCAGCTCGAACAGTTTGGCAGCAATGAATTTTTAAACCTTTGGCTGCACTTGTGTTAAAAACTTGCGTCCTCTGGACTTTAAAGCCTCACGGGTTCCACCCTGATGATGAACTGAGCACGAAACTTTCCGGGTTTATCAGGAAAATTTTGCTCTTTCCATTAAGGATCCTGCCAAGACTACTGTCTCCTAGTTTAGCCCGAATTATTTTTGAAATCTTTGAACCCACTTTCGCGTGAAACCCACATGACCTAAAGGCCAAATTCGTGGCCTTGCCAAATCATCCCTGATGACGGCTAACCCACGAAACTTTCACATCTATTTAACAAAACTGTGCTCTTTCCACCACAGCAGTTTCCATACTTTGACCTGGCCCGGTTAGACAGATATGAATTTTTGAACTTGTGGGCGCACTTTAGGGAAAAACCCGCTTGACCGTGCAGCCCAACTTTGAAGTGTCGTCGCAGTCTCCCTGATGCCGACCCCAAAACGAAAATTCCAACATGCAAAGAAGAAACATAGCTCTTTCCAATGCAGACCCAGGCTTCAATCCAGTTTGCTCCAGATAGGAGCAATTAATTCTTAAAAATTTGATTGCGATTTCACCACAAACTCTCGTGATCGTGAGCATCAAGTTTCTGGCTTCGTGAAATTGTCCCTGGTAATGATGCAAACATGAAACTTTCACACTCTATAGCAGAAAGACTGGTCTTCCCAATGGATCAATTAGCATTTTTTGCTTTCGCTCAGTTTAGCAGAAATTCATTTTTACAGCACTGGGCGCTAGTTAGGGAAAAACTCGAGTTTCAATATTTATTGAATCGTTCCTGATAATGGCTCTAGGTCAAAACTTTCGTTGCAATCCACTTGGATTGGCAAAGATTGCAGCCTTCCTGATGATGACTTCACGGAGACGAAACTTTCATGCTCTCTACAGGAAAATATCCTCGTGACTGTGTTTCATTTCGCCTAGTTTAGCAGCAATACATTTTCAAAGGGCTGGGCGCAATTTAAGGAAAAACTGTCCTGTTTAAGTTTCAAGCTTTGTCAACTCGGCCCTGATGATGTCGTGAGGACGAAATTTTCAAGGTGCAGCACAGAAGGTGTGCTCTTTTCTGAGCACGTGACTCGGCAACGTTGCATCGCTCTTGGTTTGACAGAGCTGATTTTTCTTTTAAACACCTTAAGCAACTTTGACACGGTTGTTTCTGAATTTGCCAGACAACTTTACGGCCTGCTAGCGGCCTGCCTGATGAGGGCGACGGCCGCAACTTTCCGTATCTGTACAAGAAGGTGCAATCTTTTCAATGTGTCAGTTGGCCTTGCTGCACCTCGAACAGTTTGACGGGAATTCATTTTTAAATCGTTGGGCGCAATCTAGGGAAAAACACTCGCAGCTCAAGTTTGAAGTTCTGTCAAATCGTCCCTGATGATTGCGCACAGATGAAACTTTCGCGAGTTATAGATGAAAGTGTGCTCTTTCCTAAACATCAGTTGGCAACGTTGTCATCAACTTTCTGTGGCTGGAATGAATTTTTGAAAATCCTGACGCAATTTACACATCGTCTCTTTTTGAACTTGAAGTAGTCACTCAACTTCGAGGCTTAGTTGCAACCTACCTGATGATGGCCTAAGGACGAAACTTTCAGAATCTATAGAAGAAGATGCGCTCTTTCCAGCGAGTGTCTTGGCATCAGTCCGTTTCGCCCACTTTGGCAGAAAGACATTTTTGCAAAGTTGAGCACCACTTAGACTGAATTTCTTTCGAATTTGTCGCCCAACTTTGAAACCCGGTAGCTGCCTCTCGGATAATGGCCCAAAAACGGAACTTTCCACATCCATGGAAGAAGGTGCACTCTTTCTAACAAGTGGCCTGGCATCGGACTATCTCACTCACTTTGGACGGAATACATTTTTGAATAGTTGCTCGCAACTTCGACCCAATTTTGCTTGATCAAGCCACTCAACTTTAACACCCTGCAACTACCATTCTGATGATGTTCCAACAACGAAACTCTGCAGATCTATAGAAGAAAGTGCGTACTTTCCAACACGTGACCCCGCATCGGCCCATCTCTCTTCGTTTGGCGGGAATACATTTTTGAAAACTTGCTCGCATCTCAACATCAGCCGCTCAACTTCCAGGCCCTGTAGCTATCGCCCTGATGATGACCCAAAGACGAAAGTTACGAGGTCCCTAAAAAAAACCGCGCTCTTTCCGGCACAGCCATTGGCATTTTCGAATCGCGCCCCATTCAGGCTCCAGGACCCGAAATCATGCCAAGCAATCTGGCAACATGTGACCCTAATAAATTGCACCTGCCTCTTGTTTGTTGTTAATTAACTGCGTCTGGTCTGATGGCATGTTTAAACAAGTTGGGTTTATTTTCCATTTGAGCCGTCGGTTTGTTTTTCCTTTGATTCGTGTATTTGCGATCGGTAAATGTTTGTCGCTTTTCTCGGCGCGCCGCTGTTTATTCGCCCTCGATTTCCCCGCTTGGGCGCCAATGGCCGGCCCCCCCACTAATTGGGCTCGTTCCCCCCAAAATCCCCAACCCGCTCACTCTTCAAGCGAGGTCATTAATCACTTTTAAAACCGGTTATGACGACAGCAATCATCATCATCATCTTTATCCCCCCACAACGGTTATCTGGCGCCCTTTAATAGGGGGAAATTGGCCGTGCGGCCCCCCTTTTAATCCTTTTGAAGTCAAAAAGGCAGATCCAGGGGCTACGAGTGAAGGGGTTGAATTACTGCGCAATTTTATGGTTGAGTGGGGGGATTTTCATGGGCGTCCCTTTCCCCAAGGGGCTTTAGGAGCGTTTGTGTCCCAGTGAGTGGCCGGTATATTTGCAAAAAACCCCAACTCTCTAAGTGGAGCCGTTTCCAAGTTGCCCCAAATCCAGACCAAAGTCCCCAGGCCTTTCCAGAGCCAGTTCCAGGGGCGCACGCCCCCGGAACGAATTGGGGAGGGGTAGATGCAAGTCCCCCTATCCCTGGCTGTCTAAGGGGATAAGGGGGTACCTCCCCATCCAGACAACGAAAGTTCAAGGGGCGCATCCAGAAAACGCTTCAAGTGGATTTTCCAGACTTTGGAGCGACGGCACTGCAAAAGTTGCCGGCCGGAAATCTTCTAATTTCCTGCCTGTTCCGATTACTTATGTAAATGTAGTGAAACTTTCCAGTTTCCATTGTGCCAGGAACGTTCCAGAATTTCGTCCGCAGAAACGCCAATTAAAACTCGCAAAGCTGTTTTCGTGCCGGCAGGTTTCGGCCCTGATCACCCGTTCATCATCAGGGGCCCTATCCAGAGCCCCTTAATCCAGACTTTGAATGCGGGGCAGTTGGCTTTGGACTTCTAGATCAAATCATTTTTATAGCCCGCTCTCGGGTTAAAGAACAATCGCGTTGGCCGCATTCTGGATCGGGCATCTGGAAAGCGACTCAATCAACTGTTTCCTGGTTTTCGGATCTTAATGGGCGCACTAAAGTCGTCTGGCTAAGCGCCAGCACCGAATGGATTTGATGGGTTTCGAAAGCGGCCATCATCAGGCTTTTAATTGCCAGTTGAGTCACTTCAGTGTCTAAAACAGACAGTTCCACTGGCGTGAGAGAGATGGAAGGATGGAGATTTTTGCGCTGGAAAACCAGAAGATTTCTGCATAGGTGTGCAAAGTTTCGTCTGAATCCCATCATCAGACTGGGCGTGGTTGAATTTTAAACTTCCCGACGGCAATTAAGGGTGGCCCCCCAAAGCTGACTGAAAAGTCAACTGTCACTAAACCAGGCCAGCTGGAAGGCTGGGGGTTTTTGCTTTAAAACGAGGCAGGTTTTGGGTATAAAGCTGGAAAGTTTCGTCCTTTTGCCATCATCAGGCTGGGAAGGGTACATTTTTCAATTCCCCGGTGCTGTTTAAATCAATTAAGCCTGTCTTTCTTTCACTTTTTTTAACTGCCTAGAAGAGTCAATTGACACTAAACAGAAAGAGATGGAAGGATGAACAATTTTGCATTGGAAAGACTATAAGTTTGTCTATATCGTGCTGAAAGTTTCGACTGTTTGCCATCATCAAGTCAAGAATGGGGAATTTTTGAAATCTCGGGTGCCGTTTGAATCAAATAAGGGTCATTTTCTTTAACTGACTAAAAGAGTCAATTGCCACTAAACAGAAGGAGATGAAAGGATGGGGATTTCTGTGTTGGAAACGTCACCGTTCTGTCTACTAGAAGGGAAAGTTTCGTAATTGTCCCATCATCAAACTGGGAGTGACAAATTTTTTAATGCTCGGCTGTTGCTTCAATCAATTAAGGCTGACTTTCCTGAACTACCTAAAAGAGTCAATACCCACTAAATAGAAAGAGACAGAACGATGGCGAATTTTGCATTTTAAGGACCATAATTTTGTCTATGAGCGCTGAAAGTTTCGTCCGTCTGCCATCATCAGGTCGAGAAATTTTTGAAATCTCAGGTGCTGTTTGAATCAATGAGGGGTCATTTTCTTTACCTGCATAAAAGTGTCAGTTGCCACTAAACTGAGAGAGATGAACGAATGGGCTTTTTTGCGTTAAAAAGAACACGGTCTTGTCTATGGATGCGGAAAGTTTCGTCCTGATCCCATCATCAGGCTAGACATGAAAAATTTTAAAACTTCACAATCAATTCTGATAGTGTCTACTTCTGTCTTCATTGCCTACAAGAGACCATTGCCACTAAACCGAGAGAGATGGAGCGATGCATGTTTTTGTGCTAGAAAGAGAAGAATTATCTCTATACACTGGGCGTTTCGACGTCCGCCGTCGTCAGGTAAGCAGTGGCAAATTCTTAAACTTCACAAGCGTTGCTTAAAGTGACTCGCTCCAACTGTCTTCAACGTTTACAATAATCGGTGCCACTAAACCGCGAGAGACGGACAGATGGGTGTTATTGCGTTAGAAAGAAAAGATCATTGTTTATGGGTGTAAAAAGTTTCGTCCCAGTGCCATCATCAGGCTGGGCGTGGCAAAATTTTTAACTGGTCGGTTGTAGTTGAAAGCGTGCCACTTTTTCGGTGGCAAGAAGAGTCGATTGCCACTAAACCGAGTGAGACAGAGCGTTGCGGGTTTCAGCATTGGAAAGAGACGGCAACAGTGGCGCAACCCAGATTTTTTCAAAACTAATTCCCGCTGTGTTAATTGCCGTTTTGGTCATTTGACTGGGACGACAACTGGCAAACGTGACAGACAAAAGTTTCGTGTGCCCTCCAGGCGTCCCATTTATCCCAACCGACGGCAAATCTGGATGATCCAGCCTGGATTCGATACACAATGGGAAAACGGGCCGCATTACGGGACAGTGAACGTTTATTGCCCTGGAAATGCGTCGGAATGTGCCAGAGTTTTCACAGCCTTGGGGGCCGCCCTTTTGAGGGAATTGGGGAATTTACGGGAACATCCGGGAAGATTGGTTCGGGAGGAAAAACAGTTGCGTGATAGGAACGTGTCCGGTTGACGGGCCATTTTCCGCGCCAATGAAATCAAATTCCCGGATTTTCACGCCTCAGCCAGTCCAAAGAAAACTTTCCTTGAAACATCTGGAAAAATATGAAAAAGTCGCCACTATCCGGCCAAAAACCCTGTTGCCAAATTTCCTCATTTTTCCCGCAAATCCATCCTCCGATAAATCTGCATGATAATAAAGCATCATTTGAATGGATGCCCTCCAGTGGAGGGCAACGGTGGCCCTCCATTGGGGGGCAGCATGAATAAAACGAAAAAATCGCGATATTTTGAAGGTAATTGAGCCCGATTCGATCGATGATTTCTTCGTTGTTTTAATTGGAACGGATAGTGGAGGGCGAATTTGACGCTAATTGGGTAAACAACGGCTAATTGATACTTGCTAGACAATGATTAAGGTTGATGGGGCCCAAGGAAAATTAGCGCAATTTTCAGCCTGTCTAGCTCCAGTCTTCCTCTGTCTAACGCAAGAAAACCATTATTTCTATCTTGCTCGGTTTCCTGGTAAATTATTTTTTTCGACAGTGCGGAAAGTTGTTGTCTGAGACTGGCTTTGGAGGTTTGAAAATTCGCCATTGTGGGCCTGACCATGTCAAGAACTCGAAACTTTCAGTCCACATTCACCGAGTTTTATAGTATGAAGGTTGAAATCTCCAACCTTCCATCTCGCTCTATTTAGTGACGAGTGAGTCTTTCAGACAGTGAAGACGGTTATAAGTAGACACTCCCAGCATCGACTGTAAAGCTTAAAAAATTATCGCTTGTAGCCTGATGATGGCAGAAGAACGAAACTTTCCACACGGACAGACAAAACCATGCTCTTTCGAAGAGTGAAACTCCCATCTCTCGGTCTCTCTCGGTTTAGTAGCGATTAACTCTTTTAGACACTAACGACATTTAGAAGTAGACACTTTCAATATCAATTGCGAAGTTTAAAAATTCGGCGTGTCTAGCTTGATGATAGCAAAATGACGAAACTTTCCACATGCATAACCCAAACTATTCTCTTTCTAATACAGAAAGCCCCATCGATCCATTTCTTCCGGTTGAGTGGTGATTAACTCTTGTATCCACTGATAACAGTTCGAAGTTTTCACTCTCAGTATCGTTGGTGAAGTTTAACAATTTGCCATTTCCAGTCTGATGATGGCAGAGGAACGAAACTTTCCGCACGCGCAGACAAAGCGATGTTCTTTCGAATACTGAAATCCAGTCGCTTGATCTCTCTCGGTTTAGTAGCGATTAACTCTTTTAGACACTAACGACATTTAGAAGTAGACACTTTCAATATCAATTGCGAAGTTTAAAAATTCGGCGTGTCTAGCTTGATGATAGCAAAATGACGAAACTTTCCACATGCATAACCCAAACTATTCTCTTTCTAATACAGAAAGCCCCATCGATCCATTTCTTCCGGTTGAGTGGTGATTAACTCTTGTATCCACTGATAACAGTTCGAAGTTTTCACTCTCAGTATCGTTGGTGAAGTTTAATAATTTGCCATTTCCAGTCTGATGATGGCAGAGGGACGAAACTTTCCACACGCGCAGACAAAGCGATGTTCTTTCGAATATTGAAATCCGCGTCGCTCGATCTCTCTCGGTTTAGTAGCGATTAACTCTTTTAGACACTAACGACATTTAGAAGTAGACACTCTCAACATCGACTGTAAAGTTTACCAATTTGTCGCTTCCAGTCTGATGGTGGCAGAAAATCGAAACTTTCAACGCGGATAGCAAAAACCATGCAATTTCGCATAGTAAGACCCGCGTTACTACATCTCGTTCGATTTACTAACAATTAACTATTTTAGACACTAAACTCATTTAGAAGTAGGCACTCTCACCACCGATTGAAAAGTTTCAAAATTCGCCACTCCTAGCCTGATGATGGCAGACCCACAAAACTTTCAGCCCCCATTCTCAAAACATGTAGCTTTCCAACGCAAAAACTCCCCACCGTCTAGCTCACTGGGTTCAGTCATAATTCACATGTTCAATCGCCCAAGGGCAGCCACCCTTAATTGCGGGAGGAAACTTTAAAAATTTGCCACGCCCAGCCTGATGATGCTATCAAACCGAAACTTTCGGACCGTATACCCAAAACCCTGCCCTATCCAATGCAAAAACCCTCAGTCGGTCATCTGGCCGTTGGAACTGGAAATCTGGCAAACCAGCACTGACCGCCCGATTTCCATAAGTGCGAGCTCGATTGCCTTCAAAGCGTCCATTTCCAGTCGAAACTGTTGAGGCGAAATAAATAGGGAGCGAGGAAAAAAAAGGGGCAATTTTTCCAATCCAGAGAAACAACTGACGTGGCATTGGTTTCCATTAAATCTATTGGAAAAATCCATTAAGGAGGCGCCGATTTCCGATTTCTCATCCGGTAATGGAAGAATGTTCCACCATTAATTCGAGCTCAGCCACACGCTGCTCCAGGCTGGACTGATGATGGAGGTGGCACAACCACGAAACTTTCCGCTTCCCAAATCCCTAAAGAGACTGATGACGGCCGCCGAACGGAGCCGAAACGTGCCAATTGCGTGAGAGGAATGAGCCGATAAGGATGAACAACAGCAACTCTGTGGGGAAACGGCAGTAAAAAAGGGGGAAAACACGTCCCCAACATCCCGGGGGGGAAAACACATGCCATGTATAATAAGTGTTTGCGCTTCTCCCCAGGGGGCGCAGGGAGAAACTTTCCAGAATCATCTGAAAAGCCAGTGGCGTTCAATTTTTATGGTCGCCCTTTTCTTGGTCGCCCAATTTTCGGTTTTTTTTTGGGACGCCAGAGCCATCTGTCCCGACCAGCGGACACTTTGTGTACAAACAGTTGTAAATCACCGCAAAGAATCGTTTAATTAACGGCCGCCGATTACGCATCTGCCCAAGATTTAATGAGTCCTGGAATTGAGCCATTAAACGTCGCTGATTGGCTGTTTTCCACTATTTCAAAGCTGTTTAGATTCGGCTTAATCAAATAAATCAATCCCTGGCTGGCATTTGAATCATCATCAAACGTTCCACTTATCCGAAGCAGAATTTCCAGATTGTTTTCGTTTTTTATTCGCACGCCACTGTATCAGTAGGCAAATCAAAATCAGTAGGCTTGCGCCTTCTGAGCCAAGGGCTTCTGAGCACTGTGCCCATTTACCACTAGTGCCACACACTCCATTGGTTTTCCTTCGATTAGTGTCTTTAGCCGTTCTGAGCACCCATCTCAATTGGATCAGAACAGATATTTTTTTTAAATATCCCATTTGCACTTAAAAGACCTCATTGAGCGCATTTCAGCTTTCCACATACGCCATATTCGTCGTGAAAGGCCTATGAGGCTTTCTGAGCCGCACACAAATCTGTGTAAAATTTCAATCGGATTCAAAACGGAGCGATTTCTGGACGAAAATTTGTCCAATCGAGAACCGCAGGGCTTCTGAGCAACTTGCCTCAAAAATTTTCACAACGATTTTTGGCTAGATTAATTTCCACAGAAACTTTCAAGCGCGTTTTTTCTAAAAAAATCAACCCATTTTGCCTGATGGTAGTAAAAGGTCTTCTGAGCATGCACCATCAGTTTATTGGTTACGCTGCTTCTATTATCTTCCACTTGCTCTTGAATGATTTACGGCATTTTCTGTCGCCTTGTTACTTTCTACCGCTTTTTGACCTTCTGAGCACTTAATCAGTCGCTTCTGGGATTTTGAAGGGCTTCTGAGCAACCAATACAACAGGTACAGTTGCGCAAAGGTTTCCGAAATATTTTCCTCCATTCAATAAACTGAATGGTCAATGTAACGAAGTTTCTGTCCGAAAAGGTATAGAGGCTTCTGAGCAAAAAACTCAGACAATTTTAATGCATATTTTCCCATACACTTTGCTTGAAAAATTCGACTGCATTTGCTCATCACCAGTCTAAGGACTTCTGAGCCACATTACATCAAAGTGCTCTAGGTGGTACCAAGCTCAACCTTAATATTTCTGAGTCTGAGAACTTCTGGGGCTTGTACATAGTTCCCGTTACTAAAGCCAGAATTTCAATAGACTTTCTGTTGTTTAACCGCGGCTGAATCAAGCAGACAGTTTTTTTTTCTAAATTTAGGTGTTTCTGAGCAATAAACTGACAATTAGAAGTCCTTAGGGCTTTTGAGCAATAAACGTTTTGGCTATTTCTTCGAAATACTCCATCAAAAGTTCAAGCGAGTGTTTTTTTACTGCTCGGAAGCCCTTTGGGTCGCAAAATTAAATATGATTGAAGTTTCTGAGCCACGGCGCTTCTGAGTGGCTCTGAATACCTATTTTCTTAGTGAGTCTGTTGATGATTTTAACTAATATTTTCACAAACCGGGTCCATTTAGGGCTTCTGAGCCAAAGGACTTCTGAGCCATTTTAAGTAAAACTTTTCAAATTTGCAGATGCGGCACACCGGTATATGGCCGCCCCTCGATCGTGATGTGAATCGTCGCTGTCAAGATGAGCGCAGGCCCGAACTCATGGCCGCCCCTAGCCACTGGCTTCATTCGCGACCAGAACCACACAGGGGGCGCTGCGCATGCGCCGCCACTGTTCCTCAACCACGCCACTGCCGCCTCGCCGGGCAGCATCTTCTCCAACTTTAAAACGGGGCGACTGTTGCCGCCGCCCTCCAGTGCAGTGCCTGTCGACCGCCATGTTTGGTACCCGGTGCAGTTTCAAGAGAATTCCAGCTTTTATTTCGCCGCCCCGGAGGAAATGGTTCTCTACGCGAGCGCCAATTCGTCGGAAAATGGTACTTATGGGGGGGCGCATGCGCCCGCCAGCGATTTTGACGCCACTGTCGCCCTCGTTACCATGGTGATCACCGCCATCTTGTTGGGCCTGATTATCCTGGCCACTGTCATTGGTGAGTGTGTCACTTGCACTGTCACTGTCACTTGTCACTGATCACATTTGGCAATAGCGCGCGGTTAAATATGCAAAATTTCTCTGGCAATAATTAAGCGTCAAAAGCGCTTGAAGGGGGAAATACGAGGCAAATTCCCCAATGGTCCCTAAATTTCCTATGCAAAACCTCGTTTAGTTGAAGTTCCATAAAGCGCCAGATGATGGCGCTCTTAATATTTTATACACACACACACACACTTAGGGGTTGGGAGGGGAGGGGGGGCGACTTGTTGCCGCCCTTCAACCCAGCAGCCCCACCACCCCACGCACCCATTTTGCCACTGGGGGGGGATTTAATATCGGGCCGCAGGAGTGACGTGACAAATGAAATGGAAAAGCAACAGTGACGCGACGTTGTCGGATTTCGCTGTCACCCCCTAAATCGACGCTGAACAAAGGCATTTTCTTAAATCCTTTTCATGCGGCTAAGTCGACAACATGTCATTGGGCCAATACGCTTGGTGGAGGGGGGGCGGGGGTGTCTTAGGCGCCGCCCTTTTATTCCCAGCCGGCAAAACATGAAAATAAGCCCATTAAGTGAGTTTAATGCAGAGGGAATTTTAAAAAATTGCCAAAAATCAGCCTTCAGCAGGATCAGCGTGAAATTTTCTGCAGGTTTAGTTGTTATCCTGGGCCTTCGGCAGGAAAAATTCCAATCCTGCAGTTACTCCTACTGAGGGGCGGCTGGCTACCTTTGAAGTGGAGGAGTGAAACTAGAAGAAATCTTCTAGGTGATTTTTGAAAAATTCCCTCCGAAAAACCTGCAGTCCGGTTGGGGGGAAATTTACCACAAATGTTGCCCCTATCGAGGACTTTCGGCAGAAAAAACCTCAATCCTACAGCTGCTCTTAGTGGGGCGTTAGCTTCTCTTGAATCTGAGAGGTAGTTGTACAACAAATGTTCCAAGTGATTCTTCAAAAGATTTTCCCAAAAAAACCTGCAGGCGAATTGAGCACAAATTTTCCCGAAACTTAGGCACTATCAATGACCCTTGCTGGCAAAAACCCCAACCTCCCACCACACTCCAGTGGGGAGTTAGAGAGGAGAGGGCCCAGAGAGGTAAAAACAACAGAAAACCTGCCAAGTAATTTTTCAAACATTCTCCCCAAGAACACCCGCAGATTGACCTCAAATTATCCCCAAGTTGAGAAACTAACAATAACCCTCGCTAGAGAAAAACCCAACCTTAATGCAGTGGGGACTTAAAGCCCGATGACGCCCAGAAGTGATACAAACAAACAACCAACTTGGGAGTAAAAAAATTAAAGCCCCCAAAAATATCTGAACACGTTTTGAAATTCATCATCTTCAGGCTCAACAGTTAACCTAAACACCAGTAAAACTAAACCGGAAAATAAATCAATGCAAAGCCCGGCCCTGTAGCCCCAACTGAATGCCCGAGCTGAGCGCACCTGCTCGACTCGTGCTGTCTCTGTCCGACACACGGGCGGCTTTTGTCTGTCCTAAGCGACAGTAGCATTGATGTGACGCTAAACCTGCACAGGGCCGCACTGAGATTTAATTGTCAGCGAAATTTCCGCGCAGCAATTAAAAAAATTTAAAAAATGTTTCAACGAAATCAAATTGGGCAAACAATGGAAAAATGTCTAGGCCATGCCCCCGCCGGTTTGCCCAAAGCCGCCTAATTCCCCAATGCAAACATACACAGTGACGTCCGCATTTTCACACGGCCTTCAAACGCCGCTTATTAACCCCGCAAACTCGCAGGGGGAAAAGTTGGGGGGCGGCACCCACCCGCCCTTATCCAGGATTACTCCAGGCATCGCACACGTGCTTATCCTGAAGAAAGGAACGCCGCCCCAGTCACACAATAAACGTCTATTTACCGGTAAATAAATCCTCGGCAAAGCCTGGAACACGCGTCATAAAACGACGATAAATATTTGCCACAGGCCTGGATTAGGGCGGCAGGTGATTGGGGGAGGGACCTGGATAAGTCGCAACAATGGGGAAAAACTGCCAAATCTGGCAACGCCAGTTCGACTTCATCGGCACGTGAATGACGCAATTTTCG
Organism: Dendroctonus valens; assembly: GCA_024550625.1. NCBI lineage: Eukaryota > Metazoa > Arthropoda > Insecta > Coleoptera > Curculionidae > Dendroctonus > Dendroctonus valens. Next base: position 294,155 of record JAJTJO010000700.1, read on the forward strand.
GGCCCCGTTGCCTCCGACCTTAACCCCGCACCCCTCGCAAAATCCCATTATTGTCAATGTTTTAATGGCTTAAAACACAATGTCCATATTGTGGCCAGTTGATTAAATTGGCCGGCTGGAAAAATGCCCCGACAGCTGGCAACAGTGTTGGCTCGTGTACGGGCCCCATTGGCGTGCCTGCGTTTACACTTTAAAATGTTGCGGCTCCTAAACGGGGGCCCTGATCGTAAAATGGGGCTCTTGATGAAAACTCCTCCCGCTCAAAAGACACCCAATGGGAACTCTTCCCCGGCTGCCACCTAGAGGGTTTTTCAATAAAATGCCAAAATGGGGTTTGAAGAAAAACGTTAAAAGTTACTAAACCGGCAACGTTTGGTGAATTTGGGGCACGCCACTGGAAAGAAGGGGCCGAGCCCCACGAAAAAGCTGGTATTCACTTTTGCCCCAAAAGACGTAATAAGCGAGCAACGGGAGATTTTCGGATTTTTTCAACTCGAAAGAAAATCCCAAGACAAAACCACACGGGAAAATTCAACGCAAAGCCGGCCCTGTTGTTTACCAGCTCAGGCGCAGCGCCACTCAATCCCCGACTCGTGCGTTCCTTGTCCCACACACTCTAGGCGCAATGCGCCTCTCTCTCTCATCACTTTGACTGGCATTGATGTGACGCGCTAAGCGCACAGGGCCGGACTGAGATTTTCAAATTTCATCACCCAATCAATCAACCATCTTCGGTAAACTTTTCAAGGCCACATTAGACATTATTGCCAAATTGCACAATTCATCCCCGACAAAGTTTCGGCTTAATATCCATCATCAATTCGCCTGACAAAACAATGATGGCTTTTCCAATTCCCAGGCGGCCTGAATCGGGGCCATTTATCACTACACACGAGTGAACGATTCGGGGCGGCAAATCGATTTAAGGGGGGGGCGGGGGGCGACAGTCGCCCCTTTTGTCGGCAATGAGTGTGGGGTGATGGGGGGCGAATCTCACTTATTTCCACACCGATTCAATTCCCGTCCAGATGATGGGCACGCGCCCGCTCTGGATACAAACACAAACATTGCCAGATTTCTAAAACATCCCGCCATTGGCGATTTATCAATAATCAGTTAATTAATGTGTGTGTGTGTGTGTGTTGCGTCCCGTTCGGATTCGTATTAATGGACGAGATTGTCTTCCATTGAACCCTAGTTTCCTGCCGCGGCAGGCGGAAATAATGGCACTTTCCATTATGCGCCCCTGCTTCGCCCGTATTAATGGATAGAACAACGTGACAAATGTGTGCGCCCAAGGAAAAGCGCCCGGAGACAGCCAATTACCGGAAAAACCGGTTCAGTGATTCATTGGCATGCTGTTCCGATATTAATTCCTTAATTAATTAAAAGCCCTACCTGATGATGATGATGATGCTGACGATGGTCGAAACGGTGGGATCGATCCAGAACAGGAAAAAAACCAACGTCGACTGGATGGAACAGGACAGTGGCGTGCCAAATATGGACGGATTTGGATGCAGGGGCGGCGCTATGGAGAAAAATAACTAATTAGTGGAAATTAGGCGGACAATGAAAAATGGCGCCACAGCAGGGAATTGGGGTAATTGGGCTCAGACGCGCTCTGGCTTCGATTAAAGCCTGCATCAATGTCTGGGAGTTTAACTAAGAGTGACAGTTGGGGTTTAGTGGGGGCGCAGCTGTCATTTAACAGCCCCCCGCCCTCCGCACCCACTTTGTCCATCAATTAGTGGCGTGTTTTGCCTGAATTTTCATCGTTTATTGACTGTTTGCCTTGTATTTTTTTAGAGGTTTCAATTTTGGTTTCTATCTTTTTAGAGGTTAGGAATTTCGCAAAACACTCAATGGACGAAAGATTGGTTTGATCTGCTCTATCGAAATGCTCCTAATGATTTTTCCGGTGGTTTGAACCGTTCAAGAGATATTCGGGGAAAAGCACTGGAATTCCTGAAAATTTGCCTCTATCTTTTTAGAGGTTGGGAATTTTCAAACACATTAAATGGAAAAACTACAGCGCTTGAGAAGCTCTATCGAAAAGTTTCGAATGACTTTTTAGGTAGTTTTAACCGTTCAAGAGTTATGGATGAAAAAGCACCAGAATTCCTGAAAATTTGCCTCTTTCTCTTTAAGGGTTAGGAATTTTTAAGCACACAAAACAAGTAAAATGCAGCGCTTGAAATTCTCTATCAAAAATCTTCTAATAATTTTTTCAGTAGTTTTAACCGTTCAAGAGATATTGATGAAAAGCCATTGAAATTCCTGAAAATTTACTTCTATCTTTTTAGAGGTTAGGAACTTTAATGCACACAAAACAAGCAAGATGCAAAAATGCTCAAATATCTCCAAAATGGAAAACAACGCCCGAATTTTGAGCACGCCACTGACTGGAGCTGGTTAAACTCTTCAGGGAAGTTGGGAATCTTTTTTTGCAAAAATGCCCAAGGGGCGCGCAACGGGAAATTCAATACAAATCCGGCCCTGCTGCCCACCGAGCCGAGCGTAAAACCACTCACTCCCCGACTAGTGCGATCTCTGTCCGACACATCATCGGCATCAATGCGCGTTTGTCGCCACCGCACTCACACCGCGCTTGACGGGAAGGTCAAGCGCACAGGGCCGCACTGGGTATTTTTCAGGGTGCACCAATTTCATGCTCCATTTTGGCGCAGATGATACATGCCTGATCACACCAACCAGCCGCCCGACTTTTTCCAGCGCATTAATCCAGACCTTGTTCCAGGCAACGTGTTCGTGATAGCGGCCATACTGCTGGAGCGCAACCTGCAAAACGTGGCCAACTACCTGATCCTCTCGCTGGCGGTAGCGGATCTGCTGGTAGCGTGTCTGGTGATGCCGCTGGGCGCCGTCCAGGAAGTGAGCCAGGAGTGGGCGCTCGGGCCCGAACTGTGCGACATGTGGACGTCCAGTGACGTGCTCTGTTGCACCGCCTCCATCCTGCATCTGGTCGCCATTGCGCTGGACAGGTAATCGGGGCCAGCCGTCAGCCAACCAATCAAAACACTTCGTTCGCTTGCAGGTACTGGGCAGTGACCAATGTGGAGTACATCCATCATCGCACCTCGAAACGGATTGGGCTGATGATCTTCGTCATCTGGTTGGTCGCCTTCCTGGTCTGCATCGCTCCACTCCTGGGCTGGAAGGATCCGCAGTGGAACGAGCGCGTGCGCGCCAAACAGTGCTTGGTCAGCCAGGACTTGTACTACCAGATCTTCGCCACCGCCTCCTCCTTCTACCTTCCGCTGCTCGTCATCCTTATTCTCTATTGGCGCATTTTCCAGACGGCGCGCAAGCGCATCCGCAGGCGCCGCCTGGCCAATACTGGCAAGGAGGCAGCGGACCGCAACCCGGCGGTGGGGGGCATAGCGGGCGGCTTGGCAGCCGCCAGCGGAACGGGCGGCATCGCGGCCGCTGTGGTCACTGTGATTGGGCGACCGCTGCCCACCATCTCCGAGGCGACCACCACCACCGCCTTCACCAACGTCTCCTCCAATAACTCCAGTCCGGAGAAAACGTCGTTCGCCAACGGCGTGGAAGCGGATTTACCGACGGCTACGGGCGACTCAGCGGGGGCGGCGATACCGCCCCATCATCCAGCCAAGCGGAAACCGCTGCTCGACTCAAAACGCGAGCGCAAAGCGGCTAAAACTCTGGCTATCATAACGGGCGCATTCGTTCTCTGCTGGCTGCCCTTTTTCATTATGGCGGTGCTCATGCCGATCGACGCCCATTTCTTCGAAAAATACATGGTGTCGCTCTTTTTGTGGCTCGGCTACTTCAACTCCACCCTGAATCCGATCATTTACACGATCTTCAGTCCGGAGTTTCGGCACGCGTTCAAAAAAATCTTGTGCGGACGGAATTATGCGCGACGCAACCGCCATTTTGGGGTTAGGGGGCTGGCATGATGGCGGCAGAGCGGCCGCGCCCCGTCGGACAGCGAGCCGCCGGTGGCGGCACGGCTGGCGGCCATTGTGGCGGCACCGGCGGTCGGTGCCGCCCCCAAAAACGTCACGTTCAAGTGCGACTGATCGGACGAGTGGCGGCCACGCAACGTCGTGTCGCCGATTGTGAGCGACAGCAGCGCCAACGAGCGGGCGGTGGTTGCGCTCGAAATGAAAACGCTCTGTGACTTTACTGCGTGAACAACACCACCACCACCCACCACCACCACTACAATCACTCACCGATTTTCTGTGATAAACCCAAACCAATCAAAGCGATCGTACTACTAACAGTGGCGATAATGGGGCTAAGCCACGCCCCCGCCGCCATATTTAGGCAACATAAATGCATAGCTGCAGTTGGGAGACGGCGCATCAATGAACTGTCAAATGTTCTACTCGAAACCAATTTTATTTTTTCAAAACTTGACAGCTGTCGAAATGTCGCTATATTTGAAAAAAAAAACAAATTTTTGGCAGATTTTTAAATAGCTCTTAGTCCCGTCACAAGGGCTAGGCACAATTTGACAACGTTTAAACTGAAATGCGTTTGTTGTGCCGAACCCTTCGGCCACGACACTGATTTTAATGCAAAAACCTTCGAGACGCGCATTTTTCCAAACAAAAAATAACCAATCAAAAATCGCCACGGTTACTAGCACCCCCACCACCACCACTCACTCACTCACTAACTAAACCTAACCTAACTAATCAAGTATTTAATGCAATAACTAGCTGATACGTTGTGTAATATAAAAGTCTAAGATATAAAAAAGTTACGTTTAGAGAAACCATTGTGATGTACAATCATACACTCTATAAAAATATAAATATAAATATATAGATGTAGATAAAAATATTATACAGGGCCGGCTGTAGGCGGGCGGAAAACCTCGCTGGATGGACCAAAAAAAAGAAGCAAACAAACCAATGAAACTGGAACGGCAATTCGAGTGTGCATCAAAAAACCAACTCCCAGGGGGCGCTGGCGCCCACCCTTCTGTCATCATATCTATGTTGAGCCCTAGCTATGATAACAGCGACTTTTGCGTTTATTTTTGTATTAAGCCTGTACATAGATCCGAATAAATCCACTCTTAATGTTCGTTTTCAAGTTTTTTTTTGCGTCCACATTAGTCAACGTTTCGATACTTTAAAGCCATCTTCAGCCCTTTTTGGCGTAGCATCAACGCGCGCAATAAAAAAAAGTGGCTGATAGTGATTTTTCACAAGGTCACAACACATCCTCCGGCTTGGAATATGTCTTTTTTTAAATTTTGTGGAGACACCCTGTAGATTTTTAGGGCGGCGTTGGCACGGAAACCACAGCTGGGTCGATTCCGACCTTCGCACAGTTGACGCAGTCAGAATGAAGGGCGTACAGGTGAACTACCCGAAGAAAAAGCCGCGCCTCAACTTGGAGCAGCTGGGCGAGGTGAAAGAGCCGGAGCGCCGCTCAATGTACCACGTGATGCTGCAGAACCTCAAGGCGGCCAATCGGGTACGAGGCTCTATTCCCAACCGTCACTGTCCAGCCAATCAGGGGCGTTTTCAGGCGACCTTCCTGCACCGCATCATCTACGTAGGCGAGCACCGATTCGGCGGCTTCGAGACAGCCAAGGAGCTCTTCGCCGCCATCATCAGTCAATGCAACGAAACGTACTGCATGGAGCGCCTGACTGGCTTCCTGCTATATTACAGCCGCCATTTTGTCCACATGGTTGAGGTAGGGCAAGGCCTCAAAACCCTTCTGCAGCTTCTAAACGCCGTTTCAGGGGGACGAGGACAATGTGAACAAACACCTGAAACTCCTGTGGCAAAGCGACGCACCTCTGGGGCCCACCAAGCTGCTGATTCACGTCTCCAACATCAACCAGGTGGGTTTTTTCGAGGTTTGCAACACCCAAAACAGGGGGCTTTTAGAGGTTTTTTGAGGAGTGGGTCACCTACACGGACGCGCCCTCCAAGCTGCTGGAGAGGCTCGATGTAGAGGCGGACCTGCAGCAGTCGGGCCGCTGCATCTACAACTGCATCAAGAAGCTCTACGCGCTGATGGGGAGCCTGGCTCAGGACCTAGTGGGAGGATCCGCGGATCAGCAGGAGGAGCTGGCAACGCTGCCCAGTGCCGACACCTCTCTCACCTCCTCCAAGGTGTTCAGCTACGGCTCATTGGGCGTTGCCGATGCGACCCGCTTTTTCCTGCCCGAGTACGAGCTGCTGGACTTTGTCATCCAATCCAACTTCACCATGCCCCTCCAGGAATACTCAGAACTTTATGGAGTGGTTCCGATGCGGGACATTTACAAAGGTTTGGGGCGCTGAAGGGGGAGTGGGGAGCCGCTGCTCACGCGTTGATTGTTGCAGATCGCGTGTGGCCCGTGCCGCACGACTTTATCCCGTACGATGTGTTTGAGCGGCCGTTTGACGGCGCCACCGAGCTGCCCAAGGAGGCGAGCAGGCGGCAACATGTCGAGGAGGTCAGTGCCGCCCAGAGCATGCTCAGCTTTATGGAGGTTGCGAGCTTTGCGGAGTGATTTCAATAAAAAAACCTTAATCAATCGACTTACCTCCTCAATCGCAACCAGATGTAGCTGTTCGGCCTCCAAATCCTCCAGGCCGGAAACTTTCAGCTCCACTTGCTCCCTTCGCCATGACGTTTAAACGTCCAAACCGACTCGAAACAAAACTGGCCCGATTTTGCAGGAAAACGCACTAACGAGGCAGCAAACTGCGCCCGACTTTGGCCAATGGCGTTAGCTGGGGAAAACACTGCAATTTTCCAGCGGAAAATCGGAAATACCCGGCGAATTTCCGCGAGTCAAACCGCCGCGATGCGAACGACACATAGCAAAACAATTGACTGTCGCAGGCCGCGCAGGATGAAGCATTTGACTGGAGCAAAGGCGTGGTTATGACGTCAGGCGCGAGGCGCCTGACTGGGGTAATAAAAAAACCAAGCCTCTTTCAAAGGAATTATATTATTCCAATCACTGACTAGGACTAGATTAATCAATTTACCTGCTTCATGGCCAGATGCGATGCGATGTCACTCACGATCTCGCTGGCAGGCGCTCTCAAAACCACCAAAGTTTCCTAAACAAACACACAAAATGTTTAAAAGGGCAATTTACCCGCAGGTTTAACGGCAAAACTAAAAATTCCAACCAATAGCACACGTGCTTTTTTCGCGCTATCTTTGTCCAATTAGCTAAGCTATTTAGATAAGGAGGCAAACATACCCAATAAACCAGTTGTCCATTCTGCACAAACCCCCCCTCACTCTCTTGCTCATTTCGCACACATTGAAAGCGGTGGTTAGACAGAGACAAAGAGACCCAAACATACCGGGGCTCGTTGCGAAATAAAACTGCGCCCATTACATGGAACCACTCTAATATACAATAAACTCCACACGCTTTCTTCCATTTTACCATACACGTCTTTTGCACTTAAAAAACTTAATTGAACATTTAACACTCTTCGCCTTATTCTAGAACTAGATATACATGAGTTAAAAGAGGAGGGGCCGCGCCCCCCAGGAATAGAGAGTTCAGCTATTACTATGACTAAAGGTCTTCACCTCTTAAACCGGATCTGCTGGCTTGGGTGCAGTCGCTGCTGGCCCTTTTCAGGGATGTTTGCAGAACGAATGAATAACCCCATCTAGAGCGGAATTAAACAAAAAAAAACCATCAAAACTCCCCAGTTTGTCTGTCGCTCACTCACCAGCTCTCTATTCGTATTTCAAGAATCCTTTGGGGTCCTGGTTCTGGCCGGGGGGCGGCCTGGAAGGCCACTGGCCGCCCTCTTGCCCCCCACCAGGCCCGCCGCCGCCTTGCGACATCCAGTTCAGAAACCCCGGATTGCCGCCCCCGCCCTGGTTGCTGCCGCCCTGATTGTTCCCTAAACCGCCCTTCATGGTCAACCACACCTCAATTTGCGCATGCACAACACACTCACCGCTGTTATTGTTGGGGCCATTGTTGAAGCCCTGGTTGAAATTGGGCTCGGGCTGGTTCTGCAAGTTGCCAATCAGCCCCCAACTCGCTTGGTTAAGGGCGGCGGCCACCAGCGCTGGATTCATCGGCAACGCACCCAAGTTAAGCCCCAACCCCAATGGGTTGCAGCCCCCTTGGTTGTTGTTTTGGCCCCCTTGCCCAGTTATACCTACGAGAAACACACTCCTAAAATTAGGGTTTATTGAGCAGAATGTACACTTTTGGGGCGACTAATCGAAGCAAAAGGAGGCGGATGGGGGGTCCGGTTGGGGCGCACTAGATGCCCGAGTGCTGTAGCCTGCAACGGACAAAAAAATAAAGGAACTGAGGCGGCTGGAGGAGAGTGGGTACCTGGGTGCTTAGGGGCGGCTGAAGGGCGGACAAAGGAATCGGGGGCGAGCAGGCTCACTGAAATGGGAAGTCATCGATCAAACGCCCTGGCGGTCCAAAAATGGCACTTACCTAAAGCCTGCAGATTGGGCATGTCGATGTTGCCCCTGGGGCCGCCCTGGTTGCCCCAATTGCCCTGGTTGGGGCCTGGCGGGCCGTTGTATCTGAAACACCACCAAAACAAAAGTCAACTTAATCCCACCCTGGCGCTTTGGCCATTTGCCGCCACGACTGGCACTGGAAAAGTAGTCCCATCCTTGTCAGATGCATTGACTTTGCCAATGCGTCGCGCGCTCGTATGTCGCTTGCCGTAACCGCACAGGACCAGACTGAGGAAATATCGGGGAAAAACTTTCCCTCCAGCCCGTCATTTTGACATAAACAAACCGGCAAAAACAGTCAAGTTGGGTTACCTTTGCGGATACATGCCGCCGGGTCCTTCGGGTCCACCTGGAGGTCCGCGATTGGTGCCATGAATGCGCATGTCGCCCCCTCTATGATCGTAGCCATGCTTCGAGGAACGCGTCTCTGCTTTGGGCGCCGCATTTGACACATGGACTGACACGCCTAGACAACCACCAATCAGCGGTCGATACTACAGTGGGACACGCCGCCCCCCGCCCAATCTGTTTCAAAGCCACACCCTACCTTTAATTATGTGATCCTCGCCGCAAAGGCTCTGCGCCACTTCCGGATCGAGAAACGTTACAAAACTAAAGGCTCTGAAAGGTTTCGGAATGAAGACGTCGGTGACTTCGCCGAATTTTCCGAAATATTCGCGCAGATCGTCGGCGGTGAGATCTTCCGTGCATCGACCAATGAAAACCTTGCAGGGCACCTGCTGGATTAGTCCCTCCTACAAAATTCAGTTGCTTCAAACTCCAATTGAAAAGTCAAATTAAGACAGCTGTCGCATGCATGGGAAACCGACAAGTGACTGAACGGTCACAGGCGGTACTATGCGCATGGTTGGTTTGATTTCGGATGCTTTCTGAGTGGATTCGATTCGCTCGATTGCCCACGTAAACGAATCGAACTGTCAACATCCCCCTGACCTAGTGGAAAAAACACTAACCTTAGAATTGGGCACTTTGACGTCGCACCATCGACCATCAATCATGTGCCGTTGCGCTAGAACGCGCATCTGCGATTCGTACGAGGCGAACCGAATGAAGCCGAAGCCCTTCGATTGGCTGGTTTTCGGATCCTTTTTCACCTGAAACCGTCACTGATATAACGCACTGTTGCCGCTTTGGCAGGCAAAATTAATGTAAAATGCATGGGAAACCCACAGGAGAAGTCAGTCTCAAGCGGAACTATGAGCATGGTTGTATGATCTCGGACGTTTCGGCCAGTCCCACCTCAGACACTAGGTGGAAATTTTTGGCGAATATTCCTCAATTTAGCAAAACAAAAGTGGTGGGGGTTTAACTGACCTGCGCCATTAGGACTTCGCCAAACGTCTCAAAATACTCGCGCAAGTACAACTCGGTGGTCTTCCAGGGCAGACCCAGTACAATCAAATCAGTACAACGCAACTTCGTTTCCATGCGTTTGGTCTTGGCAGTCGAATTTTCCAAATTGTCGTCACTTTTCCGCTTGTTCTCTGCAGAAGAAGAAGAAGACAAAACCGGTTATCTTGTGGTATTGGATGAGGCGGGTCTTTTGACGATTCCCCTTAGGGAGTTTTACCTTCAGTTTGAGCCATTTTACCTGCCCCCACCCTCCACAATTTTCTAGGTCCGCACAATCCCCCCTTTTCCACCCTTGATTGGCCACATGCAAACTGATCGGTCGCTTACATTCGGCTACTTTCGTAAAATGGCGGCATAAATGAGGAGTTTCAGGTGCAGTTGGGCCATGCCCGCGATTCGTCTGGCAACAACGCAGTGGCAGATTTAAAGGGTTTTGCCCAGTTTTACATGGTTTTTGAGTGAAGTAAGTGGAAAGCCACTTTTCCTGTTCCATCTAAGAATTTTTGGAATTTTTCTAGATCAGCACCTTAGGCTTGCGACAATAAAACAGTTCTCACATTGCAGAAAGCCGTGTTTCTAGCACTTTTCTGGGAAAATGTTAACGCTCAGAATTTAATAAAAACCTTTGCACAAATCAATAGTTTACGACAAAGTTGCCAAGCCTGCATCAAACAAGATAAAACTCCACAAAACACCAAAATTTTACTAAAAAGTGAAAGGCATCAAGTTAAAAACCCACCTTAAACCATGCTAATCCACATCAAACAAAACTAAACCCAAAATAGACGTGGCAACATTGCTGCAAGCGCAGTCGGGCACGGAAATTCTGGGCAAAAACGCGAGAAATTCTCATAAAAAAAGTGCTAGAAAAAGCATAATCTACAAAATGAGAACTGGTTTATTAGCGAACGCCCAAAGTCAAATCTAGGAAATTACCATATCTAAAATCAAACCAGAATAAAACTTGTGGTTTGATTGCAGTGTTTTTGAGGAAGTTTTGGGTCATTTGACGCAATTTTTCAGGTTTGACCAGGCCCGTTGAATTTCCACAAAAATGCCCATTTTTTTGTCCAAAAAAACTTAATGTTGTCCACACGCCGGCAACACTGAGTGGTATGGTGCCACACTCGCGCATAAACAAACAGTACTGGGGAGGGCGTCAATGTTGCCAAGCGCGAGCAAAAAGCCGTAGTTCTTCGGGGTAACCACGGCTTTTTGCACGCCACTATACAAACAGCTGGGCAAACGGGTGGCAACAGGGTACAGTGCGGACAAACGAGCATCGATTGAAGGCGATGCTGCGTTCCATATTTTCGTCACTTTGCCCCTTTTTGGCAAAAACCCTCACCTATGCCCCCCATGAAGCGCACATTTGCCTACATTCAGATCGGACATACTAACCTTTGGGAAACACACAGTAATAGATATGCGAGCCCCAGCCCCCATCGGGGGGCGGATGCAAGCGGCCATCATTCAAGCGCACGCCCCTGATCGACTTATTCTCCGGATTGCGGTATTTCAGGCCCGAAGCCCCAGGAAACTGAGCGGACAATGTGCTGAGCAACAGCGTGCCGTCGTCCTCGGTCGGGAGCTCAATCGGCTCCTCGCCCTCATCTTCAGCCACTTGCAAATACTCGATCGACATTCTTTCAACACTCCCCAATCACTCCTAGACACTTTCGCACCAATTTGGGGCCTCGAAATGGGGGGAAAAGCCCTTTGCAAACTAGACTCCAGCTGGGCACACACAAAATGGCCGACCGGAAACCCGGCGGAATAGTGACGCCAGCAAGTGCTACCAACCCCTGCGCGGGCTGCCAACCAAACTACAAGGGTGTGGCCCGTGATGGCAATTTATTGAATAAACTGCAACATTAAATAAAAAAAAATTCAAAACCTAACTAAACGCATAGAATAGCATCAGGATGGTGCACAGGAACACCACCAGACCGATAATAAAGGAATCGCGCCGTTTGCGGATATTGATGCGATTAATCAGACTGTTGATAAGCGGGTATTTGTTGGAAATGTCATTAAATCGCGTCTGCAGCCGTTTGAATGTTTGGCGCTGACTGGACAGATGCTCCCTGGTTTCCACGGCAATGGCAATTTGCTCATTCACCAAATGGTCAGAACTGCAACAAAATTCATTTAGACCCCATCAGCGCCCCCTTACGACCCTGACACCTACTTGTGTATATGTTGGCTCTCCTTCAGATAGATGTCGCGCCGATTGTTGACGCCGTCGCCCCTAAAAGTATCCGTGCCGCCCTTCAGTAGATCTTCCCTCTCTCTTCTGCTCTCATGCTGCGAGTTGGTTTTGCGAAAATCGCGCGACAAATCGGCCATAATTTCCCGATGTCTCTGAATTGTGTGCAACATGGCAGCGCCGGAAACCGGCTGTTCGGCTAGCCGCTCATTCACCAAATTCAACTAATTTACCATCGGGATTTTTCGTTATCGACTACGTTCCCAACTTACTTTGTTCAGTAAATCCTCAATTTCCAGTGACATGGCCTCAAAAGTGTCCTCACCAGATAAAAGGGGCACCGTGTCGCCATGGTGACTGTGGGGCGACTGGATGCCCGCCCCCAACTTACTAAAGGCGACCAGTTTCAGGTCGATGGCATTCTCCAATTGACGCGCTTGTTTCCTAAGGTCTGCGGCCAATCAAACGTTAATCCGTCACTAAAGGGCGGCCCTTACCGGTTTTACCTGCATACGATAGGGCTGTCGCCATTTCAGGGCTCCAACGCCGCAAAACACTCTGCTAATAAAAAGCCCCCCCTGTTTGTAAACAGCTGATGACTGACTGACAGACCATGTCACTGTCATCCAGGTTAGGTACTAAACCACAGGGAAGAGGAGAGAACTAGTGTGGGCAATAATACACACCATACACTTTTCTATCAGTTAATTAATTAAATGATCCCGAACAGATCTATCACAACTACAGAACGTGCAGCTCATTTGGAACATCTCACTAACGTAACGCTTCAATTGTTTGTATGGCATCCAATCAAGTCACTTCAAAAAAAAAAGCGATTTTTCAATTTCCAGTCCTAGTTAGATCACTCTGTATATTGTGCCCCTAGTGGCGCGATTCGGAAACTTTGTTGAGAAAACTTGATCCAATTCAAAGCACTTTGAAGACGAGTTGAAATTTTCGAAATCCATTCACTAATCAGCTAACTACTAACTAAAAGCGCGTAGAAAACCACCCAAAGGAAAAAATCTTGATTTCGAAAAGGGCTTTAAAACGGTTTTTGAATTTTTTCAAATCGACCAAAAAACCGCCATGTTATTAACGGTGCACCATTAAAGGGCGGCAATGCTATTTGCCTCCACAGCGCCCTTACTGATTGTCGGATCAAAAAACTTTAAAAGCAAAAAATTTTGAGAATTTAAAGGGCTTTAAGAAACTTTTTCAGTTTTGGAAATCCGCCGGGAAATAAACGAGTTATGTCCCATTTAGTGGGGGCGTGCACCCGGATAACACCCTGCGGCTACTTGGCTTGTAACTATTTTGCAAAAAACGCAATTAAAAAATGGCTCAAACAAAAAATCGAGGCTTTGCAAGCGGGTCTAACATGGTTTTGGAATTTTGAAAATCGGTCAACTTATTGAGGGTGTCCGCTAAAGGGCGGCGATGTTATTCGGCCCACAGCGCCCTCGCTATCGCTCGCATCGAAAAACGTTTCAAACAAAAAACATTGACAATTCCACGCACTTTCGGGGCGTTTTTCAGTTTAGCACATCCATTGATAATCAACGGAGTTTGGAGCAGTTTTTTGCCAAAACCAGCTGGAAAACACTCAACAGACACACCTGGCACTGATTAGTGTTTTTTCGGCGAGCCAACCAACTCACGCTTTCGTTTTAAGTAACGAACTGCAAATGGGCATCAGTGGAGGTGGCGTTCTGCTCCATTTCCCGCAAAAGGGCGTCCGCCCGTTGGCGCGCCTCTGTGGTGAAATACGGCGCCGTACCCATCAGGGTGTAGGCGTTGACGATGAAGCGAAACCGCAACCCCAGCACGATATTTAGGGCTGACGCGTCATAGAAATGACACCCTGAATAGCTGGTGGAATTGGTAAGTTGCCAGGGAGTTTTGATTTTTTTCGGCCTAGTCGACTTACCGGTAAGAGGGTTTCTTGTCGAAGTTGCATCCGGTCGATTGGGCCCCGATAGGGAAAATGCAATCTTGGGTAAGCGCACACTGGACCCAGGGCAGCATAATTTCCTGATGCACCTCCTTGGTGTTGACCAGGAAAATCACATCGGCTCTTACCTAAAACCCCCACCCCTCAAAGTGCCGCCCTTCTCGACCGAGAGCACGACTTACCATTTGGAGGAACTGGAAATTTTCCGCATCGGTGCGAAAATACTCAAACATTTTCTTGTGCGTTAAACTGGTGACGGGGTTTTTGGCTGGCACGGGGAACGTGAGCACGCCCCTTTTCAGTGCTCGTTTCGTGAACAAATCCATTATCAGTCTGTGGGTGACGTTGTGCAGAAAGCGCACGCTACTGTCCATGTACAGAATGGCTCCAGTGCGGCTCAGCGCGTCCTAAAACAGCCCCAAAATCCCTTTACTCGTCTTTGTGTGGGGCGCCGACTTACCTGAAGAACCACTGGCCGGTAAGCGTGCAGCCTCTCGTCCTGCACATGTGCCGGGAAGTCGTACAGATCAAAGGGCACAATCTGGCAACGCGAGCTGTTGCAGTAAGTCTGCAGCTGAAACAATCAGTGATGGTAAGCGAACTGGGGGCGCCTCAACCTCACTCAAAAAGCTTACCACTTTCAAGCCGTATTCGCTCAGTCCCAGGTTATAGACAAGGATGGTGTTGTTGGGGAGTAGGCGTGGCACCGTGGTGACCACGCCCACCGCCTGGCTCTCCTGCCCAGCGGTCACCATGGTGACCACCACCGGTAGTGAGGAGTTTCGCCAAACATCCGTCGGAAATAGGCGGGGCTGACGCTCCTGGAATCCCAGCAGGTCGAGCAGCTTCTGGTCGGCCACCAGAGTCTTAGCTGCGGCATCCCGCAGGTTGTCCTGCACCCAAACCGCTAAAAATGGGGCCCCCAAAACCCGAAAGAACACTAACCTTAAAGCTCTGGATCTGCTCATTGGTGCTGCTCACCAGGCTCTGAATAGTGTCGGGCTTGTGCTGGCCAAACACTAAAAATCCCACACTAAGCGTCAGAATCACACAGAAAGTAACCAGGAAGTTTTTCGTTCTCATTGCATTGTCTGTCACTGGAATCACATGGCCATCGAACTGTCACCTTCCCCCAGTGGGAATAGCGGCCCTTTTGAGGCTCCAAGCACGAAAAGGGGGCTGTTTCAGCCCCAAAACCTACGTCTGATACAAGTGGGGTTAAGCCGCACTGACACTGACACAATGACGGGATGCGGAATTGACAGTGTCCTAGACTGTTATGGCGCCCGGGTTTGGCAACCTCGCTAATGACTGGAGGGATACCTTTCTTATTAGAATTTATGCCCTTCGAAGGCTGAGAGCCTCTGAAACTTTCTCTCTCATGCCCCAAAACCCCCTAAACAATTAAGCAGATAATTTTTTGCAGCGATTGGGGCCGAAATCGGCCAACCAGTCATGAGATCGGGGTTGCTGTCCTTGTCACACCCGCGCTAGTTAATGCCTGTGGGCTCGCTCAATCAAACGCCTGCTGCTACCAGCACCGGATTAACAAATGTTTTTAGTCAAAAAATTGCGTAAATTCACGCGCTTAAAATCTGCCCACCCGAAAAAATCTGCAGCATTAAAGAAAAAAAGCAAAAAAGCCCAGAAAGGGCTTTCAGGGCGTTTTTAATTTTTCAAAACCCCCAATGAATAATAGAGTTGCAAAAAAACCAAATAAAAAGCGTCAAACCAACCAATTTATTAAGGGCGGCAATGTTACTTGTCTCGCATCGACCTTATTGATAGAGTGATCGAAAAACACCCGACATAAAAAATGTAGAGAATTTAACGAGCTGCAAGCTAATTTTTGAGTTTTAAAAATCGCCCAAAAAATACGCAAGTTATGTGCAATTTAGTAGGAACGTGCACTTATATAAAGCGGCCCTGGTTTTGGGCTCAAAAAACAGGTTTTATAGAAAATGCAAATAATTTCCAAACAAAAAATGATAAATTTTCTAAGCGCTTCCAAATAGTTTTTGCATTTTTCAAATCGGCCCGTAAACAGCCAATTTATTAAGAGCGCGCTTCTAAAGGGTGGCAATGCTATTTGTCTTCACAGCGCCATTATTGCTCTTCGGATAAAAAAACTCCCGAAACAAAAAATGTAGAGAATTTTAGGAGCTTTAAGCCAATTTTTGTCTTTTTTAAATTAGCAAAAAAATACGCAAGTTATGTGCAATTCAGTAAGGGTGGATACTTACAAAAAACAACGCTGCTTTTTGTTACAAAAGTCTTTTGCAAAAAAAGCAAATAAAAAACCGTCCAAACAAAAAATTATTACTTTTTAAGCGTTTTCAAATAGTTATTAAATTTTTCACATCGTCCGGTAAATAGTCAATGCATAAAGGGCGCGTCTCAAAAGGGCGGCAATGCTATTTTCCTTCACAGCGCCCTTATGAATCATCGGATCAAAAGACTTGCGTACAAAAAATTATCGAGAATTTAACAAGCTTTAAGCTGCTCTTTCAGCTTTTAAAATTTGATGACAAATAATCACGTTATGCTCAATTCAGTGAGGGCGTGAACTTGCATAAAGCGTCGCTGCTTTTTGGCTCGTAGCGCTTTTGCAAAAAATGACAATAAAAAACCTTCCTAAACAAAAATATTGACAATTTACTGTCCTTTACGGGGCTTTTTGAATTTTTCAAATCCGTCGGCAAATAACCATGTTGTGGGCAATTAAATGGGGGCCCGCACTCGGATAACACGCTGTTGCTACTTGGCTTGTAACTATTTTACTAAAAATGCATCAAAATCAGCCAATTAACAAAACATTTTTTTTGCTTAAAAATGGCTTAAATTCGTGCCTTTTGAGCTCATTTGGATTTTTTTCAATCACTCGATAAGCCATCAAGATGCAAGCAAAATGCCCAACTTTATTCCCCTACCGCCCTTAGTGGGGGTGCAACTGAAAAACTCCCAATCGAAATAATCTGCAGCAACTAAAGGGCTTTAAGGGCGTTTTAGATTTTTCAAAATCCGCCCATAAATAATGGAGTTAGAGCGCAAAAAGCCGCAGGCGCCAATAGAAAGGCTGCAATTAAATCCCAGCTAATCTACGCCGATGATAATCGTGCATCGAAGTAGGCCAGATGGGCTGGTAAAGGGACCGTTGCTCGTTTAGTCCGAGCGCAAATGTTTCCGTTTGCACTCAATCCGCGTAAACCCGCCCATAGTCAGTTCGGGAGGGATCGGCGATTTCCGGATCTCCCACGCCACCCTCCTTCGGGCCGTTCGGCCCGGTTCGCCTACTGGGGCGGCAGAGCCGGAACATGCCCACGCACTAACAAGGAAGAAAGCAATAAAATAACGATCGCGATTGAGACGTTCCCTTCGAATTAGTGTCCAAATGGGGAAAATTACGATCATAATAATCGGCGACAGTCCACCAGTCCAGATGTATAAAAGCGCATCGGTTGCCAATGGAAAATCAGTGCGCCTTATCGACTCTTCTTCAAACAAGTGCAAGATGTTCTGCAAGGGGGTGAGTAGCAGTAGCCCTTTTTCAGCCAGACTGTCCCTGGTTGACCCAATCGCTCAACTTCAACCAAATTGGCCTTTCTTGACCGGGCCGCCCTTTTGTTAACCAAGCCGCCCTTTTGTTTTTGCAGTCTGCCGTGATTTTCCTGGTCGTTGGTGTTGCGCTGGTGGCGCCGCATGCGGCCAAGCGGAGCGTCTTCGAAGCGGGATTCGGCTTCAACTCCTTTGAGCACAGCGCCAGTGGGGGAGGCAGCTCATTTTCCTCGCCCCCCATTTCTTTTGTAAGCAAATTTGCCCCTTACGCCTTGCACGCCAGTTTTCCTAATTTTTGTTATTGCTTTCAAAGAAATCCTTCCATGGCCCCCCATCAGTTTCTCCGGGTGAAATCGCGTCGGCCATTCAGGCAGCAAAGGAAGCGTCGGCAAATGTGATGGCGGCGCAGCGTCGCGTCCAAGAGGCGAAACAAGAGGTGCTGCAGGAGCAGCATGCAGCCAGTCAGAAGCAGGCGGATGCAGCGCTCGCGCTGCAAAAAACCGAAGCCGCTGCAGCGGTGCAGCAGCAAGAGTCCAAAGCGGCCGCCCAATCGGTGGTGCGTGCGCAACAGCGGCTGGCGCAGGCCAAAGGCGAGGTTTCGGAGGCGCAGCGCGTGGCCGCCCATAAAGAAGCGCACGCGGCCGCCCTTATCCAGAAAAGTGCCAGCGCTGCCGCCCATGAGATTCAAAAGAACGGTCAGTTGAACGCACGGTTTACAACCGCAATCGGACTAATTTGGTTGCAAATTTCAGATGATGCCGCCCGCAAGATTTCGGCCATTCAAAGCCAGGGAAGTGCAGCCATTCGACAGGCGGCTGCATCTAAACAGGGCTCGCTTACGGCCGCTTCAGCTGCAGTCGCTGCAGCTCAAGATCATGGCGATTCGGCTGCAGGCCCGTGGTTCGGCTCTAAGGTCATCCATCTGCAGCCCTGGGGTTAAGGAAGCCCTGCGCGACCACTAGACTTAGCCTGTTGTTATGTTAGTTACTTGTTATGGGCGGGAATATGTATAAATAGACGTAATATGTAGACTGATTTTTGAGGTGTTTTATTGCGCCCAGTTAACTGCGGAATTGAAAAAATCGAAAATGTTACAGAAAAAATAAAGCTCTTTTTAAGAGCTTTCTCACAGTTGTAGAATTTTCAAAATCGGCATTGAAACAGCCGAGTTACAACCAATTAAATCGGAGATTGCACCTCTAAAGGGCGTCCATGTCATTTTCTCTATTGAGCCCTTGTTGACTGTCCGTTTGAAAACTTTGCACACAAAACATAAAGTGTGTAATAAAGGTCTTTCAGGCGCCTTTTTGAACTTTACAAATCCACGTTTAAATAGCCGAGCTATCACCGAAAGAAGCCAGCGGTGCACTTCAAAGGGCGTCAATGTCATTTTATCTGTAGCGCCCTTGCCCAACGTCGGTTTAAAAAACTTCCTACACAGAAAATCAAGGCCGTTTAAAGGGCTTGCAGGCACGGTTTCAATTTTGGAAATCCGCCTTTAAATAGTCGAATTATCACAAAAAAATCCAGCGGAGCACTTTTAAAAGGCTTCAATGTTGTCTGCTCCATCACAATATTGTTGTTTGTGCGATTGAAAAACTTTCCAAATGAAAAATGAACAGTTTTCAAAGGGATTTAAGACAGTTTTTGAATTTTTGAAATCGCACGTTTAGCAGCCCAGCTAGGACCAAATTAATCGTGGGGTGCAATTATAGCAATAATAGTGCAAGCAAAAAATGGACGAATTTTAAAACTTTGCTATAAATTTCAAAACTGGTTTGTTGAAACAAAATTTGAAAGGGCGTCAATGTTATCCACTTTATTGCGCCTTAACCGATGGCTCTACTGAAATATTTTTCCTACAAAAATATAGAACCTACGAAGAGCTTCGAAGCAATTTTTAAAATTTTTGAAATGGGCCCGTAGATAACCAAGCCACGCCCAAAGGGAATTTGTGGTGTCCTTCTAAAGGGCGTCCATGTCATTTTGTCCTCCACCGCCCTTGCTATTGAGTCAATCAAAAAACTTCCCCAACATAAAATCAAGAGAATTTCAAGGGCTTTAAGAGGATTTTTGAGTTTTCAAAATTCGTCCCTTAATTAAGGGAGTTGTGGGCACTTAAGTGATCAGGTGTTGGAAACTGAAAACTTGGCGCCAAGTGTTTTACCCGGATAAAGTGGCTGAATCTCCATAATTTATAGTCGGGTTGAAAAAATTCAAAAACGCCATAAAAGCTCAGTTAACTGGCTTTAATTTTGCTATTGGCAATTTTTTCGTTAAACGCCTCCCGAGTGAAACTGCGAGCCAAGGAACAAAGATTCTTTTCGGCATTCACCACCCGCAGTAAGGAACTATTTTAATATTTTCCCGGAAAACTATATGTTCTAGGCAAACAACTATAGAGCCCAAAAACATTGCTCATGCACCAGTCGAGACAGAAGGGGAAAGTTTTTTCGAAAAAAGTCAGCAGTTTTTTAAAAACCGCCCGCCGAAACGGCTGGTGGGTTGCACATTGCAGAGAAGCAACTGATGTTAATCCTGCCAATTTTCAACTTACCGCAACTTTGGCGTTCGTCTTTCGATTTTAAAGATTCAAAAACCTCGTTAAAGCCTATTGAAATCTCACAGTTTTTCGATTTGGAAGTTTTCCTGTGCGACTTTCACCTAAGGAGTTACGGGCAAAAGTATGTGATAGTTGCTAACTCAGCTATTTAGTGTACTTTCACCAAGTGATGAGAGAAATTAGTTATTTCCGGGACAAGGGGGGGGTCGTAGCGAAACAACTGTAGGGATGAAAAATCTCCCCAAGTTACTCCCCTTTCCAATGCAGTCCCCCGCTTATCCCCGTTACCACCGCAGCGCCCACAATGGGCAAATTCCCCGGGCGCTTTTTCGCAAGCCCTCAGGCCGGTCCAGCCAAACAAAGCCGACTGGTTCAACCACAGAACAGCCGGAAAAAGGCGGACTGCGTTGAAAAACGCAGCCATTTCTTCGTTATCGATTAAAATTATCGGACAACAAGAAATGGCAAATTGCTCTTGACCATTGAAGGAATGCGAAAAGTACCTGAAATTGGTCAGTTTTCACTGCGACCGCACAAAAACCTGCCCAATTTCGTCACGCCATTTCGTTCCCCTTCAAGCCTCAATTTATCTATAAATAGACAAAAACCATCGCACGCTGATCGTTTCATTCTGTTCCATTTCGTGCTTCAATCCGTGTGCAAATGCTGCTACTTCTTCTCCTAGTAAGTACACCGCCCTCGTAGCAAATGGGCGGCTCACGAACAATGTCGTGTTCCAGGTGGGGCTGGCGCCGTCCTTTCAAGCCGCCCCCGACAGCGACCCGAAGGCGCTCCTCTTCTACGTGGACAGTGCGCCCGCCCCCAGTCGCCCCAAGCCCCTGGCGCTGCTCTCCCTACAGCCGCCTCCCCAGGTCAGTCGCCGATTTTGTTCCCCACAGTTTCTGATCGAGGTTGCAGGTCTTGGATAAGCAGGTAGCCGAACAGCAGGTTCTCTACGAGTTCCAGCAGACGCCCACAAATTCCGTGTCCAATGTGCATGTGAAGCAGCTGTTCCAGCCGCCTGGGGCGCCCGAGCGCGCCCAACTAGTCGCCCAGGGCACGCAGGTGCTCCCCAAGCAGACGCCCTTTGTCTACCTGACTGGGCGCCCTGTCCGCAATCAGTCGCCCATTGTGCCCGAGGACCGGGTGAACCCGGGCAGCGTTTACCATCAGAGAGTTTATCACAACCAGCAAAAGATTCCGCTGCTTAGTTACGGACAGCGCGCACAGCAAGCGCCTAGGAACACGTTCTTTGCGAGCGCGCCCCTGGCGGCTCCCCAGCTGCCGCCCATTTCCCGAAACGTCGGCTTTCAGCCGCCCAATCGACTGCAGCAGATCGACCGCCCTTCGCCGTCCGCCCAACCATCCGACGAAGAAGAAGACGAGGAGGTCGAAGACCCTGAAAACCTGGAAGAAGACGAAGATGACGACAACAAAGATGACAATTCGGGTACTTTTCCTAATAATCCTTCAAAACCCTTCACTCAATTTCTTCTTCTCTCCCAGAGCCAGAAGCAGACGAAGAACCAGAAGCAGAACAAGAGGACGATGAAGAAGAAGAAGAAGAAGACAAAGAATCATCCGACGAAGTTCCAGAGCATTTCTTCAGCCCGCGGTCTAAATTTCGCAAATTTCGCTACGAGAGCGACAAGGACGACGGAGAAGACACAGACGAGAGCAAGCAAAGTGCAAAGTACCAGCAGCCGCCCCAGAAGACGAAGAAGATCAAAAGGGCGGGCCAAGGACCAGAGGGCGGCTACTCGCACCAGGTGCCCGTCACGCACAAGCAGAAGATCTACAAGGAGCGCTGGTACCTGAGCAAGGACCTAGAGGGAGCTGCCAGCCAGAGGCTCCACTAAAGTGTGGCGCCCGGCCTTTGTCTCCTCTAGTCAGCTGTTGTGTTGAATGATCAATAAAGCCCTGTGTGTAGATGATGGTTAAACTCAATTATCTCGGCGCCCTCTGGTGATAGAAGGCTGGTATTTTTTGCCCACATTGTGCCAGCCTCGATCTAGAACTAGTGAAAATTTGAGGCCTCTATCAGGCTCCAGTGAGGCGTGGCGATTTTTCAAAATCTGCCCAACAAATTTTCTACAAAAGTGGGTCAGCTGCTTTTAAAAAATTCGCCCTTTCCACTCCTGCAGAGCTGCAGCACGGCAATTCTGGCTGAACATAGAGCAACATTAGAGCTAGGGATGGGGTAGATTTTGATTCCTTACTTTGCTGCAGTGAGGAAATTTTGAGGGTTTTTCCAGTTGGCACCTCAAAGGCTTCATTGCTGCCAAACAGCTAGCAGTGAGTGAAAAAATCGCCCGCTGAAGTCCTGCTCGGGTAGAGGCTTCAACTTTTTGTTCGATATAGAGCAAAGCCGGCTCTATGAGTGGGAGAAAGCTGGCATTTTTCGGTGGAGCAGGGGAGTTTGGAGGAACTTTACAAGTTTGGCTTTCAAGGTGCTGTGCAAGCTCACACAAAAAAAATCGCCCTGTAGAACCCTGAGCAGATAGGGCCTCCAAAATTTTGCTAAACATAGAGCTCAAACGGTGTTAAATGCGTGAAAACTTTGAAGTTTTTTTTAGGCTCTTCGAGGGTTTGGGAATTTTTCAAAATTAGCCCAACAAACTTTTCGAAAAAAAGTTGAAGCTCTGTTTTAAAAATTTCTCATTTCTTCAGCAGTTGAGCTGCAAGGCTGCAATTTTCACCAAATATGGAGCACAGAAACTGCTTTCAGTGGCATAAAATTCAGCACTTTATCGAAATTTATTAAAGAAATTTTTGAGTTTTTTCCACTTTGCATCTGAAGTCTCCATTGCAACTTTACCTCATGCAATATTTAAAAAAATCGTGGCTTAAAGCTCTAAGCAGATAGAGCTCCAAAATTTTGTTCAAACATAGAGCCAAGACGACTCTATTAGAGGCAAAAATTTTGACCCTCCACAAATAATGGGGAATTTTTGGAAAATTTTTCAAATATTGCCGAACAAACTTTTCCAAGAAATGTGCAAGCTCTACTCTAAAAAATTACCATTTCCTCCCCAGAGCAGCTGGGGTACTGAAAATTTTCGCAAATATAGAGCAAACGAGCGTCTACTTGTGGCATAAATTTCAGCGTTCTCAGAAAGTTAATTAAGGAAATATCGGAATTTTTCCCACCTTGCATGTGAACCTTCCATTGCACCTCAGCAGCAAGCAGTGTTTCAAAAAATCGCACTCTAAAGCACAGAGCAGATAGAGCGCTGAAATTTCTTTCAAACATAGAGCATCAGCGACTCTATCACAGAAAAAAATTGTGGCTCTCCCGAAAAAACAAGTAATTTTTGGCAATTTTTCCAAACCCTGCCCAACAAACCATTTGAAAAAAATGACAATCTCTATTTTAAAAATTCGTGATTTCCACGCCTGAGCCGACAGGACGCTGAAACTTTCACTGACAACAGAGCAAGGGTTCCGCCATCCGGTGCCGAAACTTTCAAAAGCTGCACCAAGTTCAAACACCGGCAACTGGGAAAATTCCCTGAGTTGCGCCCGCCAATGCAAAAACTCCCAATCGGGCGCAATCTCCCGATGCCTGGGCCTTAATTGACAGCTGCTACTCTCAAAACAAGCACCTGTCAGTTGTCACATTATTTTTCCCATTAATTGTTTGCGGCGCCTACTTGGGAACTATTGAAAGTTCCCATTGAAGACTTTCACTTGTTTGGCCTGCTTCGATCGGTCAAACAATAAGCGACGACAAAAACGCATCGGTTTTTTCGCTAAGTGAAAGGCCTGTTCGTTTGTCAACCGCAAAACACTAAACAAGCGAATACATCGGGAAATTTTCGCGAATCCAGTCAGGAAAGCTGGATGAAATCAATAGCAGGCTAAGAGGGTTGCCAGGGCAACCGCTGATCCAGGGCCGCAATTAGGGAGCATCTGGATAGTTCAGCGACTCTGTGCTGCTTCAGCTGCAACCAATCAATCCAGTCCAGGTCTGGATGCGCTTCGTCTGCAGACTTCAGTAGTGAGCGAGTGCACGTTGAGCAAACACCTGGAACATGTGGGGAAAACCGCCCATTTTTCAGTTTTCCTGGATGTTTCTGGGGATTTTCTGGACCGGAGTCCTGGGGGAGCGCGACTGGTTGCCCAACCCCACCATTTTCAACATTGGGGGAGTGTTGAGCAATAATGAAAGTAAGGCTTTGTTCAAGGAGACCATCGATGTGAGTGTCCGGCTATTTGCGGGGTGGTCTTGGGGGGAAATTGAGAGATTTTGGGCGGTTTCAGCATCTGAACTTCGACTCCAGCTTTGTCCCCAAAGGGGTCACCTACTACAACACGGCGATTTTGATGGATTCGAACCCCATCCGCACTGCACTGAATGTGTGCCAGTTTCTCATTTCCAAGCAGGTGAGCCACTTTGATTGTCCATATCTCTGTTACGAATTAGAGGATTTCTTGTTTAAGACCTCGGTTGAAAAGGGAATTTAATTCTCTTTAAAATACTCTAAAAACGTTTTTTGAAAGTTAAAAAGAGTCGACGCCGGCGGCCAGTTAGCGAAAGCCACTCCAAACGAGTGTTGCTTGACAGTTATTTGCCGATAACTCAGTTATTCCTTGCTTGATTTTCTATTCAAAACCACGGCTGGAAAGCTCATTTAAAGCTCGATAAGTCCGGTTAAAGACGTTTTTCTCTAGTGCCACCAGTAACCCCGCGGGAGCAAGTTTTTGCAAGCACGTCCACACAAGTTTTACTTAAAAGCCTTTTGCCCATAATTCCTATTATTTGCTACTTGAATTGACTGAGAATATATTTACGGCGAAGAAAATTGAAAATTCTTTAAGTTTTGTTTAAACAGTTTTTCTCTAATCGCGTCCGGAAACATGCCGGGAGCGAGTTTTCGCAAACACGTCCACACAAATTTTGCCCCAGAGTCTTTTGCCCATAACTCAGTTATACTTTACTCGATTTAATTCGGAGGATATCGACTGTAAACCGAGTTAAATACCCGTTAAATTTTGTTTATACAGTTTTTTCCTAATATCATCCGGAAACACACGGGGAGTGAGTTTTCGCAAAAACATCCACTCAAATTTTACCAAAGCAACTTTTACTCATAACTTAGTTGTACTTTGCTGGATTTTATTCGGAGACTACCGAATGCAAGGAGAACTGAAAACGTGTCAACTTTTGTTTGAACAGTTTTTCTCTAATGTTATCAGGAAAGACACGGGGAGCGAGTTTTCGCAAACACGTCCACACAAATTTTACCAAAGAGTCTTTTGTCCATAACTCAGTTATGTCACTTGCGTTATATTCAAAAATCATCCACTGGAAAGAGCATTCAATTCTCTTAAACTTTCATTGAGACAGTTTTTCTCTGATTTCATCAGCAACTACGTCAGACGCGATTTTTCGCAAACACCTCCAATCAAGTTTTTCCTAAGAGTCTTTTGCCCATAACTCAAAGATACTTAACAGTATTGGTTTTAAAATATATCCACTACAAAGGCAATTTATAATTCTTTAACTATTGTTTGAACAGTTTTTCTCTAATCGCGTCCGGAAACATGCCGGGAGCGAGTTTCCATAAACACGCCCACACAAATTTTGCCCCAGAGCCTTGTGCCCATAACTCCGTTAAAATTTGCTTGATTTTATCGCAAAAACCCTCATTAGAAAGAGAATTAGACTCTCTTTAATCTCCTCTAAATATTTTTCCAAAGACCCCAAAACTAATCGAGTTATGGCCACTTTTCCGCAGGTCTACGCTGTGGTAGTGTCCCATCCGCTCATCGGTGACCTTTCGCCTGCGGCCGTTTCCTACACGAGCGGTTTCTACCACATTCCGGTCATTGGAATTTCATCGCGCGATTCTGCATTCTCCGACAAGGCAAGTGTGCCCCGCAAAACCCTCAAATCGCCTCAAAACCCTGAAAACGTTTCGCAGAACATCCACGTGTCCTTCCTCAGAACGGTGCCGCCCTACTCCCATCAGGCGGACGTTTGGGTCGAAATGCTCAAGCATTTCAACTACAAGAAAATCATTTTCATCCACAGCTCGGACACGGATGGACGTGCCATCCTTGGGCGTTTCCAAACGACATCCCAAAGTCTTGAGGATGACATTGAGATCAAAGTCCAGGTACTGATTAGGTTATGCTGGGTTGCCAAGGTAACCGCCTGGTTTCCATGGGTTTGAAGGTGGAAACTGTCATTGAGTTCGAAACGGGGCTGAGCAGTTTTCGCGACCACTTGATTGAGATGAAAAACGCGCAAGCGCGCGTCTACTTGATGTACGCCAAGTGAGTTTTTCGTTTGACGTTTTCCCACTCAGATGATTCGAGTCTGGTGATTTTCCAGCAAAAACGACGCCAAGGTCATCTTCAAGGACGCTGCGTCCTTGAACATGACCGACGCTGGATACGCCTGGATCGTTACTGAGCAGGCGCTGGAAGCCGACAATGTTCCCGAAGGAATCCTAGGACTTAAGCTGGTGAATGCCACCAATGAAAGGGCGCACATCAGGGACAGTATGTGAGTATTTGGACGGAGAAAGTGTCATAACTTTTATGGCATTTGCAATGTTCAAATGCTGTTTGGCTGGAAATTTCAAGCCCTACTGACGGCATTTTGAATTTTTGCAATCGGGCTGGAACTAAGGAAGTTGTGTCCAAATTCCTTCCCAACTCAAAAAGCCGATATTATAAATATATATAATTATGAACTGTGTCTTATAGGAAATTTCCTCAGGAATCCAATGGTGTTGGGTATTTTTCAATAGCATCAAAACTAACGAAGTTGCTCCAAATTGACTATTCAAAACTCCGATATCTTCCAGGTTTGCAAAGCAATTCTCCTGCCGAAAAATGGGTCTTATAGGAAATTTCCTCAGCAATCCAGTGGTGTCTGCGTTTTTTCAATAGCACCAAAACTAACCGAGTTGCGCCCCAAAAAATCCGAACTCTAAACACTGATTCTCCCACAGTTTTAACTCAATTGATCCGCTGAAAATTGGGTCCTTCCCCCACTGCATCAACCGTAACCTCAAACTTGCTCCTAGATATGTGCTGGCGTCGGCGCTGCGCGACATGAACCAAAGCAAAGAGATCACAGCGGCGCCCAAAGATTGCGACAACTCGGGCGCCACCTGGGAGACCGGCCGACAACTGTTCACCTTCATCAAGAAACAGGTGCTGATCAATGGGGAGACCGGCAAGGTGGCTTTTGATGATCAGGGCGATCGCATCAATGCCGAATACAACATTGTCAACATCCAAAGGAAGAAGAAGAAAGTGGTGGTGGGACGGCACTTTTACAACAAGGTGTGACCTTTGGCTTAACCACGCCCCCTGCATCTGGTGGCTGAATTGTGACGCTTTCAGCAAACGGACCGAATGCATTTGGGCGTCGACGAAAAGATCATCGTGTGGCCGGGGCGGCAAAGCGTCAAACCCGAAGGCTTCATGATCCCCACCCACCTCAAAGTGCTCACCATTGAGGAGAAGCCGTTTGTCTACGTGAGGAGAATTGAGGGCCCAGGGACGTGCGAACACGACGAAATTCCGTGTCCGCACTTCAATGCGACGCACGATCGTAAGTGTTATGTGTCAGTTGCCCTTTTAGTGTCAGTGGCCCTTTTTCCTCCAGTTACAGCCAAGTACTGCTGTAAGGGCTACTGTATGGATCTGCTCAAGGAACTGTCAAAGAAGATCAACTTCACGTACAGTTTGGCGCTGTCGCCAGATGGTCAGTTTGGGAGTTACGCCCTATGGAACACGTCCATTAAAAAGGAGTGGAACGGGCTGATTGGGGAACTGGTGAGCGAAAGGGCGGACATGATAGTCGCCCCTTTGACCATCAGCCCTGAACGGGCGGAATTTATCGAGTTCAGCAAACCGTTCAAGTACCAGGGCATCACCATTCTGGAGAAAAAGGTGCGTACTATTTTACTCATAACTCAGTTAATATTGCAAAAACTTCCTAGTAAGTTTTACCAAGGTGTCTTTTTGTCCATAACTTGGTTATTCGTCACTCGATTTTATTGAAAATATATCGATTGCAAAGAGAATTGAAAAGTCTTTAACTTTGGTTTAGACAGTTTTTCTCTAATCTCGTCAGGAAACATGCCGGGAGTGAGTTTTCTCAAACACGAATTTTTTTTCCGGAAGTGCAGCCCTCCAGGTCTTCGACGCTCGTTTCCTTCCTGCAACCGTTCAGCAACACGCTGTGGATCCTGGTGATGGTGTCCGTTCACGTGGTGGCGCTGGTGCTCTACCTACTAGACCGGTTCTCGCCGTTTGGGCGTTTCAAGCTAGCCAACACAGATGGCACTGAGGAGGACGCCCTCAATCTTTCGAGCGCCATCTGGTTCGCCTGGGGCGTCCTCCTCAACAGCGGCATCGGCGAAGGTACCTCCCACCGTCTGACGTATTGATGCACTTCTGGGTGCTGATTGACCGCACTTTTGCAGGCACGCCCCGCAGCTTCTCCGCCCGCGTATTGGGAATGGTGTGGGCGGGCTTTGCCATGATCATTGTCGCCTCCTACACGGCGAATCTGGCCGCCTTTTTGGTGCTGGAACGCCCCAAAACCAAGCTGACTGGAATCAACGATGCGCGAGTAAGTGAGCGGGAGTGAAAGAGTGAGCGACGGAGTGAAAGTAAGGTACTGATTGGTCGGTTTAGCTGCGCAACACCATGGAGAACCTGACGTGCGCCACTGTGCGCAGCTCGGCCGTCGATATGTACTTTCGCCGTCAGGTGGAGCTGAGCAACATGTACCGGACGATGGAGGCGAACAACTATGACACGGCAGAGCGCGCTATTGCCGATGTCAAGGCCGGGTAAATACAGTTGTGCCAAATTCACTACTCGAAACTATGATATCTTCCATGTTTGCCAAGAAATTTATCCTGTGAAAAAAGGGTCCTATAGGAAATTTCCTCAGGAATTCAATGGTGTTTGAAATTTTTCAATAGCACCAAAACGAACAAAGTTGCCCCTAAAAAATTCCGAGCTTTAAACGCTCACATCTTCCATGTTTCTCAAGCAATTTTCCCGCGGAAAAATGGGTCTTATTGGAAATTTCCTCGTCAATCCAACGGCGTTTAGTGTTTTCCTATAGCACCAAAACGAACGTTGTTGTGCCCAAAAAATCCCCAACTTAACTCGCTTATATCTCAAAAATCGACTAATTCCAATTGCAGCCACCTGATGGCGTTCATCTGGGACAGCTCGCGGCTGGAGTTCGAAGCTGCGCAGGACTGCGAGCTGGTGACAGCTGGGGAACTTTTCGGCCGCTCCGGTTACGGAATCGGGCTGCAAAAAGGCTCCCCATGGGCGGACGATGTCACCCTGGCCATCCTAGATTTGCATGAAGGTTCGACCCCTAATCCCCACCACTTTCCCCCCACTCGATACTAACTAATGAAGGTTCCAGGGGGTTTTATGGAGGGGCTGGACAACAAGTGGATCCTGCAGGGCAACACGCAACAATGCGAGCAGTTCGAAAAAACGCCCAACACTTTGGGCCTGAAAAACATGGCAGGGGTATTTATACTGGTGGGGGCCGGGATCGTGGGGGGCATGGGCCTGATTGTCATCGAGATGATCTACAAGAAGCACCAGATGAAGAAGCAGAAGCGCATGGAGTTGGCGCGGCACGCGGCTGATAAGTGGCGGGGATGTGTCGAGGTTGGCCACTCCCACTTTTTTCAACTCCCATCACTAATTTTGCCATGGTTTTAGAAGCGCAAGACTTTAAGGGCGGCGGCGTTGCCGCAGCGCCGCATCAAATCCAACGGCGTGAACGAGCCGGTGACTATTTCGCATGTAGTGGACAAGTTCCAGCGCATAGGTCCGCCTGAAAGGGCGTGGCCTGGCGATGTGGACATCCGGCAACGCCGCAACGACGAGGGCGGGGCCCCGCCCATCCCCCGCTACCTGCCCGGCTACACCTGGGACGTTTCCCACCTGGTGGTCTAGAGCTCCCAATTGTAGGAGAGTAGGCAATAGAATGAAAATAAAACCGGTTTAATGTTCTACAACTGTCACTCTACACCCACTGGGTGGTGGGGGCGCTGTGCGCCCAACACCGCGCCCAACACCCTGTAGACGTTATCGGGCAGATGGTCCAGGAGCATGCGCGGCATCACCTTCAGCTCCATAAAATCCTCGGCGGTCGCCCATCGCATCTCGTAGGCGGGGCTTTTTTTGCGCGCCACTATGTGCAAAATGCGACCAGCTATAAAGAGGCGTGTCTTGCTGAAGCGGCGCACGCTCAAGTCGCGCGATAACAGCGCCGCCTCCTGTCAAACAGTCCAATCAACAACCCGCACTGTCCAAATCAAGTGACTTACCACTGTGGGTATGGCGCAGTCGCCCAATAAGGGCGACCGCAACGGTTCCCCGTCCATCTCGTCACGCCACGTGGCCTCCAGGTCGCGAGATGGCACCCCGAACAGCATGTACCCAAGGCCGTTGAGCAGGATGCGATACTGAAACTTTCCAGCTAGTCAATCAACTCACTTACAACAGATGGCGGTAGCGCCCCTTTCATTTAATACCAACTAATTATGCTACTAACAGTGTCGATTTCTCATATTTGCTCTGGATATTAGCCAAATTTGTTTGGGATTTTCCCGCTGAAACCTTGGTCTTGTCGGAAATTTCCTCACGAATCCAACGGTGCTGGATGTTTTTCAATAGCATCAAAACTAACAAAGTTGTTCCAAAAAATTTCTCAACTCAAAACGCTAATATCTCCCATGTTTTTTGAACGATTTTCTCGCTGAAAAGACAGTCTAAGGGGAATTTTCCTCAGGAATCCAATGGTGCTGGGTAGTTTTCATTAGCGTCAACACTACCGAAGTTGTGTCAAATTGATCACTCGAAACTTTGATATTTTGCAGGTTGCTAAGACGATTTTTCCGCTGAAATCCGCTTTTAGAAAATTTTCTCACGAATGCAATGGCATTTGATTTTTTTCAACTGCATCAGAACCATTTTAAGAATTAAGCTCGAACTCACCTTGGGCAGTCGGCTGGCGTGCAGCGTCTGAATGATTCCAGTGCGCAGATTTTCTATACTGTCCACGCCCAGACGCATGACGAAATCGTCGCCCACTCCGATCGTGAACACGAAACTCTCCGATAGGCGTGCCGCCTCTCTGCTGAGCAACCCCGCTGAAACCCCGCCCACCCAATGGTTAGCGCTGATGTGGCAACAGGGCTGCAGGCTTACCGGGCGTGCAGAACGCGTAGACTTTGAGCTCGGGGAATTGGGGGCGTAGCTTGAAGCCGAGTAGGCAGGCCACACCCGCTCCCAAACTGTGCCCCGTCAACACCAGCCCGTAGTGCGGAAACATGAACTGCGCCCTCTGTAGGATGCGTCGTTGGCGCAGCTTGCGCTCGATGTAGGCGGCACCCTCTATCATCCCCTTGTGCGCCATTGTGTCGCTGGGCACGCCCTCTGCCTCGAATCGGGCCGAAGTCGCTGTTAAGTCAGTGAAGATGTCGCGCAGCGAGATGGAGCCACGGATCGCCACGACAATGTTGCTGGTCTGGTGGTCAGCGATGATGCAGAACGGCAACTGTGCACATTTATTTGGTTAGTAGGAGGCAGTTAGACACTCACCAGCGCCATCTACCTCAAACACATGGTTACGAAAGGAGGCAAACAGCACATCCTGGTCGCGCACCTTGGCCAGTTGCTTGACGCCAGCCAGATGGCAGAAGCAGCAGTTGTCGTCCACCACGCGACTGTAGGCGGGGCCTAAGCAGGCGCAGCAGCTGACGTGTTTTAGTAGGCGACACAGGCCGGAGCCGCAGTGCATGTACATTACAAATGGCCAGCCGTAGGCGGCCATGGACAGGCGCAGGAAATGCCGCGCATTCTCCAAGTTCATCCAGCGCGGCGCCATCGAAAAAACCTTTTGCACATCACCGGAGTACTTCGGCTCGTCATTGGTCAGCATGTAGATGCGTCGCATCTCTCTGCTCTCCTTTTTCTGCTTGATGCGCAGCAGGACGCACCCGGCCAGAACATCCGATGGAACCAGATCGGTGCTGCGGAACAGTGCGCTCAACAGAGCGGCCACCTGGAACCAAAATCAACCAATAAAAAAAATTGAAATTTTTTTGTTTAAACTGTCAAATTTGGCTGGCATTACGGCTGGCTGCACTGGAACCAGGCGGAAATATCTTAAAGAGTGACTTTTTCCCATTAGAACCACCGTTTAGGAGCAAATGACCAAAAAACGAAACTTTGGACAAATCACCACGCCCTCCCCCTAGGGGCGTAAATCTTGAAACTATCCGGAAAGTTCCGGAAATAAATTGCATAAAACCTAGAAAATTCCCGAGATTTTGGGAAAATTAACGAAAAAATTTCAACTGGATTCCAAATGTGCTTAAATAGCTAAAAACCACGAAATTCACAGAAACACACACGCATGCATACGCACACGCACGCACACAAAAACACGCTCTGTCTCGCTCGATCCACGTTTATTAGAAAAGTAGCACTGTACCTGCTGAAAGGCTTCGTGGCCATGCTCATCGGAGCGCACCCAACAAAAGGCCCATCGAAAGCGCCGCTTCCACACGCTGGTTCCTTTGCGATGGCGCAGCGATTCGCCGACGCTCGGCGTCTCGTGCAGCGCATGGTAACGTTTCGAGCCGAGCGGATCGAAGACCATCATCAGGCCAAAGACGGCCAATCCAAACAGCACCCAGTTGAACACCACTAAGGCTGCGCAAAGGTCATTCTGGGCCCCGATAGGGGGCAGCAGCTCCTACCTTCGATCACTGTGCGAGAAAAGTGGCCTTCGTATGGACAGACCACAAGGTCACCGCAAAAGGCCCACATGGTGCCGCACACGTTCAGCCCCATCTCGGGCACGATCAGGAACAGTTTGAGGAGCAGAATGGGCGGCACTCGACGGCGCGCATGGACTTCGGTGATGGAGCCCTGGGCGCTTTGGTGGACCAGTGCGCCCAGCACCAGCACGACTGCGCCCAACAGCGCCAACATTCCTGCAAAATCAAGCAAATTCCTCTGGATGCGACAAAGAGAGCAAGACCTCCGGTATTGCGCTCTTTGTCGCTTGGTTGCTAGGTTACCGATCATGTAGGCGCGCACATATTCCCCACCGCGATCGCATCGCCACGTGTCGTCATAGTAACCGATGTGGACGCATACCAGCAGCACCAACCAGAGGGCGCGCAAGCTGATCTCGAACAGGCCCGGATAGACCAGGTCATCCGAGGCGGCCAGCCATTTTCTGCCAAAAAGACGAAGAGCCGGCATCGCTGTAATCGATCAAAATTAGTTACAATTAGCGCCCGGACTATAATTAATTGAGGGGGGAGGGGAAATAATGTGGGTCTTAAAGTGAAAAACCCTGTTGCTGGTGACAATAACAGTGGTTCGAGTGCGCGCTAATTGGCCGATTGCGCAACAGCGCCGCTTTCTTGCCTTCAGGCCAACATAGCATGTGCTACCTGGGGAGTAGGAATGGGCGACTGTATCGACACGATTACCCTAAGTTAGACGTTTCGTCACCAGCCCCTGCCATTATCAGGGCAGGGAGCTAACAAATTTCAACTCACACCTCACATTTCTGGGCTGACCAGGCCACTTTTACTTGTAACTCCGTTATTCCTGCACGGATTTGGGAAATTTAGAAAACCCCTTAAAGCCCTTGGAATTGTCTACAAACCAACTTGTCGTTTTCTGGAAGAACTGCCCGAAAATACGAAGTTTCTGGAGATGGAAGCTGGAAAATTTCCAGTTCAATGGCGTGCAAGAGAGTGGAAAGTCTTGGGAGTCTTTCGCTTGGGGAATTTTCCTCGAAACAATTGACCACCGTTTCTCGTGTAGTTGATCCCTATGCCACGCCCTGTGCAGGAAAATTCCCCAAAAACGCTTTTGATTTTTTGCTCGAAAATTTGCTCTGTGGCAACTTCGAGATTTTGCCCGAATTTCAGTTTTTATTTTTTGTCGCCTAAACGAAGCTTCCTAGCGAAAAATGCCGCTCTTCATAAAAAATGCCGGTTGTCCACAGGCATCCAATGACTATTTTGCCACACCTCTAACTTAAAGAGTTTATGTACAAATGTCAAAAACGTGTTTTTCGAAAAATCATCCATATCTCCAAAACCAAAAACAACGTGAAAATTCCGAGGACATGACTGGATGCAGGACGTCAAACTACATAAAAAAGTTGGTATTCACTTTTCCTTAAAACCAACACTAAGCGAGCTACAGGCGATTTTTGGATTTCCCCCCAATTTTCGCGACATTTTTGGAAATTCGGCCAACGTTCAACTGGGCCATTTTTGGTCAAAATATCACTCAGTAGCCCTGGAAACCCCCAAAACAAGCAAAATCGCCCAAATTATATGTCGAAATTTCGAAAACTCGCCATCTTCAGGGTTGTCGAGGGTTTAAATTGGGTGGCATCCCCCCCAGAGCCCCAGTGCCCCCAGTTACCATCAGTCATGCTGAAAGGCACCCGCACAAACACCGTGCATAAAAATGGGGATGTTTGATGGGGATTTGGGGAAGTTATGGCGGTTTGAAGGCTGCGCCCCATAAGAGCTTGTGGAAAGGTTTCGGTTTATCCCTCCTAAGTCAACGGGGGAATTCTCCTCAAAACCGCTAACCACTTTGGGGAGTATGTTTTGTCGAAATCTAAGGTCCAGTGAAGGAAAATTGGACAAAATCAAAAAAAAAAATTTTTTTTTGAAAATTCACATTTTAATTGTTTTCGCCTAAACTGCCCCTCCAATCGAAAAAACTTGCTCTTGATGAAACATCGGCGATCCTCCAGTGTATCCGTGGGAAATTATTTCAAAACCCCCACTTGAAGGGTTTTGGCAAAACGGCTAAAAAATCGGGTTTCAAAGACAGAAAATCGAATATCCCTAAAACCAAAGATTTAAGCCGAAATTGCGGCACCCCGTTCAATAGAGCGCGCTCATATCTACAAAAAATCGTATATCGGCTTGCCCCCTAAAATCAACCACAAGCGAGCTACTGGGGGTTTTCCTGATGGGTCGATTTCCCCCCCAAAAATACCAACGAAAAACTTATAAATTCAGCAAATGTTTGGCACTCTTTTGCGCAAAAGGCACCAAAGCACACCCCAAAAGCTCGATAGGGGCCCTTTTGGGGGGTTTGGGCGGGCTGGAAAATAAATTTCAACACGTACCCCCCGAACGAGCCCCCAATCGCAAAACTCCCCTCTAGATAAAAAATACGCGCCCCCTAAAGCTCCTTAGTCGCCTTCTTTCCTCCACTCTATCGGGCAGCGTTTGCGAGAAAACGGCCGAAACGTCCAAAGTATCGATAGCAAAGCCCCGATCTACTCCAATCAAGTCATCGGGTTCTTCGGCTGTGACGTCACGCGAGTGTGTATTTGCGGAAGAAGAAGCAAAAGCCGGTCGCGCTTGAACCCGCAATCTGGGCCAGCCTTGGAACCCGAACCCGACTCCCGAGAGGAACCAGTTCGGGTTCCGAGCGAAACAGTGGACCGAAATGCGATTACCTGAGGCAAAAATCGGGCTAATCCAGTGGCAGCGTGCGAGGCATGGTGTCAGTGGCGCACTCGCGGTCCGCAAAAAAACACTTTGGAACCAGCACCACAACAGGTTCGGTCACCAGCATACAAAGAACTGGCCGGTAGAACCATTGGAACCATCAGGTTCCGCATTTGCGCCGCTTCTTCTTGCATGCGCCGTCCTTGTCCCACCCATGGGGGGGAATTACGCAATTTAACCAGTCCAGTTAAGTGCACCTCACTGGACTTTTGCCTGTTGTGCACTTTCCTGCGGCTCGAATGTAAAAATAACAGAAAAAAAAACAGCAAACCTGTCCACTAATCAGAACATCGATGATAAATCGCGTTGAATAAAGCGAGCGTTTGTGGTTCGTTGTCTATGAGATAGCATGTCGTTGGGAGTCAACATTTTTTAGTTGCGGAAAATTCAGGCACGCCACTGGATCGAGCGGGTCAAGAGGCACAGAAAAGGTGCTTTAGAGTTTTGCGCTAGAGTGAGTACTTTGGGAGCTACGGGTGTTTTTTGGGGCCCCTAGGGGTTTTGGCTAGTTATTGTATTAGTGGGCACGTTTTATTTTTTTGCGCCCCAACGAAGCTTCCATGCGAAAAATGTTGCTCTTGATAAAATGTCCCGGACATCGCGCGCTATCCAGTGGGATTTTTTGCAAAGCCATTCAGTGGATGGTTTGGGAGCAACTGGCCAAAAACCTTGCTTTTCTAGAAGTCTAAAAAACTCGCAAACTAAAAGGAATTGGGAAATTATGAAGGCACCAGTGGATAGAGGGGGTGAAACTGCACAAAAAAGTGGGTATTCACTTTGTTGCTAAAGTGCTTCGTAAGCGAGTTACGGCAGGTCTTATGTTTGGCCCGCACCAATTTGGGGGGGAAATTTTTCGAAATTTGCCCCATTGAAGCTTTTTCTCGCCAAATTGTCACTCAACTCGCTTTTAAAACTGCAAACTAACTAAAATCGTGCAAAATATCCGGCGAAATTTCGAAACCTGCCAACCTCAAGCCACACAGTGGTCCAACTAAGCACAGTTAATTTTTTTCCTACAAAACGAAGCTTCCAATCGAAAAACTTCACTCTTTATAAAACATTCAGTCCGTGAAGGGCCATCTAGCGATATTTTTTTCAAAACTCCCCCATGAAGGGTTTTGAAAAAAACGCCCCAAAACCAGTTGAAAAAAAAATTTAAAAATCGCCAACTCTAAGCACGCCACTGGATAGAGAAGGTTAAATAGCACAGAAAACGTGTTATCACGTTTTGCTCTAAAGTTAGTACTAAGCGCTACGGGGGGTTATTGGAAAGTTGGGCCATTTAATTTTTTTCTGCCCAAACAAAGCCTCAAATACAAAAAAGTTATTCTTGATAGAACACGTGAAATGTCACTGGGTACCGACGGGTCATTTCAGCAACAGCGCCACTTGACGGCTTTTGGGGAAAGCCATCAAAAACCTAATTTCGAGAAAAAACCAAATATCTCCCAAACGAAAAAAAAGCGAAAATTTCTGGACACGCCACTGAAAAGGAGCGGTTACGCCCTATAAAAAACCTAGTAATCAGTTTTTCTCTAAAATAAATATTAAGAGAGTTATTGGAGAATTAGTTATTGCCCCCCACCAGGTTTAGGGGGGAATTGCGAAATTTCCCTAAATTTCAACGCCCTGGTACCACATTTCTACTCCCCGCTCAGTAAAAGCTGCGAAATCGTCCAAAAACCAAAGCAAAATTTCGAAAACCCTCATCCTCAAACTACACAGTGGTCCAACTAGGTACATTTAATTTTTTTGCTCGCAAACGAAACTCCTAATCGAAAAAAGTCATTTTTTATAAGTTTTTTCACCCGCCCTAGGGCATCAGCGCTGATTTTTTCTTAGTCCCAAAAACAGGGTTTTAGAATCAAAAACCTAATTTAAAATAAAAAAAAACCAAGCACGCCACTGGCTAGCCAAGGTCAAAAGCGGCAAAAAAGCTTCTATTAATTTTTGCCCTAAACCCAACGGTAAGCGCGCCACTGTCGATTTTTCAGTCGCCTATCGACCTTCTGACTTTAAGACTTCGATTGTCCCGATTAATGGGCCGATTAATGCATGAAAAGCCATCGGGTTTCAGCTCGTTTTCAAGTCGCTGTCGCGAAGCGAAAAAACGACCATTAAAGCGCGATTAAACATTTTCATTTGCAAACTTTACTCGAACTTTATTTTATCGGTTAAACAGCGCCGTAAATCAGTAAATCACTCGGTTAATGGACTGATTCGCATGCAGGTTTTTTTTTCTTTTAATTAAAATGTCCAATACTCTGAGGATGAAGGGAGCGAAACGTCGCCCCGTACACGAAAGGCTGTTAAATCGAACGCCCACCTAATTGAGTTAGTTGATTGTGTTTGGGCCACCCGATAGGCAAATATTGTTTTTAATTTGGGGGGAAAATTCACAAAAGAAATTCGCACTCAAATCGCCCCTGTCGAAGTTGCCGCATCTTGCGCAAATTCGTTTTATTTTCTATATCCCCCCGCCGTGGTTAGAACGTCGATGGTTGGGGCATTTAACCGCAAAATCGCCCATAACTCGCTTACTATTCATTTGGGGGGCA
Source organism: Dendroctonus valens (assembly GCA_024550625.1). Taxonomy (NCBI): domain Eukaryota; kingdom Metazoa; phylum Arthropoda; class Insecta; order Coleoptera; family Curculionidae; genus Dendroctonus; species Dendroctonus valens. Next base: position 332,421 of record JAJTJO010000700.1, read on the forward strand.
AAGTCGATAGTACCTTTTTTATGCTCCGTGAGCCCCCCAATCCAGTGGGGTGCTCGGATGTTGCCCAGTTCTCCCACTTTTGGAGATATGGTTTTTTTTCCGGGAAAAAGCCCCCAGGACCTTTTTGGGGGAATTCGTTGCAAAAAAAAAACCCAGTCGATGCTTGGCGGGTTTCCCAAGACTATCCCAAGAGCAACTTTCCGCGATTTTCGGCCCCAATGAGCGAAAATATGCAAAAAAACCCCAACTCCCATCGACCTTCTGACGAATAGAGAGCGATTTTTCAGCCTAAAATCGGGCAATATCTAAATACTCCCCCACAGGATATAACGCGTTAAACGACTCAAAAGATAAAGACTGCGGTTCGCTTTGTACAATACGGCGTTTTGCGTTAATTGCTAAAGGGCGGCCGTATTATCACCTTGAACGCGGCAAAGCCACCCTTTAAGATCCTCTCTAAGCGCCCTTAATCGTTTGGCCGCCCTTGGGGGGCGTGGGGGATGTGTTTGCACCGTTGCCACATTGTCAGAAACATTCGCGCAAAAATTCACCTAATAACAGGAAAAAGGGAATGGGGGGATAAGATCCTTAAGGGTCTTATCTGGAGTGAGCCAGTGGCCGATTGGCACTTTGTCTTGTTACTCTTAAGCCGGCCATTGGGGGGAAATTGAGCCGAAATCAAATCGCCTGTCGTCTCAATGGCTTAATGTGATTGAGTGCGTATTCCGGCCGATAGTTCACTTAATGGGCCTAAAAGTTTAGTCGCTTAAGCGAGCCACTGTGTATAAAAACAATCCAAAATTCGCATTTTTTTTATTGGGAAACGTGCCCGTTCAGCATGTGAGCAGCTTAGGTGGGCCCGGTTGCGCTTGAGTAGGGGAAGAATGGGGAAATTGAGTAGTTTGGCCGATTTTTTGCGAATTTTCGCGAAATGGTGCATCTGATCGAAAAAAGTTGCTTTTGATTAAATGTTTTGCATAAAATGCAGGAGCCAGAAGTGAAAGCTGTAAGTTTCCAGGTGGGCGAGGTTTTAAGGTAATTGCAAAAAACTGGATGAATTCGTGGTTTTTTGACGTTTAAACAGGTTTGGAACGGCGCTGGAATTTTTTCGTTATTTTTCCTGAAATCCCCGGAATTTTTCAGATTTTATGGAATTTTTTTTTCGGGCTAGTTGTAAGGTTTGCTTTCCTTAGGGGATGGGCGTGGTGATTTCGGCAAAAAATCGGTTTTTGGCTATTTGAATCGAAACGGTGGTTCAAATTGAAAAAGGTCGCTCTTTATGAAACTTCAGCTTTATTTCAGATGATGTAACGGTGAGGATGCGAAATTTCTATAACAAACGGTTTTTGGAAAAATTGCAAAAGAATTCCCAATTTCGAGGTTTCTAGTCGCTTAAGCATAATTTGAAAGCAGTTGGAATTTTTTTGTGATTTTTCCCAATATTTACGGAATTTTCTATATTTTACGCATTTTTTTCCCGAGACTTTCCGGTTATTTTCAAGGTTACCTTCCCTCAGAAGGAAGGGCGTGGTAATTTGGCTAAAAAATCAAGTTTTTTATATTTTCTCAGAAACGACGCTTCTGATCCAAAAACGTCGCTCTATCGTCTGGCGCCATCTAGCCGTAAAAGCGTCATTAACGCATACAGGCCGGTTTTTGAATAAAATGCAAAAAAGCCATTTTTTTACAGTTTTTTGCCAATAAACTCGTAAAATTCACAGCTAATCTTTTTTGCCTATTTGCACCAACATCCTTACAATTTTTTGCATACAAAACCCTTTTTTCCGGGAAATTTCACTCAACAATGACAAAGTGACCGCCCGTAGGGGAAGCAAGTGCACATTTATGTTGAAGATGGTTTTTGTCCATTTGCTCTGAAACGCGACATCTAACGGAAAAAAGTCGCTCTTCATGAAACATTCAGATTCTTGGGGGCCATCGATTGGTTAAACTCCGAATTCTCCATCCACGCTGGTTTTCGAATAAAATGCAAAAAAAAACGTTTTTTGACAGTTTTTTGCCAATAAACCCGTCAAATTTTCAGCTTGAATTTTTGGCTAAGTTTATTCAAAATCACCACATTTCCCTGTATAAAAAACAGTTTTCCCGGAAAATTTCACTAGTCACTTGCAAAGTTAGCACGCCCCGTTTAAGAATGAAGATGGTGTTTGCAGCCAGTTTTTTGTCCATAACTTGGTCAAAAATCCATATTTTTCAAAATTCCCGAAAACAGCTTGTATCTAATGCAATTCGCCAACCTTTTTGTCGTTAGGTCCCAATCCGTATCTTTGCCAGGTTTCGAACTAATCACGACTTTCACCTTCAGTGTTCACTGCTAAAAATCCCCGGGTTCTTTTCTAAGAAAAAAACTCAATTTCTCCAAATTTGAAGCTTCCAACTGGCAAAAGGCTGCATAAAAGGTTCTACCTAAGAGCAATGTTTAAACACCCACAAAAAAATTGCACTTAAACCGCCGTTTTAGGGGGTTTTAAAGGCGGCTTCAGATATCTGCAGCCTCGTTTAAACCCCCGTTAAACATGCGCTGATCGAGCCGGGAAAAATTCCGGCATGTAAAACACGAAAAATTCCAAATCTCAGATGGAAAACCAACGAGTTGGCATTGCAGGATAATCGCAAAACCGGGAAAATCCGATTTAAATTGCCACATGAACTCCAGACTGTTTGCCCTCGCTTCCCCTGCCGAATAAACAGAATAACGAACAGCGCAACTAAGCGAACGAGTAAAATTATTCGAATTTGATTCGGATCGGGCTCTCTCTCGTCTCTTTTTGGCCTATTGTTAATACCATCACGTTCGGTCGCTCCAACCCCGGGACGTCTAAGAGCAACTTCTGGAATATTTATTTCTTGCGGCCACAAAAAAAAACTCCTCGGTGCAAATTTAAACTGCGGTCCCACGTTTCCCTATTTTCTTCCTTTAAACGTTTCGTTCGCTCGCCATGGCTCCATCATCAGACCCATCCCCAATTTTGCCAACAAGACAGTGGATGCGATGCAAAAGTGCCGATTTGTTTGCCTGAAGCCGCATTATCATAAATTTGCATTTTTTTCGTCCCCCCACGGGGTGGAAAGTCATTAGCCTCGATCCCCCTTGAAGGACGTCAATTGGCCATTTCAGGCAATTTATTGGCGATTCGGAGCCGATTACCTATTTTTCATTAAGTAATTGTGTCGTTAAATATGCATTAAGGATGCTAATTAAAACGGCGTTCAACTGGGGGGAAAAAGGCTGATTTGGGGGGATCCAGCAGTGCAAACTCGTTCACTTGGCCTCTAAAATTTACGTTTTCCTCTAAAATTTTAGGAGTTTTTTCGTGCTCGATCAGCGCACGTTTAAGAGGGTTTAAAAGAGGCTTCAGTTTCCTGAAGCCGATTTTAAAACACCTTGAAATGGCCGTTTGAACGCGATTTTTTTGCGATTATTCAAAAAGTGCTGTTAACTGAAACATGGTATGAAGGCTTTTGGCAGCTAGAAGCTTCAACAACTGAAGAACAAAAAAAAATTGGCTGGGATAACTTTATGGTCTTTCATTTTGGATTTTTCAAAAAAATTTTCAAAAAAGAAAAGCTTTAATTTTTTTCCCCAAAAAAGCGTTTTTCCTGCCGTTAAGACGCGATAACTCCGCGATTTTAGGGCCGATTTTAATTTAGAAGAAAGCAAATTCTAGGGAAAATTGTGCGCTTTCCAGTGAAAATAAAATTTTTCCAATCTGCAAGGAATTAACCAGGTTATGCCCGTTTTTTAAAGGGGCTTCAGAATTCTGAAGCCTTTTTAAAACCCCTTAAAACAGACCTTTATTCGCCGTTTCTTTTTAGTTTCTTAAAAAGTCCAGTTCTTTCAATATTATTATAAAGCGTTTGGCCAGTCAGAAGCCTTAGTTTTCGAGAAACTGCGCTTTTTCGAAATTAAACGATGGCATATTGAACGAAAAACGACACTGAGGATGAAAAGCTCGATTAATTCGAGACGCGTTAGAGATACGGACTACAACCCTGAAATAATTACTATCGGGAATTGAATTTTCTATAACTGGCTTTTGAAAAATTTGCAAATTATTGATAACTGCCGGAGTTATGGACAAAAGATTGTGAGCAAACAGTAGCAACTCATAGAGTTCATGTTGGAACCAATTCAAAGTCGATTAATTCCCAAACGGCTAGAGATACCAACCAAGGCTTCGAAATAAAGGTTCTAGAAAATTTAATTGGCTGGACACGGGTTTTTTAAAATTGGCAAAAAATTGAAAACTCCCGAAGTTATGGGCAAAACACTGTGAGCTCATGCTCGACACACTGATTTTATGTTTGCTCAAGTTCAATGCTCTGTATTTTCCAAACAGGTGCCGATACGAACTAAGGCCTCGACACAAAGGTTATAGAGAATGAAATTGGCAGTCAACCAGTTTTGGAAACATTGCAAAATTTTGAACGTTGCCAAAGTTACGGAGAAAAAACCGTGACCCACAACGTGGCAACTTTCAAGCCAAACAAGACTAGTGAAATTTCCAGATTGTCTGGATCGGTTAATTCGAGACGTTAGGCCCGGTGCACTTCTGGAAAAAGGAAAGTAATCAGTTTCCATGTTCATGGAAATCCGGCCGATTTGCTTATTTAGCAAATCGGGGCGCTTTAAGCGAGCGCGTAAAAAGGAAATCAGCCCCGGAATTGGAACACATTGCACAGGTTTAACAGAATTATTTGCATAATCTGGATATCTTCGACTGGATGGGGGTTTACTTATACCGATTGCCGATCGTGTTGTTTCCAGATTCTCCAGATTCTTTGTTGCCACATTTGCGACTTTTCCTCGTTAACCGAACGCAAAACACCGCAAGTTTTATAATTCCGGCCTGTGCTTTGAGAATTTTCACTAGCCCTCGGGCCCCCTTAAGGGGCTCAGCCCCACCGAATTTCCAGGCCCCTTAAAATGAGTCAACTCAGATTATTTCCATTGACATTCCATTCAGTCAATGAATGAAAACTCCGGCCTGTGAGTGAGCGGTGCATTTATTAGGCCCAAGGGAACACACAAGTGAGATTAGGACAGTCAGTGCGCAAACTCGAGGTTCTGTTGGAAGCCCTGCAGGCGCCGCCCCAACCTACGCCATATCTCGTTCCTTTTCTTGCACACGCACTCGGCCATGAGGATCAGAAGCCCCGCCCCGATGCCCACGTAGAAGAGAGCAATCGCTGTCACAATGTCATTGAGGCGCGCGCTCTGAAAATTCGACTGTTGATCGCACTTGGGCAACTGCGGCTCAATGGAGGACTTGATGTAGTCGTGCACGCCGCTCTCCCTCATCTTGATCAGGCTGAAACCACCAAGCGGATCAGAACCGAAAGGCGTAGGGAACTGCCCTAGGGCCGTCCCACTGTCCCGACCTACCAGCGATCGATGGCCTTGCGATAGGGCGACGTGGGCGACATTGGAAAGGCCACGTAGTTCTTCGTTTTGGGCGTCTGAATCTCCATGATCTCAAACTTGCATTTGTAGCCGCTGATCTTCAGGAAAGCCTTGCGCGCCACATGGCGACTGGCAAAGAACCCATAATTGCCCTGGGTGGCCTTTAGCAGACCTTCGGTGACGTTGTTGATGTTCTTGCGCAGGTACCCGCGCAGGTAGATCTGGTTCAGCTGTGTCTCGTTCATCGACTGACCTTTACCTTAGATGACCTTATCAAGGCTCGTGCCATAGACTTACCCGCAAAAACACCTCGTCTGGACTGTTGGTTGCATACCCAATGTCATAGTCACTGGCCAAAAGGTCGGCAATAGTCCGAATCTCCGTCAATTTGACCGAAAGTTTCGAGGTTATGAAGGCTGAGTAGGCGTTGTAGATCACCAGGGCGAAAATGAGCGAAATGACAATGATCATGTTGCCGGCCGCTGATTTGGCTTGGATTTGGGTGCCTGAAAGACCAACTCAAGTTTTTCCCTACGCTTCATAGGACGTTTGTTTAAACGCAGTGTGAAGTTTACCTACGCCCAGGGGAAGGTTTCCCTACACCCATTAGGTTTCCCTATGATCAATAGAAGGTTTTCCTACCACCAACAGGCGATTCCCTAGAGCTAGGCCCCTTCAGATACCCTCCTATACCCAGTGAAACATGTCGCTTTGCACAACTAGTTCATGCTACTCCCAATGGAAAGTTTCCCTACAGCCACCAGAAGGTTTCCTTACGCCCCACAAGTTTTCAAATGCTCAATAGAAGATTTCCTCACGCCCACTAGGTTTCCCTACTGGACGATTTCCTTTAGCGCCTCCCAACAGAAGGTTTTCCTCTCGATCTAGCCTTGCCCACCCTATGCAGCAAAGATTCCTACAGCGACTAGATAGTTTCCCTACACCCATTCAGCTAGGGACTCACCTTGCATGCTGATGATCCCCAGGCTCCAAAAAAGGGCATCACTCAAGCCGCCCAGGGAACAATGGGAGGCCCTGAGGGACGTGTAGATGAACATGGCGGCGGCCAATAGTAGCCCAGTGGCCAGCACGTTGAACAGCAGATTGGGCTGGAAAGTGGCCAGGAAAATGTCCCTCGCTCCGTCTGATTGCTCGGGTTTGACATAGACATGCCGCCTGGAACATTCCTCGTAACGTCCACATGACCCCTGACCTCATACCTACTTGGAAATGAAGATGTCCTGAGTGAAAACCATGTCGTTGTAGAGCTCTGGGCTTTTGATGACACTGTCCAGGCCAATGTCCACCTCTTGGGAAATGACCGCCCCCAAAAGGCCGCTCCAGTTCCCCGTCTCCCCTTTCAGCCCCAGAGTGGGGAAGCTTTTGACCGCCTTCCTGAAGCCACGCCCCCATTACCAGGTTTGCCCCCCCCAGCGTTCTAATGAAACACTCACGAGGCATTCAAGTAGGCGCAGATATAATCGGCAATGCTGTCCAGATTGTCCATGTCATTGACGTCCTCGACTGCCGATTCTTCGGACACTGTTGCCGCTTCTTTCCCCACCAGTTTTTTACCGAAATTCAGCGCCATCCCTTGGAAATCGATCCTGGTGTCAACTGACTGGTAGTTGCGCAGGTGGGTGACACCTTCCTGGTACGTCCATTGGCCTGCACGAAATCCACCCGGCCAATCACCAGAGGCTCCGCCCCCTCTCCTCCCACTACTTACCCAAAGGGCGCATTACCAGCGACTCATTGCAGGTTTTGCGCACCTTGTAGATCTGCAGCATGCAAAACGAGCCAGTGGAGAAGGGAGCCGACGGCTCCACCAGGCATAGGCTTTGAAAGCTGACATTGCCGCCGGACCGTTTAAACGGCATCACTCGCACAGGATTGGTTGGACGCCGGGGAGGCGCGGCCTGTGGCCTAACACACGCCCCTAACCCGCCCACTTTGTCCCCTCCACTGGCCGTTGCCGCGGCAACGACAAAGTCCAAGGACAGCGTGATGGCGCTGTTGCTCAACCGGACGAGTAGTTCAGTGTTGCCAGTCGCGTCCACCAGATGGCTGATGTGCAGCCACTTGAAGTAGATGTCGTTGTTGAAGCGGCTCAGCTGCAATAGACGGCGCTGCAGCAGTGCTCGGTTTCACCGCAAAACACCGACCTGTTTCGGGTACTCGTCCATGTCCATCTGGCGGCTGACGAACGAAACAATGAGGACGCGCTTCACTTGGTGATTGACGTGGCTGTCAAAGCGGCGCAGCAGAGAAAAGCGCAGCCCGTTGCGGTTGAAACAGTCTAGATGGCGCCGCAAGGCATTCAAATTGCATTCTAGTCGAGAGAAACAAAGAAAATTAACCTGGCAAGATTGAAAATTTGGCACTTTAATTGAGCTGTCAAAATGACAGCGGTCGGACATTTTGAAAGGAAGTGTCGTTTGTGTCAGACTTTTACGTTTAGTAAACCGGTGCCTGAGGATGGAGGCCAAATTTCCGAAACTTGAAAATTTAAAATATTTTTTGGGGCTTTGAGTGCGATAAATGACAATTTCGGGCAGTGAAAAATTTGTCAAATTTTCCTGAAAATTGGGTGCGAATTGCAAAAATCGCCCGTAGCTCGCTTAATATTTATTATAGAGAAAAAGTGAGTAACAACTTTTTTTTAGGGCGCAAGCCCCCCGATCCAGAACCGTGCTCAGAATTTTTCCAGTATTTTCAGTTTGGGAGATTTTTGGATTTATTGTAAAACAACGTTTCCGGCCGTTTTCTCCATAACTCTATACAGAAAAAGTCCGTAAAAATTACTAATGGATGTTGTTCGCCATCCCGAATATTTTACAAAGAATACATTTTTTCGATTGGAGGCTTCATTGGCGAGCAAAAAAATTAAATGTGATTTTTTGCTCAAAATTCCGATCGTTTTGCTCTCGAAAAATTTTGGGCCAAAAATTTTTTTGGATTTTCAAAATTTTTTCGTCACAGACTGCTAGATATAGACAAAATACGTGCCCTAAACGTTCAGAAGTTTCCCCAAAAAATTTCCCACTGAGTCTGGGGGGAAAATCAAAAACTTTGTACATGCTCTTATGGGGGCGAAACCTTCAAAACCCCTTAAAATGCCCAAATCCCCCAAAAATGTTCGGGTTCTCACAGTGTAGACTTTTCCTTGCCCGTTCTAGCCCCTGAGCTGGAATTGAAGCCAATGGGGCGGCAGGGGGGAATAACCCCATTTGAGCCCCATTTTGAGAAATTGGTTCAGAAATGGGAAAAACCTCCATATCTCCCCAAGTAATCACTCGAGCCAAAAAGTGAATACCAGCTTTTTTATCCCCAATGGTCCCCCCAATCCAACCCAGTGCTCAGGATCCCCCCATCGTGTCTAGTTCAGAAGATATTTCCGGGTGAACAGTGAAAAACCTCGCGAAAATTTCCAAGGGACATTTCTCCCAAAACCAATTAAAAAAAAATACTTCCCCCCCAGCCAGCCTTACACACGGTGGCTCAAACACACACCCAAACCCGAGCTTACCTGATCGGATGGCTTCGTCCACGATATACAGGGTGGCAATGTTACGCCAGGCCGCATAATCCACAATCAACTGCACCACTGCGCTGCTGAAGGGCGTGGAACAGTTCTGGACGGTTCTGGAACCGTGCCACGCCCTATTAGAGCTCGGCAGCGCCGTAAATAGCAGCAGTACCAACCACACGAACATCTAGCAGGCTAATGGGCTATTGGCGTGCGTCGCCCTCCGCTCATTAAGAACCAAATGCGATTAGTTCCGGCCGATTTTTCCATTTTTTGGGGAAACTTTCAATTAGCCCTGGCTCATTAGTGGGGCCGCCTAATGACCAGCGCAAAGTGGCCTGGAAATTGGCCGACTCCAATTAGCCCCGTCTACTAATTTTGCCGATGATTTTTTCCAATTAAGCACAGTTAAGCGAATTTTCAAAGTCACACGTACCGCACGAACCAGACACGGTTCACTTCAAAACAATAAACAAACGCGCCGATTTTTCCAAACAAACACCACCCAGATGTTTTGATTTTGGGCCGCAAATTAGTCTGGTTTTGTTCTGGCCTTCGATTCGCTGCCAATGAACGCATAGTAGGCACACGTACGCCAATGAATCCACAGTTTTTTTTGAGTTGTTGTGGATTTTACCCGATTTTCAGGTGAGTGAAAGTGACCGGTTTTGCCCTCAATCGGCTTGGATGCCAAATGTCCACAAATTTACGGGAAAATCGGGATTTTTCCACATTTTTTGTTTTTTGTCCTCAACTACGCCAGCTGGCGCAAAAGCGCGCTCTTAATAAAACATCGAGTCGCGCAAAAGCCACCCAACAGTGACACTTCCAAAGCCCCAGCTAGTGCGGTTTGGGATATATTGCGCAAAACAGGCTGGGTACTAACCTCAAAATCTAAGCTAGCGCCAATCCAAGCACGCCACTGTATCGGCGATCGCAAAATCAATCAAAAATGTTCCATCAACTTTTTTCCTGCGGCCACTAATAAGCGAGATATCGGCCAATTTCCCCTTAAGTCCCTAGACAGCTTGACACATAAATGTCACAAATGACAACAAACCCGTCAAATTTCAGAGAGAAAATGTCGAAAGCCTGCAGCCAATCAGGAGACTTTAAGCGGACGCCCCGCCCCCCAGAGGAGGAGCCATCAAAATACCGCTGCTTCCTCGGCGAGTTCGATCGGCCCCTATACTGGGGCAACCTGACAGCGTTGCTAGTTTTGCACATTCTGGCCGCTGGCTACTTTCTCTACAAGCTGGCAACGTTCGATCCCGAACACGATCTCTTCCTGTTGGCTTACGGTGAGTTTTTCCTTCGATTCATCCCTTTAACTGAAGGTGATTGACGGTTTTGCAGCCGTACTAGTGGGAATTTTGGGAGGACTGGGCATCACTGGCGGTGCGCACCGCTACTGGACGCATCGTTGCTTCAAGGCCACCCTGCCCGTTAAGTTGTTGCTGCTCGTGCTGTATTCCATCTCTGGGCAGGTGAGTGAATGAGTGGTGCAGGCGGGCGCCATCTATCGGCCACTGTGGGTTTTTCCAGAATAATCTGCGCGATTGGGTGCGCGATCATCGCGTCCATCACAAATTCAGTGAAACTGACGCGGATCCGCATAATGCGAATCGGGGATTTTGGTTTGCGCATCTCGGCTGGCTGTGCATGCGCAAGCACCCTCTAGTGGCGCAAAAGGGAAGGACTGTAGACGTGAGCGACATCACGCAGGATCCGCTGCTGGCGTTTCATGTGCGGTAGGTGTTGCCTTCTTGCTCTCACTAGTTCAATTTGGTATCACTCTCTCTTTGTTTTTCTCCCCGACCCAACAGACACTGGGCGTGGTTTAAATTGGCATTTTGTTTTGTCATCCCCACCCTGATTCCCCCACTTTTTTTCGGTAAGCCCGTCCACACCACGTTCTGGTTGGTCTGCATCGTTCGCTACGCCTCCAATTTGAATTTCACATGGGCCGTGAACAGTTTTGCGCACATTTGGGGCAACAAGCCCTACAACAGGTAAATATTTTGGGAAAAATTTGAATTTTCGCAGAAAATCGATAATTTTCTAGAGCGATCCAGCCGGTGGAAAACCCCTATGTGTCATTGGTGGCTTTGGGGGAGGGATGGCACAATTACCACCACTCCTTTCCATGGGATTATCGGGCCGCCGAGCTGGGGAGGGGATTGAACTTGACCACCATTTGTCTGGACCTGCTGGCGAGGGCGGGGCTTATTTACGACCTGAAGACCACGCCCCCTGACATGGTGCAAAAGCTGGCCAATCGCAAGGGCGATGGCTCGGGGCGACCGCCTGCCGTCGAATGACTGCCGACTTGTTTAGTGAATGCTTTTCGTTTAAATGTCGCCGTTGGCTCTAGGAAATGTACTATTGTGAACAAAAATGTTTGTTTTTAGGTTAACTGCCTTCATAACTTCGAGGTTTATAAACCGATTTAAAAATTTAGAAAACCAAAATTTGGATAATTTTCTGGCCTGTCCAAGGCTTTTTGGTTTTTCGAAATCGGACCATTAATAAGAGAGTTATGGGCAAAAACACCAGCTGTCTGACTCAGAATATTCTATGCAGTTTCTCGCATAACTTCTAGATTCGTCAACCGATTTCAATGATCGAAACACCGAAAGATGAGGAATTTTTTGTGCTTTAAACCACAGTAAGATTTCTCGAAATCGAATATATACAAAAAGAGTGTTAAGCTATAGAGTTGGAAACATTTCTATAACTTTAACTTTCTATAACTTTAAATGTCAATTTTTTCAAAACCTCGACGTTCTTCAAACCGATATTTAAATTTCAAAATGCAAAAGTTAGAAAATTCTATGGCTTTTCAAACGCCGCTTGGCTTTTTGAAATCGGACCATTATTAAAAGAGTTATGGGCAAAAACACTAGATGTCTGACACAGAATATTCTATGCAGTTTTCTCGCATAACTTCTAGATTCGTCAACCGATTTCGATGATCGAAACACCGAAAGATGAGGAATTTTTTGCGCTTTAAACCACAGTAAGATTTCTCGAAATCGAATATATACAAAAAGAGTGTTAAGCTATAGAGTTGGAAACATTTCTATAACTTTAACTTTCTATAACTTTAAATGTCAATTTTTTCAAAACCTCGACGTTCTTCAAACCGATATTTAAATTTCAAAATGCAAAAGTTAGAAAATTCTATGGCTTTTCAAACGCCGCTTGGCTTTTTGAAATCGGACCATTATTAAAAGAGTTATGGGCAAAAACACTAAATGTCTGACACAGAATATTCTATGCAGTTTCTCGCATAACTTCTAGATTCGTGAACCGATTTCAATGATCGAAACACCGAACCATGAGGAATTTTTTGCGCTTTAAACCACAGTAAGATTTCTCGAAATAGAATATATAAAAAATGAGTTTTAAGCCATAGAGTTGGAAACATTTCTATAACTTTAACTTTCTATAACTTTAAATGTCAATTTTTTCAAAACCTCGACGTTCTTCAAACCGATATTTAAATTTCAAAATGCAAAAGTTAGAAAATTCTATGGCTTTTCAAACGCCGCTTGGCTTTTTGAAATCGGACCATTATTAAAAGAGTTATGGGCAAAAACACTATATGTCTGACACAGAATATTCTATGCAGTTTCTCGCATAACTTCTAGATTCGTCAACCGATTTCAATGATCGAAACACCGAAAGATGAGGAATTTTTTGCGCTTTAAACCACAGTAAGATTTCTCGAAATCGAAAATATAAGAAAAGAGTTTTCAGCCATAGAGTTGGAAACATTTCTATAACTTTAACTTTCTATAACTTTAAATGTCAATTTTTTCAAAACCTCGACGTTCTTCAAACCGATATTTAAATTTCAAAATGCAAAAGTTAGAAAATTCTATGGCTTTTCAAACGCCGCTTGGCTTTTTGAAATCGGACCATTAATAAAAGAGTTATGGTCAAAAACACTAGATGTCTGACACAGAATATTCTATGCAGTTTCTCGCATAACTTCTAGATTCGTCAACCGATTTCAATGATCGAAACACCGAAAGATGAGGAATTTTTTGCGCTTTAAACCACAGTAAGATTTCTCGAAATCGAATATATAAGAAAAGAGTTTTAAGCCATAGAGTTGGAAACATTTCTATAACTTTAACTTTCTATAACTTTAAATGTCAATTTTTTCAAAACCTCGACGTTCTTCAAACCGATATTTAAATTTCAAAATGCAAAAGTTAGAAAATTCTATGGCTTTTCAAACGCCGCTTGGCTTTTTGAAATCGGACCATTAATAAAAGAGTTATGGTCAAAAACACTAGATGTCTGACACAGAATATTCTATGCAGTTTCTCGCATAACTTCTAGATTCGTCAACCGATTTCAATGATCGAAACACTGAAAGATGAGGAATTTTTTGCGCTTTAAACCACAGTAAGATTTCTCGAAATCGAATATATAAGAAAAGAGTTTTAAGCCATAGAGTTGGAAACATTTCTATAACTTTAACTTTCTATAACTTTAAATGTCAATTTTTTCAAAACCTCGACGTTCTTCAAACCGATATTTAAATTTCAAAATGCAAAAGTTAGAAAATTCTATGGCTTTTCAAACGCCGCTTGGCTTTTTGAAATCGGACCATTAATAAAAGAGTTATGGGCAAAAACACTATATGTCTGACACAGAATATTCTATGCAGTTTCTCGCATAACTTCTACATTAGACAACCGATTTCAATGATCAAAACACCGAAAAATGAGGAATTTTTAGCGTTTTAAACCACAGTTAGATTTCTCAAAATCGGATAAATAACAAAATAGTTATGAGCCATAGAGTTGGAAAATTTCCTATAACCCCTATGTGGATTCTTTCATAACTGCGAGGTCTGGTTCAATCAGCCGGTACTCTGCAACGATGCCAGATGGCCAATTTTTCCAAGAGACCTTAGTTTTAGCTCATAGAATTGTCTACCAGATGGCGTTTGAGGATGACAATAATTTTGACAACTGACGGAGTTAAAGACAAAAGAGTTGGACTAATCAGCTAAGAGTGGAGTGTTGCACCATCTCAATTTCCCGAGGCGTTGACTCCAAAACTACTCAGTCTAGCCAAATTATCCTAGACACAATTGTTTTAGAAAATGAGCTGTTTTCTACTCGCAGTCCCTTCAAGTGCGTAAAAATATAGAACATTGGCTGAGTTACTGACAAAAGAGTGTGACATCTCAGCACAGCGCCGATTTTTGTGCCCTCTCAACTTCAACGCCCGTTTACTCAAAAACCGTTGGAAATATCAAAATTCGCCAAGACCTAAAATTTATCGGCAAGTCCATTTGCTCCAACCTCCTCTAAGAGTTGCAGCAAAATATTGAACCTTGCCAGAGTTACAGGCCAAAGAACCCGACGGCGACTCCACATCTTCTCACCGCTAAACCAGGCCATTTCGGCTGTTTATAATTCCATGTGAATATTTGCCCATAACCGCCCCGTTCGGCCCATCGAGACGGCAATCTTATTAAAGGGGCGAAATCCGGTTATTTTGGCGGAAAGTAAGGGAAGTATGCCGAACAACAACAGCCACCCTTGTGAAACTTGCCAACACTTTGGGGACTCTATCTGAATAATTTCCATAATCTTGATACAAGGGGCCGAAGGGTGCGTCTGCCCTTCGCGTGTTCACGAACTTGGCACATTCCTGCTGGGGCTCTCCTTCATTTTTTTGTGCAGGGATTTACGATTACTCGACAGGAATACACCTTTTGATTGTGTCGGCTATTTTTGCCCGTAACTCTCTTGTTTTCAGGTTTTTTTGGAAAACTCGAAAACTAGCTAATAGACAACTACTTTGTCTAAAAATCGGATGTCTTGATGAATTTCGCTAACTCCAGTCCTTTTTGACTAAATGCCTAATGATCTTCAGATGGTGCAAATATCTGCATTCTACTGCCTAGCGAAATTCATTTTTACCCAAATGCCTCAATTTTCAATATTTAACAGCGCTTCAAACGCTATCTGGTAACTAACGATATTTGCAAAAAAGTCGGTGCCTTCCTCAATTTGGCTCGCTCCATCAGTTTTTGAGCAAACGGCTATTGAAAATGAGTGAGTGCAAAACTCTGCTATCTACTTCCTAGTCAAACTCCTTATCCCGTAACTCAGCGAATCTTCAATATTTTGCTACACATGAAACGTAATCTAGTAGGCAGGGGCATTACCGAAAAAAATGATGTCGTCCTCAATTTGCCTAAATTGAGCAGTTTTTGAGTGAGCGGCTCTTGAATTTGACTTCATGGGAAAATCTGTGCTCTACTTCTTAGTCAAACTCTCTTATCCATACCTGCGCCAAAATTCAAAATTTTTGAGTTCCTAAAACTCCATCTGGTCGTACATGGTGGTCCCTCAACAATCGGTATCTTCCTCAATTTGGCTAAATCAAGTCGTTTTTGAGTGAGCGGCTTTTGAATTTCAGACAATGCCAAACGCTGCTCTCTACTGTGTACTCAAACTCTTTTGCCTCTAACTCAGGTAGTATTCAATATTTTTCTGCTGGTGAAACGGCGTTGGAAAGCTAATTCAATTCCCTAAAAAGTCTCTGTCTTGCCCAATCTAGCTAGATCCAATAGTTCTTGAGAAAACAGCCGTTGAAATTGAGTGCACCACAAACACAGCTGTCTACTGCTGAGTCACACTATTTCGGCAATAACTCAGCCATCTGTCATTATTTTCCAGCAATTTCAAAGCTACTGGGTGGCCCAATAAATGCACTCAAAATTCAACGTTTAAGGAAATTTCGCTACTGTAACCCATTTTTGAGCAATCGGCAGATTTTTCACTTCGAATATTTCCTCGACTTTGTCGCTCTGCAAACTGCAATTTCCGACTAAATTAAACGCGGAAGGAGGCGAACAGGTGACAGTGCGACATTCAACGGGCATTTAATTATCCAGGCCAAAGTCGACTTTCCACCCTTAGGTAGAAATGCCACGCCCTACGTAAAGGGCAAAGGCCCCTTTGACTTGTTTTGTTTCACTGGGAACAATCGCACAATGCATGCGAACGGTTGGGTTAGGGCTGGGGTCATATCAACCCTCGTATAAGGGCTCTTTTGTTGTCCAGAGGGCTGACACCCTTAAGGTAATAAGAGCCAAAGAACACGAGTTTTGAAGTGAATTACGAGCGGCCGCTCGCCAGGTGCACATAAACGCTTTATGGGCCATAACGGTAGTTTATTTTCCATTATTCTCGCTCAGTTCAGTGCGCGACACTGTCTACACATGTTTGAGTGTGCCGCTCTGATGGATTAGTGACGTGTTGTTTGGCTGGTGTAGCCTCAAATGGCCGCTGACTGGTTTGCTACCGACTGCGCCAGATTTCTCTACTTTCAAGCAGCTGTAGCTCGGTTGTTTGTGGCGTGTTTTCAAAAATTCTAAAACTGGCGGGTAGCCAGTACTGCGGGCTCCAAGTCAGGTTCTTAGGCTAAATCTGGTAGCTCTAAGGGTTTTTGAGCTAGCAGGTGTTTTAGTAAAGCGGGGCCAAGTTAAAGTTTCGGCTGTCGGCGTTTAAAGTTTTTTACCCGCAACTCGGACAATTTGAGTTCGTTTTGAAAATTTCAACAACTACTACATCCACCAGTGCATTTTCTATAATTGTTGTGTCGTGGCCTTAGTTCGTATCTGCAACCGTGTGGGAAATACAGGACTTTGAAGTTGAGCAAACAAGAAGTCCCTTTGTCAACTGTTAGTTCATAGTCTTTTGCCCATAAGTCAGGCAATTGTCACTATTTTGAAAATTTTCAAAAATTGTCTTGCAGCGAATTGCATTGTCAATGCCCTTTGTTGCATGGCCTTATTTCGTATCTGCAACCGTTTGCGAAATACAGCCCTTTGAATTTGAGCAAACACGAAGCGAATGGGTCCATTATCTACTCACAATCTTTTGCCAGTAAGTTTCGAATTTTTCAAAATTTTGCAATTTTTCAAAAAATATTTGGTAGGAAATTGTATTCTCTATAACCTTTGTTTCATGGCCTTAGTTTGTATCGGCAACCGTTTGGAAAATATAATACTTTGAATTTGAGCAACCATGAAGTCAGTGTGTTTACTGTCTACTCACAGTCTTTTGCCTATAACTTCGTAATTTTTCAAAATTTTGCAAATTCTGAAGAACCCTGTCGCAGTTAATTGCATTATCTAAAATGTTCGTTTCATGGCCTTAGATCGTATCTGCCAAGATTTGGGAAATACAGAACCTTGAATTTAAGTAAACATAAAGTCAGTGTGTCCACTGTTGGCTCATAGTCTTTTGCCTATAAGTCGGACAATTATCACTATTTTCAAAAATTTTGAGAACACTTGGACAGAAAATTGCATTCTCTATGACATTTCGTTCGTGGCCTTAGTTCGGATCTCCAACCGTTTGGGAAATACAGGACTTTGAATATGAGCAAACTTGACGTCAGTGTGTCTACTGTTGGCTTATAGTCTTTTATCCATAAGTCATACAATTTTCACTATTTTGGAAAATTGGGAAAACTGTCTGACAGAAAATTGCATTCTCCAGGACCTTCGTTTGATGGCCTTAGTTCGTATCTGGAACCGTTTGGGAAATACAGCACTTTGAATTTGGGCAACCATGAAGTCAATGTTGTCCACTGTCTACTCACAGTCCTTTGCCTATAACTTCGGCATTTTGAAAAATTTTACGAATTTTAAAAAACCCTCTTGCAGCCAATTGCACTCTTGAGAACCTTTGTTTCGTGACCTTAGTTGATACCTGCAACGGTTTGGGAAATACAGAACTTTGAATTTGAGCACACTTTAAGTCAATGGGTCTCGCACTGTCTACTCGCAGTTTTTTGCCCATCTCATTCAATTTTGAAAATTTTGCAAAAGTTAAAAAAACCAGTGACAGCGAATAGGATTGGCCATAACTTTGTGTCCCAGGCCTTAGCCCCTATCTGCAATTGCTTGGAAGCTACGCGACCTTGAAGTTGAGCAACCTTCAAGCCAAACGAGTCCACTGTCTACTCGCAGTCTTTGGCCGATAACTCCGCCCAATATTAATATTATTCCAATCTTCGAGAACCATTGGATAGACAATTTAATTATCGACAATTAACATTCCCAGGGCATAGCCCGTATCTCAGACCCGTTTCGAATAAATCAAGGCTTCCATCCTCAAACTAATTTTCGGGTGAACATTTTTTGTCGCCGCCCCTCACCTTTATCTAGCTTCACCCCAAAAGCAATCACCTAATAAACATTAGGACTGATTAGGCCATTATCGCTCCCCATCCCCAAATCGGCCGGATTACATCACAAAAGGGCCCAGGCCCATTCATTATCATTTCGGCTCCACAGTTTATTCCCGGGGCTTTCTTCAGAAAACAACAGCTTAAACAGACATATGGCGGCTTTCTCCAGGGGATCCAGGACTCGTAAGAGCCCGCGCCGCACTCTCATCCTGGAAAACTTTCGAAATTGTGTAGATTTTATCGGGAAATAATGGAAACGACTCTACTCTGGCTGAACTCTACAGTTATTGCTCAGGTTGTTTAGGGCGGCGAATATCCGGCTGTCTGGAGTGCGTCTGGATTTGTACGGGCCATTAATTAGCCGCAAAACTGTGCCAGTAGAGGGACTCTGGATGGAACGGAAAAATTATCGTGCGCCAGCTGGAGAAAACGGTTAGTTTGGATCGCAGGTGCACATTGTTTACGGGCCCCAAATAACGCCAGGTTTATACGGCACTGCTCCAGATTTTATCCCACTTTTACACGCCTACATATAGTCTATCCAGACCCAATTAAGTCCTGGAAATTGCACTTTTCTACTGGGTTTCCTAGCCAAAATATGGGCGGCCTGTTCAGCCAAATGTCGTTTTGGGGTTTGAAAATTTTCATTTGCCCCTGGACTATTTTGGGATGGGTGCCGCAAACAAACTGTTTGAACAAAAGTCGCAGATAATTTTATGGGCTTTCGCACGGTGTTTTCGGTTTAAAAATGCCCTAATTATAAGTGAGTTATGGACTAAACAAGGTAGTTAGAGCATAGCCTTTGACTGAAAGTTTGGCAATTTTTATTTGCGCCTGGATTATAAAAACCATTGGCGCCACAAAAAAATGCTTCACAAGTAGACTGAAGATATTTTCCTGTGCGTCCAAGGGCTATTTCAAGTGTGACCACTTGTTGGTTTATAAGTGAGTTATGGGCTAAGCAAAGTAGTTAGGGGCAGGGCAAATCCAATGACTGAAAGTTTGATATTTTTCATTAGCCTCTGGACTATAAACCATTGGTGTACCTCAAAAACCCGTCAATAGTAATTTTAAGATAATTTCCCGTGCTCTACCAAACTTTTTACAGTTTGACAAACAGGGGGCTCATAAGTGAGTTATGGATGAAACACAATAGTTAGAGGCAAATACCATGGCTGAATGTTTGGCAATTTTCATTTGCCCCTGGACTATTAAGTATTAGAAAATGAAAAAAATTCTTTTCATCAAAATTAAAGACAATTTCATTGGCTTTAAAACTGTGTTTGCCGGTTCGGAATTCCTGCACATGGAAGTGAGTTATGGATGAAAAAACTTAGTTAGAGGCAAA
This sequence comes from Dendroctonus valens, assembly GCA_024550625.1. NCBI lineage: Eukaryota > Metazoa > Arthropoda > Insecta > Coleoptera > Curculionidae > Dendroctonus > Dendroctonus valens. Next base: position 351,960 of record JAJTJO010000700.1, read on the forward strand.
TCCCATGACTCAACGTTTGGCATTATTCACTTGCCCCTGGACTATTAAGGTCCGGTGGCACAAAAAAACTCTTCCGGCCAAAGTTAAGCAGTAACCCGCTGTCCCCCACCACAATTATTATTGTGCCAATCGGTGAGATCTTAAGTGAGTTATGGACAAAACAAAGGAGTTGGTGGCAAATCTCATGAGTCAACGTTTGGCAATTTTCATTTGCCTCTGGACTATTCTGTGTTGATGGTATAAAAAAACTTCTACAACGAAAATTACAGAAAATTCATCTGGCGTTAAAACAGTGGTTCCTCATTGAAGATCTATGCAAGATTGATCGAGCCTTGAGCAAAGAACCGTAGTTTAAAGTGCACCCCTTGACTTGACTTTTGGCATGTTCATTTGCCTGTGGACTATGAACGGCTGCTCCCTTAAAAAAAACTCTTTATACAAAAATCGAAGCGCATTTATTCAGGCTTGCACAAGGTGTTTCATGTTTGAAATCCATATAAGCATAAGTGAGTTATGGACTAGGGAAGCGAGTTAGTGCCAAAGAAACTGACTGAATGTCTTTCCACATTCACTAGCTCCTGGCCTATTAACTGCTGATGCTACAAAAAAACTGTCGGCCCGTAAATTGCGGCCGATTCCATCGGCTTTAAAACGCTCTTTCACTTTCCGGCATCCGCCCACAAATAAGTGAGTTACGGGACAAAAGAACCGAGTTAGGGTTTGGCGTACATCATAACTTAGTGCAGCAAGTCTGAAAAGGTCGGAAAATTGACTTAAATCGTTGCTCCATTAATGCGGGCTGCATGCAAAAGGGCTCGTTTTCTGCCAAACGAAACATGGCAGAGCCTAATATGCATAATCTATTATGCGACTCGTGCTCGATTCCAGACTACTTACCAGGCCTCAAAGCATAAATGGTAAGTTCGCCACAAAGAAGACGCGAAAACCGCAATTTAATAACAGTTGATTTTCATCACAAAGCCCCAGTTCTCTAGTTGGCTCCAAACAGCGAGCAGCAGGAAAAATGACTGAAAATTCCTCCCTCGGGTCGCTTTTAATTCCTGCTGTCCAAATTAAAAATATCATTTTACAACTGACGCTGCAGGCGCAATTTAAATGTACAGAATGCAGCCACTGCAGCTAAAACCTACCGTTTTTCGCCTGCTGTCCGCTAATTTTTATGTCTAAATGGGCTCGTTTAATTGACAGGGGGCTGCAGGAGCGCCAGTGCGTTACAAACCAGTTATGACACCGTGAAAGCACTGGATTGTTTATGGTTCTGCGTTTTTTCTAGGGGCTGCAGTACAAATTGCCCAGATGGCGCTGATAGAGCGGGGTTCGCTCTATCCGATCGAGTTGGCCGCATATTTTTAGCTGCAGTCGTTTGGCAGGAATTAATTTTTGAAGTTGGGTCAACACCAGTCGGGCCTCAGTGAGTTCGCGTCGCACACAGACTCTGGATTTTTTTGCCAGAAGTCTGAGGATGATGGGGGGTTGAAACCTTGCACTCATCCAGAGCAGGGCTGCAGCTATTCCTGGCAATTTAGTTTGCAGGCTCACCTCTAGTGGTTGCAGAGAAATAAATTTTGAAATTTCGTTAACAGCAATCCGACCAAAGTCGTCTGCACTCAAACTCTGGAATTTTTGGCACAAGCCCTGAAGATGGTGGAGGAATGAAACTTTCCACGTTTAGGCTGTAGCACCGGCTCTTCCCAATCTTGCAAAGCAACATTTTGTATGTGTTGTAAGTTGAAAGGAATTAATTTTTTAAATTTGCTCAACATCAGTTAGACCAAAGTCGTTCTTACTCAAACTGTGGAGTTTTTGCCGAAAGCCTTGAAGATGGTGGAACAATGAAACTTTCCAGATTTATGCTCCATTACTCGCTCTATTTAGCGCAAAAAAGAAAAATGTTTTGTCTGCAGCAGTTTGAAAAATATTAATTGTTTAAATTTGCTAAACTTTAGTTAGGCCAAAGTCGTTTATACTCAAACTCTGGATTTTGTTGCAAAATCCCTGAAGATGGTGGAGGAATGAAACTTTCCCTGCTTAGGCTCTATCAGTGGCCTTATCCAATCTTGTATAGCAACATTTTGTATCTGTTGTAAGTTCAAAGAAATACAGTTTTGAAATTTGCTCAACATCAGTCAGACTAACGTCGTTCTTACTCAAACTCAGGAATTTTTTGCAAAATCCCTGAAGACGGTGGAGCAATGAAACTTTCCACATTTCTGACGCCGGGCACTTTCTATCCACTGCAGTAGAGCCATGTTTTATAGCTAAAGTCGTTTGAGAGGCAAACATTTTTGAAGTTTGACTAACATCAGTCAGGCCAAAGTCGTCTGCACTCAAACTCTGGAATTTTTTGCAGAAGGTCTGAAGATGGTGGAGCAATGAAACTTTTCAGATTTGTGCTCCAGCACTCGCTCTATTTAGTGCAAAAAAGAAAAATATCGTGTTTGCAGCAGTTTGAAAAAAAATAATTTTTTAAATTTGCTAAACTTTAGTTAGGCCAAAGTCGTTTATACTCAAACTCTGGATTTTGTTGCAAAATCCCTGAAGATGGTGGAGGAATGAAACTTTCCCTGTTTAGGCTATAGCAGTAGCCCTATCCAATCTTGTCTAGCAACATTTTGTGTCTGTTGTAAGTTCAAAGAAAAACAGTTTTGAAATTTGCTCAACATCAGTCAGACTAACGTCGTTCTTACTCAAACTCAGGAATTTTTTGCAAAACCCCTGAAGACGGTGGAGCAACGAAACTTTCCACATTTCTGACGCCGGGCACTTTCTATCCACTGCAGTAGAGCCATGTTTTATAGCTAAAGTCGTTTGAGAGGCAAACATTTTTGAAGTTTGACTAACATCAGTCAGGCCAAAGTCGTCTGCACTCAAACTCTGGAATTTTTTGCAGAAGGTCTGAAGATGGTGGAGCAATGAAACTTTTCAGATTTGTGCTCCAGCACTCGCTCTATTTAGTGCAAAAAAGAAAAATATCGTGTTTGCAGCAGTTTGAAAAAAAATAATTTTTTAAATTTGCTAAACTTTAGTTAGGCCAAAGTCGTTTATACTCAAACTCTGGATTTTGTTGCAAAATCCCTGAAGATGGTGGAGGAATGAAACTTTCCCTGTTTAGGCTCTAGCAGTGGCCCTATCCAATCTTGTATAGCAACATTTTGTATCTGTTGTAAGTTCAAAGAAATACAGTTTTGAAATTTGCTCAACATCAGTCAGACTAACGTCGTTCTTACTCAAACTCAGGAATTTTTTGCAAAATCCCTGAAGACGGTGGAGCAATGAAACTTTCCACATTTCTGACGCCGGGCACTTTCTATCCACTGCAGTAGAGCCATGTTTTATAGCTAAAGTCGTTTGAGAGGCAAACATTTTTGAAGTTTGACTAACATCAGTCAGGCCAAAGTCGTCTGCACTCAAACTCTGGAATTTTTTGCAGAAGGTCTGAAGATGGTGGAGCAATGAAACTTTTCAGATTTGTGCTCCAGTACTCGCTCTATTCAGTGCAAAAAGAAAAATATCGTGTTTGCAGCAGTTTGAAAAAAAATAATTTTTTAAATTTGCTTAACATTAGTTACGCCAAAGTCGTTTATACTCAAACTCTGGATTTTGTTGCAAAATCCCTGAAGATGGTGGAGGAATGAAACTTTCCCTGTTTAGGCTCTAGCAGTGGCCCTATCCAATCTTGTATAGCAACATTTTGTATCTGTTGTAAGTTCAAAGAAATAACAGTTTTGAAATTTGCTCCACATCAGTCAGACTAACGTCGTTCTTACTCAAACTCAGGAATTTTTTGCAAAATCCCTGAAGACGGTGGAGCAATGAAACTTTCCACATTTCTGACGCCGGGCCCTTTCTATCCACTGCAGTAGAGCCATGTTTTATAGCTAAAGTCGTTTGAGAGGCAAACATTTTTGAAGTTTGACTAACATCAGTCAGGCCAAAGTCGTCTGCACTCAAACTCTGGAATTTTTTGCAGAAGGTCTGAAGATGGTGGAGCAATGAAACTTTCCAGATTTATGCTCCAGTACTCGCTCTATTCAGTGCAAAAAAGAAAAATTTCGTGTCTGCAGCAGTTTGAAAAAAAATAATTTTTTAAATTTGCTTAACATCAGTTACGCCAATGTCGTTTATACTCAAACTCTGGAATTTTTTGCAAAGTCCTTGAAGATGGTGGAGCAATGAAACTTCGCACCGTTTGGCTCTAGTTATCGCTCTATCCAAAACAATAAAGAAAAATTCTGTGCATCTTGCCAGTTGAAACAAAACAATTTTGGAAATTTGCTTAATAGTTTGAGCAAAGTCGTTCTTACACAAACTCTGGGATTTTTGCAAAAACCCTGAAGATGCTAGAGCAACGAAACTTTCCAAATTGAGACCCCAGCACTCTCCCTAACCAATGCAGCCAATCCGATTTTTCTATCTGTTGCAGTTTCAGTGAAAATAATTGTGGAAATTTGGTTGACATCAGTGAGGCCAAAGAAAACATCACTCAGACTCTGGAATTTTTCGCAAAACCCCTGAGGATGGCAAGCTAGCGAAACTTTTTTTGGATATAGAAAAGGTTTTGTGTTATCCAACACAGCAAAGGGCACATTTTTGTCTGCTACACTTTAAGAGAGCCGGAAGTTTTTGAAGTTCAACCACACCAACCAGGCCAGAGCAATTCGCAGTCGGGCTCAGGAATTTTTTGAAAAATCCCTGATGATGGCAGAGCGATGAAACTTTCCACAACCTCCAGAGCCGAAGGCTCTTTTTAATGCAGCAGAGCCCACTCTGGCATCTGGTGCAGCTTCAAAGATATAATTTTTTGAAATTTCGTTAACAGCAGTCAGATCCAAGAGGAGACCAAGGCCGGGAACACTAGGCCTTCGGAATTTTTATCTCCAGCCCTGAGAATGGTGGAGCAACGAAACTTTCAGCATTTATAGCGCTGGACACGCTCGATCCAACAGGGTAAATCCCCAGTTTTGCCCTGCATTGGTTGGGGAGAAATTAATTTTTTTATGTGTGCCGACTGAAAACTTGCAACAGCAACTTTGCCCAACTCGTCCAGCTCTGCTGGGGTAACGGCCAGGTTTTTTCGAAGAAGGGTTTTCTTATGGGGAAGTCAATAGGGTGCACTTGCAGGAAACGGGACAAATCCCCGTGCAAATCACTCAGATTTGTGGCTCCCAAGCGGAATAAACTGTGAGCGACTTTGCGGCCAAATCCCGCTAACAAATGCCACCTGGATGGTTTACATGATGTCCAGGCGAACAAAATCCCGTTTTTATATCGGGCGTAAATCCCGATCTCTCCCGGTTTTGCTCCACCTTTATCACTTCTCCGACTACAACACCTCTGGGTCATAAAGTTAGTACACCGTTCGAGTCTCTGGAGATAAAATAAATCTCTCGCTTCTCTATTTACAATCGGTTATCCGGATAAACAAACTTTCTCTGGACCTCGGGGAATATCGGCGACGTTTCGAGACTTTCCCTTCACTTGGTTCCCTGGGCCGCCCTTTCCCTAGTTAATTATTGGGCGGCCGGCAGGTAACTGGAAAAAATCGCCCGCTTTATCACTTTTCCAGCCCTTCTGGACCTGCGGCCATAAATTCGTTCGTAATGGCCCCGAATCCCTCGAGGCGCAATAAATAGTTGCCGACTATTTACTGTGTTTCGGGAGTTGTTTTGCCCGTGCTAAGTGATGGCAAAAATTCCGCGAGTTCCAAGCAGCCAGATTTTTTCCAGATCCAACAGTTTCGGAATTTATTCCGCGACAACTTTTAGCGACAGTAAATTGGCGATTGCACTGCAAGAAAGAGCAGTCCTTTGAGTGTGACTGGGCAAAGTTTCGGTGCTAACGCCGTCGTCAGGGTGGTTCCACAACATTTTCTTTCCAGCTTATCGGCGGATCGGCCACAAACTGGTCGAGTAAATTTCAAAAATTAATTTCTCCAAAACTGCCTGCGATCCAAAATTCCCGTTTACTGCCCTGAATACAGAGAGTGCTAGAGCCTAAACGTAGAAAGTTTCATCGCTCCACCATCATCAGGGCGTTTGCAAAAAAGTCCAGAGTATGAGTGCAGGCGAGTTAGGCCTGACTGACGTTAGCCAAACTTCAAAAATTTCTGCCTCTCAAACCACTTTAGCTATAAAACCGGGCTCTACTGCAGTGGATAGAGCGCGTCCGGCGTCATGATCGTGGAAAGTTTCATTGCTCCACCCTCTTCAGGGCTTCTGCCAAAAATTCCCGAACTTGAGTACAAACGACTTTGGCCTGACTGCTGTTAACCAAATTTCAAAAATGTTTTGCTCTTACTGTGAAAGCGGCACAAATACACTGGTGACTGCTCGAAGTAAAGCTCACTGTCATCTAGCAGTGCTCAACGTTTCGTTCCTCCATCATCCTCAGGGATTTGGCAAAAAAATCCTGAGTTTAAGTGAGTTTCGCTTTAGCCTTTCTGGTGTTGACCATATTTCAATAATTCTTTACTCTTAAACTCGAACAGGCAGGGCTGCGTTCTTTAGCTCATTTTATAGGTTATGTATTGCTCTATATGTGTTCAAAGTTTCGTTACTTGATCATCCTCAGGGCTTTTGCAAAAAAATTCACAGTATGAGTGCAATTCGAGTTGGCCTGACTGATAACATCAGGTCAATACCAAATTTCAAAAATAAATTTCTCGAAAACTGAGAAATACCCGATTGCCATCCTCAATAAAAATCGAAAGTTTCAGTTCATCGCCATCCTCAGGGCTTAAGAAAACATTCCAGAGTCTGAGTGCAAACCACTTTGGACCAACTGATGTTAACCAAACTTCTAAAACGAGTTTCTCAAAAACTCCAAAAACCCCAAAAATCCTCCTAACTCCACTGGATACACCTGGCTACCCTCAATAGATCCTGAAAGTTTCAGAACTCTACCATCCTCAGGTAGTTTGCAAAAAATTCCCATGTCCTACTGACAATCGCATGGGCTTCCACGGTGTCAACCCAGTTTGAGAAATTAATTGCTCCCAAACCGCACCAGACACGAAATTGAGACGACTACCTCTGGATAGAGGAGTTTCCACTCTTTAACACTACCCACTTTCACTCGTTTGCAAAAATCCAGGCAATAGCCAGGGCGAGTTCAATCACGGTTAACCAAAACCTTCACAAGATCTTAGAAGCACATCAGAGTGTTCCAGAGTCAGTTACTGCTCAACTGCTGCAGGTACAGGCTGCAGCCCTCTACCATTGCACAGAGCAAGCCTTCGGCTGCAATAACCAAAAGTTTCAACCCCATGCGGGTCATCCTCAGGCGCCCGCGGGCTTTAAAGCGCGCCTATGCGGCCCGCCAACAAGCCTCCTGTTCCAGAACAATAAAGAGCAACTTTGCCCGTAAAATTCGCAGTTTTATCGCCGAAACTTTCGTGCCAGAGCCCCGCCCCACCTTATCGAAACTGCATTACGGCATCTAAGTTTTATTGAATGTTCCAAGTTGGATGAGATAAAATAAAATCCGGAAAGTTGATTTTTTCAAATGCTCGTTTTAATCCAGTCAAACTAACCTAAACCCAATAGCTGCATCCCAAATGTTCGCTCTTAATTTCGTCGGAGATTTTCTCAGCAATCATCACCACTGCCGCATTCGGATGGCCGCTGATGTGGTCTGGAAAAACGCCAGCATCCACCACACGCAACCGATCAATTCCATGGACTTTCAGCTGAGAGTTCACCACGGAAGTGGCTGGATCTGGACCCATTTTGGTGGTGGCCACTGGATGGAACAGCTGCAACATAACCTCAGTTTATCCAGAACACCGACTTCCGGCCTGGATTCGGCACACTTACCGTGCTGGCCAACGTTTTAATGGCACAATACCACCAATCTTTGGACAGTTTAACGTATTGATCGTCGCATTGTGGATACGGGATCAGGAAGAATTCGGTATCCAGACGACGGAAAGTCTCGGTTTCGTTGAACTTCAGTGCCACCTCGACGCCCTTGTAGACATTCTCAATGTCAATTCCCTCCGGATCGGAAAAATAGTTGGGATCGATCACCGGAAAGTCACGTGGGTCGCTGGATTGGAGCGTGACGCTGCCTGTGGATCGCGGATGGAGCAGCTCCACATTGACGGAAATGTCCGTTAAAGAGTCCAGGAGATTGAAGATCTCCACGTATTCCTCCTTGTAGCTGCAAGGGAGGTTGGAGGTGTCAAAAAGGCAACTGGGCTGCAAGTTTCACTTTTCAACCACCAATTGTTTAAAAAATAAAACCGCCGCAATGTTGCCAATATATGCAATGGATTACGCGACTTTTGCTCTTTAAGTGGGGAAACTTTCAGCGCCCTACCATCACCAGGGGAGTTGCTAAGGAGAAGTGAATCTGGACTTGTTACTGGAGGCTGTAATCGGGCAATCCAACTTTCGAAAATTAATTGCGCCCAAGCCAAAAAAAGCGCAACGTTGCCTATATGTGCATTAAATTGTGAAGCCTTTGAGCTCTAACTATGGGAAGTTTCCGCTCCCCATCGTTATCAGGGCAGTTGATACACAGGCGTTAATCTGGGCTAGTCACCAGGGCTTTAATTGTGCAGGCAAACTTTAAAAAATAAATTGCTCTAAAAATTAAAACCTCAAATTTGTCAGTATGTTCGTTAGATGGAGCGCAATTTGCTTTTTATGAGTTGAAAGTTTCATTTTTGTTTCATCATCAGGGGCGTTGTAAAAATGTTCTAATTCTACTGATCGCAAAGCCGCAGCGATTTGCTTAAAAAATTCATTTCTCGAAAACTGGCAAAGACACAAATGTGCCCTTAAAGGCGTCACTGGTATACGAGCCTTGGATAATTTTAAACGAAATTTTCCAGTTTGCCTCGACGTCCAAAAATATTCGCTACTCCAACTGGGCACCTGTTTGGCTTCAATGGTACAGGCCATTAAAAAAATAATTTCTCTTAAATCACTCAAAACCCATGCGGGGCTATATGTGGGTTGGGTTGAGCACTCTTGGGTGTCCGAGTGAGGAAAATTTCATCCCCGCACCATCATCAGGGCTGTTAAAAACTACCTCCAAAGCACTTACCCTAGGATAACGGCAATATCCGACGTGATGAGGGGCGGGCCGAAGAAGAAAAACTCTATCTCCGGTTGGCTGTCCTCCGGGCCAATGAAATTCCAGAAGCTGACAGTCTGTTGGCCCAAACTGGGCGTCAGGGGGCGCAAGTTCTGCTTCCACAGATCTACCATCTGCAGCAATGTGATGTTGTACAGCGTCTGATTGGTCCTGAAGAAAATCCCCGGGAAAAACTGATGGTCCTGCATATTCTGCCCGACTGGCAGGTCCTGGATCAGTTCGATTCCATGCTTTTCCAGCTCAGCCTGAGGCCCCACGCCCGACAGCATCAGCACCTGGGGTGAATTGATCGCGCCAGCCGACAGTAGAACCTCCTTGTTCGCCTTCACGGTACATTGCTTGCCATTTTTCATGTAGACCACTCCCTCGGCCGTCTGATTGGTGATGAGGATGCGCGTGACGTATGACTCGGTGCTCACCACCAGATTGGGGCGCCGCCTCACCGGTTTGAGGAAAGCCTCATTCGAACTGGATCTGGTGTTGCCATCCAGGAAAAACTGCAGTCGACTCACTCCATCCTGGTCCTTCCCGTTGTAGTCCTTCTCAGTCTTGCCCAGCTCGATGTGACAGTCGATCAGTGACTGAGTCTGGAACAGCCGCCCAATGGAATCCACACTGGATGCACCGTTTGGAGGTTAGTTTTGTTACCAGTACTGGGGTGTCGTTGGGGATGCCGGTCTTTTGTGGGCCCCCAAATCCATGATAGTCCAGATCAATGTCGCCCCCAAATGTGGCCGATTCCGCCTTTTTGAAGTAGGGCAGCACGTCATCGTAGGCCCATCCAGGGTTCCCCAAGGCCTCCCAATGGTCGAAGTCGTCATGGTGACCGCGCACGTACATGCCAAAGTTGATGGCGCTGCTGCCGCCCAACATTTTTCCTCTCGGGTAGGGACAACGGGAGTTGATGGAGCCTGTGGGGAGCAAAAAAGGGCGAGTGGATTAGGGCGTTCTAAATTTTTCTTGACTAGATTGAGGCGTACCAAGACACATGTTTTCCTGGACGGTGGTGTTGTAGCCCCAGTTGTGTCTGGTTCGGTGCAGGTAAATGTTAACGCCCAACATGTCGGACTCCACTGGTGTTTCTTCGCCAGCCTCCAGCGCCAGAACGGTGAAGTTTGCAATTTCGGTTAGACGGTCGGCTAAAACGCCGCCCGCACTACCCGTGCCCACTATGATAAAATCGAAGTCGCCTTCCACTGCAAAAACATTTTTTTCAGCTACACTCTTTTCGAGGGTTTATCTTGGTAGTCACTGGTCTGATTTCGATGAACCTGGATTCGTTGGAAAACGGATAATTTTTTCAAAAACTGAGTGTTTGCACCGTGAAAATCGCACTAAAGACCGCTGAGTTACCAGCCAGTGAAGTTGACAGAATCAGGATTCTTTCTGGGGCTTCAATGCAACAATGCAACTATGAAATTTGATTGATAACCAAGAGCCACAGTTTTTTCTATATATGGAGAACCTAGAGCGACGTTGTGGGTCCAAGCCAGGAAAGTTTCAGCCGTCCACCATCATCAGCAGAGTTGTTATACAGTCATTAATGTGGACTAGTAACTTGGGTTGGGTTAATGGTGCAAACCAAACTTTGGAAAATTACTTACTACGCCAAAATGGAATAAGCCGCAACATGGCCAACATGTGCAATAAATAGAGCGATTGTTGGGCTCTACGTGAGGAAAGTTTCAGCCGTCCGCCATCATCATCCGACTTGTTACACAGACATTAATCTTGACTAGTCACATGGGTGGGGCAATGGTACACACTAAAGTTTCGAAAATTAATTCCAACTCCCAATTGGAACACGCCACAATATTGCCGATATGTGCAATAAATAGAGCGACTTTCGGGCTCGAAGTGAGCAAAATTTGAGTCGTGTACCATCTTCAGGGAACTAGTCACACCGAAATCAATCCGGACTGGTCACTAATGGGGCAAACCGAACTTTCAAAAACTCATTACTCCAAACTGAAACAGTTTCAACTTTGCTAGTATCTTTGTTCGATAGAGCGCACTTTTGTTTTCACGGGCAAAAAGTTTCACTTTTGCGCCATCATCAGGGGAGTTGTAAACTATTCCTAATTCCAGTCATCCCAAGGCTGCAGCAAATGACCCAAGATAGCGGCAACGGACAAAAAAAATAATTTCTATCAAACGAAACAAGATACGAAATTGCTCTTACCGGCACTGGATAAAGCATCGTTTCGTCCATAAATGAGCAAAGTTTCACTGGCGTGTGAGGTTTGGAACATTTATAAAAAAAAAATCAAGTTTGGCTCGACATCAACTTGACCCCAATGGGGAAGGCTAAAGTGCAAAAATTCATTGCTCCAAAACTTGTAATGTCCCAAATTTGCTTATATGTGGCCTAAGGAGAGCTCATTTTGATCTTTAAGTGCGAAGCGTTTCAGCTCGCTACCGTCATCAGGGGAGTTATCTGACAGACGTTTCTCTGGACTAGTCCCCTGGGCTTAAATGGTGCAAGCATACTTCAAAAATTGATTCCTCTCAAACTAAAAATGGCTCAACTTTGCCAGTATGTTTGTTAGATAGATTGCAATTTGGGTTTGAAGGGTGAAAAGTTTCGTTTTGGCTCCATCATCAGGGGAGTTGAAAAAAGTTCCCACTGCCACTGATCCCAAAGCTGCAAAATTTCAAATCGATTTTTTGGTTGGTACAGTTTTGGGTGTCCCCTGGTTATTACCGATTGGATTTGGATGGTTTTGGTTTTGTTGGAAAGGGTATATTTTTTCCTAAAAACTGGTGCTTTGACCATGGAAATTGCATGAAAAACCGCTGAGTTAGAGCCAATAAAGCTGAGACAATTGGGAATGTTTCTATGTTTGATTCGCATCTACAAGGTTTAAAACTCCCTATTTGAAATCGGGTGAAAAACTTCTCAGAAACTTGAAAAGAAAGCATGCAAAAACACGGTTATTTTTACTCTTAATTCGTATCTACGAGGTCCGGTCACAAAAAACATTGAATAATTTTCAAATAATTTTAAGGTCGGATCTATTTACTATTACCCAATTTGAATCTATCGGATCTGGTCACTCAAAAAAATCTATAATTTTTGCAAAAAAATCAATTTTAAAATCGGGTGAATTTAGCGTGTATCCTGCTTATTTTTGATCGGATTTCTAAGATTTTAAAACCATCTGAAAACTGACAAAATTTCCTATAAAATAGCGTTTTTCGATTCAAAATCGCTTGAAACACATGCAAGTTATCCAATATCAAAAATTTAAATTCCTCCCCCAACATAAAACTATTTGAAATTTGAAAATTTTCCAAAAAACCGTTTTTGAAATCGGGTTCATTTAAGGCGTATCTGGCTTATTTAAGGTAGGAATTCAAAAATTCAAAAACGGTTTCAAAACAGACAAAATTCCCTACAAATCGATCCAAAATGCTAAAAAAATCTTGCGAGGTATTCAAAAATCAAAGATGCAAAAAATTAATTTTCGAACCCAAAATTTTCAATTCTGCTTCCCGTTTGAACCTACCGGGCCTGCTCACATAAAAAATTTAAAATTTTGAAAAAAAAAAACTTTTAAAATTGGGTAATTTAGCGCGTATCCTGCTTATTTTTGATCGGATTTCAAAAATTTGAAAACCTCCTTAAAGCCCAGGAAATTGTTTACAAAACGGCGTTTGGAAGTCCAAAATCGCATCAACAACCTGGGAGTTATTTGAAAATCAAAATTAGAAAATCCCCCTCCAAAAAAAGAGCATTGTCAAACCGGGTCAATTTAGCACATAACTCGGCCATTTGTGGTCCGATTCGAAAAATCCAAAAACCTCCTTAAAGAGCACAAAATACGCTACAACATTGCAAAAAAATCGACTCACCACATGGATCCTCAGCCAAATCATCCACAGTTTCAAAGAACGCATCATTATTGACCGGAAAAATGTAAGTGTCCAAATTGGCGACCAATCGTTCAACACGTTGCGCTATTGCCACGTCGCTGTAGTCGCTCAAAGCGGCGTTGACCACGACCTGACACCACCAAAGCGCGACAACCAGGGCCCTCACCAGAGCTGCCATGGCTAATCAGAACTGTATCGTCTGCATTGCAAGTGCCATCATTTTATAGGGCGAGTGCCTTGATGATGGTTCTCATGCAGTCCATTGTTCCCGATCAAGTTGGCAAACATTCGGCCGATTTTGTTGTTTTTTTGCTCATTTCCCAATCCGATGGATTAATCGCGATCCATTCAGGCCATTGTTGGTACGGTTGAAGAGTCAATATTTGGCTTTTGCAGTTTGTTGGTTCAGTGCTTTCTGTGCGCGCTTAAGTGGGCTTGAGGCGTGAGCTCCGTCAATGTTTTCGTATTTCTTTCTTCAATGAACACTGATAAGCCGGCAATTGTTCAGCAGCAGCAGGATTTGCCGCATGTTTGCGTTCGTTGAGCCGCACTGAGCCAGTTTTTTTGTTTGAGTAAACGATGTCATCTTCACGTGCCGTTTGCCATTCAACCTGACCAGATAACGCCATGTGGCGTATCCCGTTGGAAAGCGCGTGCTTTGGTCTCTGTCAATACCAATTTTCAACCAAAGTGTCCTAATAGGGCCAATGAGGCGATTTTTTTTGTTTGAGGTCAGCGCAAAAGTGGCATTTGCACTTTGAAAATTTTCAAGTGTCGATTTTTTCGTGATGGACGTCGATACGGTGTTGCCAAGTTTAGCGTTTGATAGATATTCACCTGGTCTATAAGGGACCCAAACTTTATAACATTTCCGCGAAAGCTCTTGATGCAGGAATTTTTCAAGTGTGAGGTCATCGCGAAAGTTGCAGTTGCACTTTTCAAAAATTTCAAATGGCGATTGAGTCGAAACAGACGCGAATACAGTGTTGCCTATTTTAAGGTTTCATAGAGCGTTCCTTGTTCTAGTAAAGGCCAAATTTTGACAACATTTGCTTAAAAAATCTCGATGCAGGAATTTTTTAAGTTTGAGATCAACGCAAAAGTTGCATTTGCACATTTGAAAATTTTTAAATACCGCTTGCGGCGAAATGACTGAAGATACGCCGTTGCCAAATTTACCGGCTTAAAGAGATTTGTCAGCTCTACCAAATCTCCACCTTTTACTAAAGTTCCTCAAACCATCTCGTCACAGGAATTTTTTTACTTTGAGACCATCGCAAAAGTTGCATTTGCACTTTTGAGGATTTTCAAATGCCAATTTCTGCGAGATTCAGGCTGGTACAGCGTTGCCTTTTTTACCATTTGGTAGAACGTTACTGGCTTAACAAAACCCGTGAAGCTAATAAAAGTAGCTTAAAAAACATCACAATGAGATTTTTTTTATTTTGGGATTATTACAGAAATTTCCAAAACCCACCAACGGCCAAACGAGAGCCAATAAGAACGTTGTCATTTTTCCATTAGAAAGAGCATCGGTTACACTCCCCAAATCCCATCTTTCATCGAAATATGACCAAAAGCGGCAACCCCGCAATTTTTTTAAATTCAGCTGAACGCAAAAGTCGCTGTTGGCGTTTAGGGAATTTTCATTATCCAATTATGCCCAAACTGCTTCAGCCCCTAACCTCAAGCTCCCACCAATAGGTGGCGCACCCTGTGCGTTACATTTGGACACATTTGCACCCAGTTCCCCTAAAGGCGGTCAAAGCTGCGAATTTTTCAACTGTCCACTCCTCGAAAATGGGCCAGTTTGCAACTGGCCCAAATGCAAAAATTAGTTCCCCCCAGCTGAAGAGCGACCGAACCACAAATTTTCCAGCATTGCAAAGACCCCTCTCCAAGCTATGCAGAAAAAAAGTTTCGGTGTCCCAGTATCCTCAGGGCCAAGGCAAACAAAGTCCCAACTCACTAGGGCGTTGCCTCATCCATCGCAGTGCCAACGCAACTTCAACAATTAATCCCTCCCAAACTTCTGGAGCCAGCTTCAAGCTGCTACCACCAGCAGATAGCGAAAGCCTCTAAGATTGCGCAACACTCTTTATTTGCCCCCAAACACACTAATCAACATCAGCCCAGCCCAAATGCTCTCGCTTGATCTCATCAGAAATCTTCTCAGCAATCATCACCACTGCCGCGTTTGGATGGCCGCTGATATGGTCCGGAATCACCCCAGCGTCCACTATTCTCAACCTCCTAATTCCATGAACCTTCAGCTTGGCATCAACCACAGAAGTGGCTGGATTCGGGCCCATTTTCGTCGTTGCAATGGGATGAAACAGCTGGAAGAGACTCCACATTAAACCACTGCCTTTTCCAGACCAGAATCCGCCCTTACAGTACTGGAAAGGGTTTTGAGGGCGCAGTACCACCAGTCCTTGCTGCGCAGCTCAAACTCCCTGTCACAGTTCGGATACGGGATGAAAAACAGCTCAGCGCTCAGATCCCGAAATGTGTTGGTGCTGTTGAAGTTCAGCGCCACCTGGACGGCTTTGTACATGTTCTCCAGGTCCACCCCATCGGGATCCGAGAAGTAGTTGGGGTCGATAATGGGGAAATCTTTCGGGTTTTTCGATTGGAGCGTCACGCTCCCCCTAGATTTGGGATGGAGCAGCTCCAAGTTGACTGATATATCCGATAGGGGGTTCAGCTGCTTGAAAATCTCGATGTATTCGTCTGTGTAGCTGGAAAATGGCGACAGTTTATAGGGCGTGGCTTTGTCTATCCATGTGCCAATTTTCGTTTAAATAGCTCTAAAGGGCTCGACATAGCGAATTTTTAAACTGAGTTGACGCCAAATGACCCAACTAGCAGTTTGGACCAAGTCGGGCTCATTGAGCCATGAGAAGGCCCCTGTGGGGCGACCAAAGGCGTGGCTTACCCGAGAATAAGGGCGAGGTCGGGTGTAACCAATGGAGGCCCAAAGAAGAAAAACTCCACCTCCGGCTGTCCGTCGTCCGGCCCAATAAAGTTCCAGAAGCTGATCGTCTGCTGGCCGAGACTGGGAGTGAGGGGGCGCAAATTTTGGGTCCACAGTCTCACATTCTCCTCCAAGGACTCATTGTAGAAGGTGCGATTGGTCCTGGAACACCCTCAAACCTTACAGGAGTCACAGGGAAAAAGGGCAACCCACCTGTAGAAGATCCCAGGGAAGAACTGATGGTCCTGCATGTGCTGCCCTACGGGCAGCTCCTGCTCTAGGACGATCTGATGCTTCTGAAGCTCCTCAGCGGGTCCGATGCCCGACAGCATCAAAATCTGAGGCGAATTGATGGCGCCCGCCGAAAGAATTACTTCGCGTCTGGCGGTGGCCACGCATTCTTTACCGTCTTTCACGTAGCGGACGCCGTGGGCCGTTTTCTCCTGGATCAGGATCTGAGTGACCAATGAGCGGATGCTCACGATCAGATTGGAGCGATTGCGCGCCGGATTGATAAAGGCGTGGTTTGAACTCGATCGGGTGTTGCCATCCAGGAAAAACTGCAGTCGACTCACTCCATCCTGGTCCTTCCCGTTGTAGTCCTTCTCAGTCTTGCCCAGGTCGATGTGGACGTCGACCAATGCCTGCGTCTAAAACCGCCCACTTTTCTCACTCTCTTTTCCTTGAGGTTGAGGCCTCAGAAGGCCACTCACCAACAGTGGCGTGTCATTGGGAATGCCAGTTTTCTGCGGTCCCTCAAATCCATGATAGTCCCTGTCAATGTTGTGAGTAAACGTGGCCGTTTCCGGTTTTTTGAAGTAGGGCAGCACGTCCCTATAGGACCACCCGTCGTTCCCTAGTGCCTCCCAAATGTCGAAGTCCTCATGGTGACCGCGCACGTACATGCCAAAATTGATGGCGCTGCTGCCACCCAACATTTTTCCCCTCGGGTACGGACACCGTCGGTCCTTGGATCCTAGGGATCAAGGAGCGGTTTGAGGAAAAGGACGACCCAAAGGCGGGGCAAATTACCTAGACACATGTGCTCCTGGGGCGTGGTGTTGTAGCCCCAGTTGTATTGGGTGCGGTGCAGATAGATGTTGACGCCCAACATGTCGGATAGTTCGGGCGTTTCGCCGCCTGCCTCCAGCGCCAGTACGGTGAAGTTTTCCACTTCGGTGAGACGATTGGCGAGGACGCCGCCTGCGCTTCCCGTGCCCACGATTATAAAGTCGAATTCGCCATCTTCTGCAATTTTCCGAGATTGACACCCAAGGGTAAGTTAGTGGAATTGAACAGGGTCAAGTTGGTTCGAAAGGCGGCAATTTTATTCATATTTTGCTTTTTGGAATTTTAAAATCGGATACAAAACCGGCGAGTTATGATCTGGACGCCCTTTTTTGAGCTTATTTTTTTACAATTCCTACACATTTTGAGCCTCCAAGCTTTATTTTAGGAACAGAAAACGATTTGTTTTGAAGATTTTCACTTTCCAATTGATGACAATTTAGTTCATAACTAAGCGGCCGCACTTTGTTGCTTGGTTGACATTTTGCTTTTTGGAATTTTGAAATCGGTCGAAAAACCTGAGAGTTATGCTCTGGTCGCCCTTTTTTAGCCTCGGTTTGCAAATTTTCGAACCAGTTTCAATTTTCGAACGATACAAAAAATATGTTTTAAAAAATATTATATTTTTGAATCAAGGAAAGTTATGATCTAGACGCTTTTTGTCAAGATTTTAAAATCCCTTAAAAAAAAATAAAAAATTGTCCCCCAATTTGAAAGGTTATATATTGATATTCTCTACAAATTGCCTAAAGATATTTTTTTCAATCAGCTCAAAACTAGAGGCGCCATAAAGAAAATAAAACAGACGCCCATTGGGCAGCAATTCGGCCTCCATTGCCTTCATCGGAAAGTTGCTCTGCCATTTATGATCAGATTGGCGATCAGAAAACTGCATTTTATAGACAATTAAATCAGCTTCAATCAGCCGCAAACACCAGTTAAATTGCTTTTCGAATAACGGAACCTCTGACCAAATCATTAGCGCCCCTTTGACACCTTGCCCATGTCAACTCCCAGTATCATCGGCAATATCTCCCTTAATTCTGGGCGCATTTTCAAAATTCAAAAACCCACTTAAAGAGCAGATCCCGCTCTTCAAAAACGCTTTAATGAGATTTCTCATCCAAGCAGGCACAGAGCGGTTGTAACCAAAATAAAACAACCGCCCCCTTGAGAAACTCCTTAAATCCTAACAATCTTTAGATAATTGATCAAACTCAAGCTCCTTCTGATGAAAATTTAAAACACGATGTCTGTTTTTTGAAATTTCCGTTTTTAGGACGAAAAACATATTTTTCTGTTGAAAAAAGCCACATTCCAACCAAGTACAGTTTAGCGCATAACTTCACTATCGCTCATTCGATTTTAATCAACAAAACTTAATTGGAAACCACACAAAATTGTGAACATTTTCATGTAAAATCCGATAAAAAACCACCAAGCTGTCAAAACTGAAACATTGAAGAACCCACACAACTTCACTTACCACACGGTTCATCCGAGTACTGATTCTTCTGGTAAAACCGCTCATTATTCACTGGAAACGTATAACTTCTAGCGTCCTCCATCAGTTTTTCCACCTTTCTGGTCAGCTCCTGATAGTCTTCTTGACCCATCACCATGCAGCCAAGTCCCAATAACAGGGCTAGTAAAGTTGGTAGCTGCATATTGAACTCTGTTTAACACCCAGCACTGAAACCGACCAATTTATACCCATCATCAGGCCCATTAACCAAAATGGTCTGTTAGTTTAATGGTAATGGACAGCTGATAAGGGCTAGGCAAGATTGGGCGGCACTTTTAAGGTCTTCTGAACTTTACGGCTGAAGAATCATTAAGTCAGCAATGAAGATTAGCTGCCCCATATCAAGTGCGTGCCCTAATTTCTTCGGTGCGTAAATTTAATCAAGCCAATCAGCCTGATTTATGACGATGACACATGAGTTATTGCCCAATTAGCTGGCGATTAATGCAGTTTTTATGGTTAAAGCCATAAAACAAATGAGCAGCACTAATGGATGCCCTTGCTTAGCTGATAGTGACGCGCAAAGTGTGGAGAAAACGCGCTATTTTTGTTTTTTGCCACCTTAGCCATAATCGCGTCATTACCGTCCTTGTGGACTTTTTAATTTGAATCGTATGGAAAACCTAAAAAGTCCATCTGAAAGCCCATGAAATTGTGTACAATTTACTATAAAACACCTTTGCATTCCGACCACTAATAAAGCGGCTAGGCGAATAATAAAAAGCCGCCCTTAAATTGCGGAAGACCCCGTTGCCTTTTTAAGTAGTTTTGTTAAATTCAGCTCAAAAAAGCTTTAATTAACGACTTAGGAAGCCAAATAAAAAAGCCGCCCTTAACTAAAACTAGCCCTCCACTAGACCCTTGTACTTATTTCGATGAATTTTCCTTTTTCTAGCCACTGTTTAAGCACAATAAAAAGTCGCCCTTCAGTGATGAAAAAGTCTTTCTATGTTATTCAATCTTAATATTAATCTATTTATTCCACAAAAAAAATCACAATTAGCCTACTAAATTGATTTCGATTATTTTCGGCTTTGACTGCCATATATTAATAATAATTAATACAATAAAAACGTCGCCCTTTAATAAAAAAAACTGACTGCCATTTATTTGCCTTATTTAGACAAAAAAAACTTTCAACCAATAAATACTTAAAAAACTAAAAAATGGATTAAATTAGACGATTCTTCGGTTAGTTCTTAAGGTATTTTCCTCATTAAACCCCCATTTAAAAGGACATTTTTTCTCCAAAAATTACGTTGAGTGACTGTTAACCTACGCTAAAAAATAACCGCGCTTTAAAAGTAATAAAATAACCGCCTCTTTAAACGCAACCTGATTCGAGTGATTTCATGGGCGAGTTTCTAGGCCGTTTGTCGCCCGATTTTTGATTAAAAAAATGCATTTTGAAAACACTTAAATTGTCTTCAACCAGCCGGAAACAACGTTAAAATCGCTTGACTCGTAATGGAGCTACTGGCTAAATCACCAGCGTCCTTCTGAGACCATGCGCATGTCAGCTCCTACTATCATCGGCAATATTTCGCTCAATTTGCAACGGATTTCCAAAATTCAAAAAGCCGTTTAAAGACGAGACTTTGCGCTTCAAAAAAGCTGGAATCTAGTTGTTGATCCATTCAACTACAGGGTAACTACAGGCAAAATAAAACGGCCGCCCTTTAAAAAACTCGTTAAATACCCATAATCTCTAGGGGAAATCAACGGAAAAAACCTCCAGCTAATTTTCCCAAAATTTTCGTGAGGTTATGTCTACATGTAGGTTATAAATGTGCGTTTTCATGGGCCGCCACTGGTGTAAAATGACAAACGCTATCAAAACTGAAAGGGGCGGGAGGCTCTAATCCTCGTCGCCATCGCATGACATATTTTGTGTCTTCGGAATCAGGGTGGAATAATAGATATTTTTTGCACCGTCGACTAGATCTCGGCGCCCTACAGGAGCCCTCGTTCCCTGGCAAAACAAGCGACAGATATTCCTGATAATATTTCTTGTGCGCTCGCATTTTTACAAGCCATCATCGGGCTTTTGTCGAAATGAACAGAAACAACATATCAAAGTAGGCAAAAACCGGTTCTATTGTTCGTTGTTGCCGCGCGACACCTTAATGGGAATTAGGGCGGCTGTTTTATTGGAAATGCACGTCGATCTACATTGGAGCGACGGTTTTATCTTGCGTATGAAAGCGACTTTTATTGGCCTCGATTTATTAAAAGTGCGAAGCTGACTGAGAAAGTTTCACCCATTCTCTGGTCCGTATCTTTGTTGTTTTCAATCCGATTTTGCCCGCTGAAATGGCGTTTTAAAGAGGATTTCATGCCCTTTAATTCACTGGTTTGCACTTTTTTCATCCGGGCATTAGTAAGGGTGCTAGAGCCCAATTGAAGTGGGCACATGCTAGAAAAGCTCTGTGAATGCTGCCTAAGGCTCTGTGGCCGATAACTCCTGTTCGGCTGATGCTATGGACAAAGCTCAAAAAGTCCTCAAAAGAGCTTGCGAGCAGCTTTAATTGAGTTCCGCGGAGTTTTTTGGGTGGAGCCTCTGAAACAGCGTCAGAAGCAAATGAAGTTGGCCTGATGTGAAACAGACCCAATGCACAGCGGCTCAGATTCTTTCGTCCATTTCTCCATTAGTATTGGACGGAATTGAAAAATTTGGAAAAGCATTTAAAGCAAAATCTAGTAGCTTTAATCAAGTGTGTTAAAGTTTGTTTGGAAAAAATCACCCAGGACGCGGCTAGAACCAAATTGGAGCAGCTACAATCGATCGAACCTGATTCATCCAAGGGACAAAGTCTTTTGTCCATTACGCCTCTGTTGTGCAACGGATTTTCAGATTTAAACTTGCTATGGAAAGAGCTGGTAAGTAGCTTGGTTTTACTACTGCACGATGTTTCCATTAAATAATTAATAACGAGGCTAGAAGTAAATGAATAGTGCTGCAGGTGTCCATGATCAATTCAATGGAGACTCACCTCAGTTTGCCCCATAACTCGGTTATTTCCCAAATGATTTTCAAATTTTGAACTGCGCTTTAAAGCTGCTGTTATCAGCTTGCGTTAACTACTAAACGACTTTTTTGCCCAAAAGCAAATAAAGCATCCAAAACAAAACGAAAATTATGAAAATGTCCCAGACCAGCAAAACGCTAACGCAGTTTCTTTTCCTCATAACTCAGTTATTTCGGAGGAAATTTAAAATTTTTTTGCTGCATTTTAAAGAGCTTTGCATCAACTTAATTCAACTCCTTACAACCGGATCTGCTGGAAAATAAAGAAGGTGGCTAGAAACAACTGAAAATCCTGAAAATTCACTGGACCAATTCAGCGCCAACTCAGTTTCTTCGGCCCATAACTCAGTTATTTCCAAAGGAATTTTAAATCAGATAACTGTGTTTTAAGGAGATTTGAACCGAGTTGGTTTAACTATAACCAACCATTTCGACCTGAAGTCCTATAAGGCAGGTGGAACAAAAAGAAAATTTTGAAAATTTTCCAGAAGCAATTCCGCACTAACTCCGGTTCTCGGGCCGATAACTCGGTCAATTTCCCATATATTTTGAAAATTCAAATTGCGTTTTGACGGGCTTTGCTCCCGCAAAGATTCGCGATGAACAAGTTTTATTGTAAAAAAATCTCTAAAGCCTCTACCAGCAAGCAAAAGAGGCTGTTAGAAACCGGGACCAATTGCATGCCATCTCAGTTTCTTTCGGCCATAACTCCCTCATTTTTGAGCCGATGGCAAAAATAAAAACCTCCCTGGAAAGCCAATGAAATTCCCCATCTTCTAGTGTGAAAAACACTTACGTGAAAAAATCTGTGTTCACTCACTGCATTCAAACACAACTGATTGCTCTCCGTGGGCCGTTCCGCCTCTTAAATCGAGGCGAAGGTCTTCGAATACCGATAATCGGAAATCCGAATTGCAAAGAAAAAAACATCACACGACTAGCCATCAATTAATTAATTATTAAACCGATCATGATACTGAAGGAATCAATAATTAGCATTGTAAATGCATTAATAACATCCATTATTATTGTGCGATTTTTTCCACGTTTTCGTTGCATGGCGTGCAAGAAACGCCATTCGCACTGTGCAATTGGCTGCAGAAAAGTGCATTTTCCATAATAAAATCGGCTACTTAAAAGCGTGATCGCGTTATGATCGCATTAAGTGCGTCTTCATTGACCGGTTTTTCCTGTTGGAATTCACGCGCCCATCAATCGACTCAAAGCGCTTCGGTGACCGTCACCACCACCCGATCTGAACCTCATTGACTTATCGCGAATCTTCGTTAAATTATGAGCAAGATTGCGCAAAAAAATTCCCACGAACTAGAAAAATCCAGGCCAAAAAAATTTTTTTAGAATCCCTTTGGGAAAATCAACCAATTTTTTGTTATCCAGGACAGCCTGTTTAAAAATCAACGGCTGGAATGGACAAAGTGAGTCGTCGTTTCCCTCAAGGAAAGCCTGGATGCGTTTCCAATTCGCTCCCAGTTAAGAAAATTACATTATTTATCCTCGTACGGTGACAAATTGGAAAGTCGGAGAAACGGTTTTATTTGGCGATGCGCAACGAAAACTATCAGCAACCGACAAAAGAGCCGCCAATTCGAGCACGGAAAAATCGGCAAGTCTGGATTGAGTGTGGAGGGTTTTTGAGGCCCGCGGGGCCTCAATTTGTTGAGTAATTTGGGTCTAAAGGGCCAATTCCTGGTGTGTCTGGACCTGGAAATGAGTGGGGGTATTTTCAACAGTGGCTCACCCTCAAAACGGTTGAGGCAGAAAAAGAGGGGCTTCTGGAGCTAAAAGAGGCAACTTTCAGCTACTTTTGGGAAAAGTTGCCCAGGCTTGGCTCCAAAGCCTGATTTTTGGGGAATTTCTCAACATAACCGTGCCCGAACTTGCAGGCCAATATTTCAAAAATTCTCACTGGTGAACTACTCCAAGTACACTAGAGGCTCATAGGGGGTAGAAAGAGGAGACCTTACTCAATCACCTGCATAAAAGTTAAAAAAATGTTCCTTTCAGGGCTTATTTTTGGGGATTTTTTTTCAAACCAGAGTGAAAAACGCAAAGGCAAATTTTCAAAATTTTTCAAATTTTTTTCTATTTCAAACTGGTAGAGCTAGAAAAAAGGGGGCTATTGTGCCTGAACGGATGGACTGTCTTCTATGAGCGAGGAAAATGTTGAAGGTTTGGCTCTGAACCTTGATTTTTGAGGATTTTTTCAACATAACCTTGCCCAAATATGCAGAGACCAATATTAAAAAATTTCTCACTCGTAAACTACCTCAAGTACACCAGAGGCTAATGGGGGGTTCGAAAGACGAGGCTTTTCTCAATACAGTGAAAAAAAACTGCTAAAATTTTCTTTCTAGGGCTGATTTTTGGGGAATTTTTTCAAAACTCAGAGTGGAAAACCCGAAAGCAAATTTAATTTTTTTTTTGAAAAATTCCTTAATAAAAACCAATTGAGATAGAAAAAAGGGAACTGCTGCACCTGAAAGGGGCGGCTGCCTTCTACGAATGGGAAAAGCAAAAAAAAATTGGACCTAAAGCTTGATTTTTGGAGATTTTTTCAACATAAACTTACCCAAACATGCAGGCCAATATTAAACAATTTCTCGCTGCTAAACTACCTGAACTATACCATGGGCTAATAGAGCGCCAGGAAAGAGGAGGACTTTTGCCAACAAAATGCAATAAATTTCTAAAATTTTCCTTCAGGGCTGATTTTTGAGGATTTTTTTCAAAACTGAGCCCGAAAAACGTGAAGGCTAATTTTCCAAGTTTTTCAAAAATTTCTCTATTTTAAACTGGTTGAGCTAGAGAAAAGGGGGCTATTGTGCCTGAACGGATGGACTGTCTTCTATGAACGAGGGAAATTTTGAAAGGTTTGGCTCTAAACCTTGATTTTTGAAGATTTTTTCAACATATCCTTGCCCTAATATGCAGAGACCAATATTAAAAATTTCTCACTCGTAAACTACGTCAAGTACACCAGAGGCTAATGGGGGTTTCGAAAGACGAGGCTTTTCTCAATACAGTGAAAAAAAACTGCTAAAATTTTCTTTCTAGGGCTGATTTTTGGGGAATTTTTTCAAAACTCAGAGTGAAAAACCCGAAAGCAAATTTAATTTTTTTTGAAAAATTCCTTAATAAAAATCCAATTGAGATAGAAAAAAGGGAACTGCTGCACCTGAAGGGGCGGCTGCCTTCTACCAATGGGAAAAAGCAAAAAAAAATTGGACCTAAAGCTTGATTTTTGGAGATTTTTTCAACATAAACTTACCCAAACATGCAGGCCAATATTAAAAAATTTCTCGCTGCTAAACTACCTCGAACTATACCATGGGCTAATAGAGCGCCAGAAAGAGGAGGACTTTGCCAACAAACTGCAATAAATCTAAAAATTTTCCGTTCAGGGCTGATTTTGAGGATTTTTTTCAAAACGGAGCCCGAAAAACGTGAAGGCTAATTTTTCCAAGTTTTTCAAAAATTTCTCTATTTTAAACTGGTAGAGCTAGAGAAAAGGGGGCTATTGTGCCTGAACGGATGGACTGTCTTCTATGAAGCGAGGAAAATGTTTGAAGGTTTGGCTCTGAACCTTGATTTTTGAGGATTTTTTCAACATAACCTTGCCCAAATATGCAGAGACCAATATTAAAAAATTTCTCACTCGTAAACTACCTCAAGTACACCAGAGGCTAATGGGGGGTTCGAAAGACGAGGCTTTTCTCAATACAGTGAAAAAAACTGCTAAAATTTTCATTCTAGGGCTGATTTTTGGGGAGTTTTTTCAAAACTCAGAGTGGAAAACCCGAAAGCAAATTTAATTTTTTTTTTGAAAAATTCCTTAATAAAAACCAATTGAGATAGAAAAAAGGGAACTGCTGCACCTGAAAGGGGCGGCTGCCTTCTACGAATGGGAAAAGCAAAAAAAAATTGGACCTAAAGCTTGATTTTTGGAGATTTTTTCAACATAAACTTACCCAAACATGCAGGCCAATATTAAACAATTTCTCGCTGCTAAACTACCTGAACTATACCATGGGC
The DNA here is from genome assembly GCA_024550625.1 of Dendroctonus valens. Lineage (NCBI taxonomy): Eukaryota > Metazoa > Arthropoda > Insecta > Coleoptera > Curculionidae > Dendroctonus > Dendroctonus valens. The sequence goes on from JAJTJO010000700.1 coordinate 377,610, forward strand.
TAATAGAGCGCCAGAAAGAGGAGGCTTTTGCCAACAAACTGAAATAAATTTCTAAAATTTTCCGTTCAAGGCTGATTTTTGAGGATTTTTTTCAAAACTGAGCCCGAAAAACGTGTAGGCTAATTTTCCAAGTTTTTCAAAAATTTCTCTATTTTAAACTGGTAGAGCTAGAAAAAAGGCGGCTATTGTGCCTGAACGGATGGACTGTCTTCTATGAACGAGGGAAATTTTGAAGGTTTGGCTCTAAACCTTGATTTTTGAGGATTTTTTCAACATAACCTTGCCCAAATATGCATATAAATTATAGTTTTTTTTAATCGCGACTTGCAAACTGTACAAGAAAGCAAAACAAGGCTCTGGATTCTGGTAGAGCAGAGAGTTTTCTATAAATTTTAGCAACATTTTAAAACTCCCTTTCTGAAACTGATTTTTGGGAATTTTTGGAAAATAAAGTCAAAAAACAAGCAGGTCAAGTTTAAACAATTTATCGCTCAAAAACCGCTAGAGCTAGAGCAAAGCGGTTTAGAGGGTCTGATAGAGCACAAAATTCTCAATGCGAGCAAGATTTTTCCAAAATATCTCTTGAAAGCACAATTTTTAGGAATTTCTTGAAAATTATGCAGCTAAAACACGCGGACAAATTATCAAAGTTTTTCAAAAAATTCCTCACTAGCAAACTGTGCATGGCAAAAAAAGCAGACTCTGGATCCTGATAGAGTCGAGTTTGTTCTAAAAACGCTAAAAATTTTGAAAACATGGCTTAAAACGTCAATTTTTGAAAATTTTTTGAAAATGAAGCTGCCGAAACCAGCAGGTTCTTTTTGAAAAATTGATTACTCCGAAACCACTAGAGATAGAGAAAAGGCGATGGAAGCCTCTGATAGAGTAAAATGTTGCTGATATACAGAGAAATTCTCAAAAACTTAGCTTCATAAGGGCGATTTTTGGAATTTTTTTTGACATTAAAGTCGCCGAAACCATCAGGTCATGTTTAAAAAATGTATTGCTTTAAAACCGCTTGAGCTAAAGCAAAACGGTTAAAAGGGGCGAATAGAGCAAGACATGGACTATACTAGCGAGATTTTTCCAAAAATCATCTTTTCAGCCCAATTTTTGAGAATTTTTTGAAGGCGATGTCGCTAAAACACGCAGACAAATTTTCAAGATTTTTCAAAAAATTGCTTCGATGCAAACGATGTTGGTTAGAAAAACCAGTGTCTGGATTCTGATAGAGCAGAGCTTTCGGCTCTTTCTGTGCAAAAAAATGCAAAAATTTGACTCCAACCCCAGCTTTTTGCGAATTTTTCGAACGCAACCGCTCCCGAACAAGCAAGCCAACTTAAAAAATTTATTGGTCCAAAACCACTGGAGGCAGAGCCGTTACGATCGAAGCCTCGAATAGAGCAAACCACCCTCTTTATGTGCAAAAAAATTGAAACAATTCACTGCAAGCCCTGATTTTTGGGAATTTTTTGAAACCGACTCCTCCTAAGCGAACACGCTGAGCAAAATCAAGCAATGTACAGTTTTACACACACAAAAAAAACCAGACTGGATTGGGCAAAGGGCGGCCAAGGGGCGGAAAGAGCAGGGTTTCGTCTGTAGGTTTCCAGAAGTTTTTAATCGCTCCCTAGGAGAGTTTTCTCAAAGGGCGTCCTGCAGACGCCCAGACCACCCAAGCTAAAAAAAAATCATTACTCGAACAAGGCTGGAGATAGAGCCAAGCGGAAAACGGCACCCGATAGAGCAAGATGAGCTCTATGTGCCGAAAAATTTAAAAGAGTAGTCAAAAAAGGCAATTTTTGCTATCTGTGTTCAAAACAGCGGCTCATGAACTTGCAAGCCAATTTAAAAAAAATCATTTACTCCAAAACCGCTTTAGATAGGGAATTGCGCTTTACAGGTCTGGATGGAGCAGATTGTGCTCTATCTGACTGAAAAATTGCAAAAACCTAGCTGCAAAAGGGAAAGTTTTGGCAATTTTTTAAACTGTTTCTGAAACGACAACTCCTCCAACACGAAATGCTGGTTTCAAAAACTCACTACTTTGAAACCGCTGGAGCTAAAGTAGCGCGCCTGGCAGGTTCGGATAGAGCAGAGCGTGCTCTATAGAGGCCCTGGATCTGCAAAATTGTCACAAAAGACAGCCAATTTAGGGATTTTTTTTCAGGAGCGGACTCCTGATCAAGCAAGCCGACTTAAAAAAATTCATTTGTCCAAAACTCCTTGAGATAGAGCCGTCGCAATTAAAACATCCAATAGAGCAAATCGCCCTCTTCGCGTGTGAAAAAGTTGAAAATAATCGCTTTGAGCCCTGATTTTTGGGAATTTTTTGAAAGCGACTCCTCCAAAAGCAAACAGAGGCAGGAGCCGTTACGATTGAAGCCTCGACTATCGACTCAATGCCAATGAGGAGGAAATTGGCAGGTTAGATCAAATGCATTAGACGCACGAAACTCACCGCAGCCCATAAATATTCGGCCAAGTGCAAGACATTCGGCAATAAATCGGCCAAAGCGTCCGACACCAGGAAGCAATGATTCCTAATAAAGCTGTCGGCATTTTCCCGAATAGTTTCCCGAATACCGGAGAGCATTTTCCGGGATTAAAGCCAGCAAGGGCGGCCCTCATTGGTCAAGAACCCAGCAGCAACAAGCGGTCGCCCATTCGGCCGCCCTTTGTATACTTTTGATTAGGAGCCACTTGATCCACTCTTTGCAAATAAAATCCTGCTAATCGGGGCTTAGTCGGCTTAAAAGTTCCGGCGGTCGAATAAAAGTGTTTATTCGCGAAAGTTCGATGTAATGAGGAAACTTTGACGGAAACTCCCATCATGTGCAGATTAATAATTTAAGCCGGCTCGAGCTCACAATATACTTTTGCGTCCATCCGATCTCGTAAAGGCCGCTAATTTCATTAGAATCCTGCCAACTTCCCCTGTGAGTGCATGAGTCGAACGGAAACTTTCCGGGAGTTTTCAATTGTCGCTGGTCAAGTGCGCCTTTTATTAAGCACCACCAATCGGGCCGGCAGTTTCCAATTAAAGTTGCCCCCGTTTTGTTTTCGTGTGCCATTAGGCAGGTGTCGTCCGCGCACAATTCGCTTCAACTCCCATTCCATCCAGCGCTTTCCTACAGAGCATTAGCTGGAAATGGGCGTCCAAAGCCACTGTTTTCCTGCATTTTATTGCCAGTTTCCGAGTTTCAAAGGCATTTGACTTGGGACAATTCCCCCAAAATTCGCCCTTTACAGGCAGAGTATCCACATATCCACCCCTGTGAAGCCGCAAGTTCGCTCTATCAGATCCGAGTATTTTTTTCGCTCCAGCTCCAAAGGTTTGGGAGCAATGGATTTTTTAATCCTGCGTGACATGGTTGGGCGTCTTCAGGTCGCCCTTTGACAAAACTCTCTTGGAGAGCTATTAAAAACCACTTTTTTTCTGGGTGCCTATAGAGCAAAATCTGCTCTTTCCGCCCCTTGGACGCCCTTTGCCCAATCCCGTCTGGATTTGGAGGAATCGATTTTTTTGTGTGTGTTAAACTATACTGCTTCATTACTTGGTTTTGCTCAGCGTGTTCGCTTAGGAGGAGTCGGTTTAAAAAAATTCCCAAAAATCAGGGCTAGAAGCGAATTTTTTCAACTTTTTCATACACCAAGAGGGTGATTTGGTCTATTGGCGGCTTTAATCGCGACGGCTCTATCTCAAGGAGGTTTGGAGAAATTAATTTTTTTGTGTCAGCTTGCTTGGTCAGGAGTCGTCTCCAGAAAAAAATTCCCAAAATTGGCTGGTTTTTGTGACAATTTTGCAATTCCAGCTCTCTATAGAGCACACTCTGCTCTATCCGAACCTGCCAGGCGCCCTACTTTAGCTCGAGAGGTTTCAAGGTAGTGAATTTTTGAAACTTAGATTTCGTGTTAAAGGAGCCGCCATTTTAAAACAAATTTCAAAAATTACCTTTTCTGGGTGCTTTTTTAGAATTTTCGCCACACATAGAGCTTATCCTGCTCTACCGCGGGCAATTTTCGGCTTGGCCCTATCTCCAACCTTTTTCGAGTAATGAATTTTTTAAACTTGGGTAATAAGTCTGGGTGTCTTAAGGACGCCCTTTGAGAAAACTCTCCTAGGGAGCGATTAAAAACACTTTTTTTAATGGGCACCTATAGAGAAAAATCTGCTCTTTCCGCCTCTTGGACGCCCTTTGCCCAATCCCGTCTGGATTTGGAGGAATCGATTTTTTTGTGTGTGTAAAACTGTACTGCTTCATTACTTGGTTTTGCTCAGCGTGTTCGCTTAGGAGGAGTCGGTTTAAAAAATTCCCAAAAATCAGGGCTAGAAGCGAATTTTTTCAACTTTTTCATACACCAAGAGGGTGATTTGGTCTATTGGCGGCTTTAATCGCGACGGCTCTATCTCAAGGAGGTTTGGAGAAATTAATTTTTTTTGTGTCAGCTTGCTAGGTCAGGAGTCGTCTCCAGAAAAAAATTCCCAAAATTGGCCGGTTTTTGCGACAATTTTGAAATTCCAGCTCTCTATAGAGCACACTCTGCTCTATCCGAACCTGCCAGGCGCCCTACTTTAGCTCTAGAGGTTTGAAGGTAGTGAATTTTTGAAACTTATATTTCGTGTTAAAGGAGCCGCCAATTTAAAACAAATTTCAAAAATTACCTTTCCGGGTGCATTTTTAGAATTTTCGCCACACATAGAGCTTATCCTGCTCTACCGCGAGCAATTTTCGGCTTGGCCCTATCTCCAACCTTTTTCAAGTAATGAATTTTTTGAACTTGGGTAATAAGTCTGGGTGTCTTAAGGACGCCCTTTGAGAAAACTCTCCTAGGGAGCGATTAAAAACACTTTTTTTAATGGGCACCTATAGAGAAAAATCTGCTCTTTCCGGCCCTTGGACGCCCTTTGACCAATCTGCTCTGGATTTGGAGCAATCGATTTTTTTGCTGCTAATTCTGTGGGTTTTATCGCTCAATTTTGCTTGGCTTGCGTGTTTAGGAGTTGTCGCCGTCAAAAAATTCCCAAAAATTAGGGCTTGCAGTAATTTTTTCCAATTTTTTTACACATATAGAGGTTGATTTGCTCTATTCGAGAGTTCGATCGTCACGGCTCTATCTCGGCTGATTTTGGACAACTTAATTTTTTAAGTTGGCTTGCTTGTTCGAGAGCGATTGCGTTCGAAAAATTCGCAAAAAGCTGGGTTTTGGAGTCAAATTTTTGCATTTTTTCACAGAAAGAGCCGAAAGCTCTGCTCTATCAGAATCCAGACACTGGTTTTTCTATTCAACATCGTTTGTATCAAAGCAATTTTTTGAAAAATGTTGAAAATTTGTCTCCGTGTTTTAGAGACATCGCTTTCAAAAAATTCCCAAAAATTGGGCTGCAAAGATAAATTTTAGAAAAATTTTCACTCGTAGAGCGCATGTCATGCTCTATTCGGCCCTTTTAACCCTTTTGCTTTAGCGCAAGCGGTTTTAAAGGAATGCATTTTTTAAACATGACCTGACGGTTTCGGCGACTTTAATTTCAAAAAAATTTCTAAAAATCGCCCTTTTGCAGCTAAGTTTTTGAGAATTTCTCTGTATATCAGCAACATTTTGCTCTATCAGATACTTCCATCATCTTTGCTCTATCTCTAGTGGTTTCGGAGTAATGAATTTTTGGAAAAGAACTTGCTGGTTTCGGCAGCTTCATTTTCAAAAAATTTTCAAAAATTGATTCTTTCAGCCCTGTTTTCGAAATTTTTGGCGTTCTTAGAACAAACTTTACTCTATCAGTATCCAGAGTCTGCATTTTTTGCCGTACACAGTTTGCGAGTGAGGAATTTTTTGAAAAACTTTGAAAATTTGTCGGCGTGTTTTGGCTGTATGGTTTTCAAAAAAATCCTAAAAATTGTGCTTTAAAGAGACATTTGAACAAATTTCACTCGTATAGAGAAATTTGTTGCTCTATCAGACCCTCTAAACCACTTTGCTCTAGCTCTAGTGGTTTTTGAGCGATAAAATTTTTAAACTTGACCTGCTTGTTATGGTGTCTTTGTTTTCCAAAAATCCCCAAAAATCAGGCTTCAGAGCGAAATCTTTGAAATTTTCCGGGTTCATAGAAGACAGTCCGTTCTTTCAGACCAACACCAATAGCCCCCTTTTTTTGGCTCTACAAGTTTTTGATAGAGAACATTTTGAAAACATTTGAAAATTTGCCTTGTTTGGGGAAAATTATATTGAAAAAATCCCCAAAAATCAGAATTTGGACCCAAACCTGGGCAACTTTTCCCAAAGGTAGACCAAAGTTGCCTCTTTTTCCTGCGTTTTATGCATTAGCTCTAAACCTGCCAATTTACTGCTCAATGGCATTGAGCAGAGGACTAAAATTAAAGTCGAGTTTGCACCTGAGTGGCACCTTCGACCTTCATTAGCCGCCCTCCTGCTCTATATGGGCGCTATGGGCGGTGGCTGGTTGGATAGAGCCGACCCTGCTCTACAACCTGTAAAAGCTTGAGGAAACTGCCAGCAGGGGGCTGAATTCCAGGAATTTTTCCAAGTCGTGTCCACACTAGGTTGGCAGCAGAGTGTAGAGCAAAGTTCTAGAACTAATTGCGCAAGCACCAGAGCCGATAGAGCCGTGCTTGTTTCTCTATTGAAAAGAGCAGCCTTGGGGCCAGAAACGATGTTAATTTCATTTAGGTGCCTGCAGGCTGTTTTAGTGGGGAATTTTTTGAAATTTTCCAACTTGACGCTGCTAAACGAGTGTAAACCCAACTTTCAGATTTTTTTCTGCCAAATCTGGGGCCGATTGACTGGTGCGCGTTACTCCATTAAAATAAGCAGCTTTCGATTTATAAATGCCAAAAAATTCGTTTCTCTAGATACAGAGCGTTTGAGTAGGGAATTTTTTAAAAATTTTCAAAGTGGACGCTGGAAAACGCGTGTGAACCCACTTTGAAAAATTAATAGCATCAAATCCAGAGCCGACAGAGCCGTAGTTCTTTTTCGTTAAATAGAGCCTCTATTCGGCTATAACAGGCCGGAATCTGATTGGCGTCTGTGACGAGCTGTCCAAGACAGGATTTTTTTGGAAATTCCCAAAATTTCCTTCAACAAACCAACTTTCAAACTTAAATAGCTCCAAATCTAACACAGGTAGAGCCGTAGCTCCTTTTTTCCCAAATAGGGCAAATGTGCTTACATCTAAAACCAGAACTTCGTATGCGTTCAAAGAGCGAATTTTTTTTTTTGGAAAATATCCAAAATTTACATTGACGAATGACTGTATTCCCAACTGTAAAAATTGATTGCTCAAACTCTGTTGCCGATAGAGCCTCAATTCCGTTTTCATGAAATAGAGAATCTCTTGCTGTACAAGAGCCAAAAATCTCATTTGCCTTGATCTATAACTTTTTAACAGGGAATTTTTTTTAATACTCAAATATTGCTTTTGCAAACGACTGGAAACCAAGTTTCAAAAATCGATTACTCCCAACTTAGAGCAGATGGAGCCACCAGTTTATCTTCATCAAATAGAGCCGGCTTTTCTGTACAACTGGCAAAAAATGCCCACTGTGGTATATACAGAGTGTTCACATAGAGAATTTTTTTTAATTTACTGTAACCCCAACTTCAAAAATATATTACTCAAAAACCAGAGCAGTTAGAGCCGATTTTCTGCCACTATTTAATAGAGCCTCTGTTTGTCTATTAGCAACAGATATTTCATTGGCAGTCATACAGAGTGATCCAGTAGGGAATTTTTTTTAGTGTTCCAAAGTTGACGTTGGCCAATGCTTGTAAGCCCAATTTTGAGAAGCCATTGCTCCAAAACTAGAGCAGATAGAGCCATGGTGTTTCCTCTGTTGAGTGGGGCCTTTTTCCCTTACTTACAGTCAAAAATATAAGTTGGCTGCATACAGAGTGTTCAAGCAGCGAATTTTTTTCAAATACCCAAACTCCAAGTGGGCCTTGGCAAGAACCCCGACTTCAAGCACGAATTACTCCAAACCCACTAGAGATAGAAAAACGGCTCTTGCACCGGTGGATAGAGCTGCTTTTGCCCTACCAATGGTCAGACGATGGCAGAAAACGAACAAGCTCAGAACAAGTTATGCGAATTTTCCCAAGAGGGTTGCCAATACCGCCCAACCCAGATAAAAGGGCGACTCTATCAAAGTAAATGCTCCACAGCAGGATTGTTTATCAATGGATCAAGCGGCTGTTTTCCCGTCCTCCTGCTGCCGCTCGAGCTTCGAATTTACACAGTAAATCCGGGCGCATGTATCAATTTGCAAATAAAACAATAAATTGCAAACACTTCTATATTTCTGCCTTGCCAGACGTTCGGATGGGGGAAAGTCACCCGCTTGGCCCCCCACTGATTTTCCCCCCCGATTTGGGGAAAACTTTCCGATCCAATCTGGCGGCCAAAATAATAAAATACGGGCTCGATTTCGATGTCGTAAAACCGCCTAGTTGCTTGTTTTTCGCCTTGAAATTCCTTGCATTATGCTACAATGGTTTAATTTTTCGCGAGATTTCCTGATAGTTTGGCAAATCGGCAACACTGTGATGGTCGTCGTTTGTGCATGAAACCGCTAAACTAGGAAAAAAACGGATTTTTCCAGAAGATATCTTCGAGCTTGTCGCATGTCTGACGCTCTCCATCGATTCTCTGGCTGGCAAAACCGAGGGGGAGACGGAGAACTTCCAGACTGGTGGTAAATAGATGAAGTGGACCGACCATTGATTCTGTAAACAGCGACAGTTTAACGGCAATTTTCCCAATACGGCAACGTTTTAGTCTAATGGGCGATTTGTCTTCGTTCTTCGCCTGCCGTATCGATGTTTCGCTGGTCTTTGTGTGGGGAAAATGCCCCGCAAGGAGACAAAGGGGTTTAGCTCTATTTAGAGCCTGGTCTGCTCTATTCGGTGGTTTTAAGGGCTTAGCTCTAGCTGGCCCGGTTTGGGAGATATGAATTTTTTAAAGTTGGTCGGCAGGTTTGAGAGTCGGCGATTTAAAAAAAAAGGCCAAAAATCTGGATTTTTTTTCAAATTGTGGCCAAAATAGAGCAAGACCTGCTCTATTGGAGGGTTTAATCCCGGTGGCTCTATTTCGAATGGATTTGGCGAAATTGATTAGTTAAAGTTTGATAGTTTCGGCAAGCATTTTTTGGGAGTGGTCGATTTCAAAAATTATTCAAAAATCAGGCTTTAGAGTCAACTTTTAGAAATTTTTCCTGCATGAAGAGGGTGATTTGCTCTATTTTAGGCTTCGATCGCAGCGGCTCTATCGCCAACGAGTTTGGAGAAATTAATTTGTTGGACTGGCCTGGAAGGTTAGGAGTCATCTCTTTAAAAAAAATTCCAAAATTTGCTCTGTCACGTGAAAAAATTTCCAACCTCAGGCTCTTATAGAGCACACTCTGCTCTATCCGAGCCTTAGGGCTGCTCTACTTTACGGCCAGCGGTTTGAAAGTAGTAAATTTTTGAAACTTGGATTTCGTGTTTAGGAGTCGTCGTTTTCGAAAAATTTTAAAAAATTGCCGAAAATGTCCCTTTGCAGGGGTTATTTTGAAATTTTTGAGGCGTCTAGAGCACAGTCTGCTTTATTTGGGTCTTTAAGGCGCGATGCCCGATCTCAAGCGGTATCAGAGTCACGAATTTTTGAAAATTGGCCTGCAAGTTCAAGAGCCGCCATTTAAAAAAAATCGCAAAATTTTCCCTTTAGAGCTACTCTTTTAGATTATTATTATTATGCGCACCCATAAAGCTCACATTGCTCTATCGGCTGAAGTTTTGAGCTTTGCTCTATCTCGAGCCGTTTTTAAGTAATGAATTTTTAAAACTTGGGTGATTCATCAGGGGGTCTTAAGGTCGCCCTTTGAGTAAACTCCTTTAGGGAGCGACTAGACAAAACCTTTTTTTTTACACATTTAGAGGAGAATCTGTCCTTTCAGGCCCTGGGACGCCCTTTGCTCACACTGCTCTGGATTTCGAGAAATTCATTTTTTTTGGGTTTTGTCGGACAATTTTTACATTTTATTTTTTTACTCTCAAACCAGGCGCCCAATCGAAAAAACTCGCTTTTTACGAAAGATGCGGACTGTCTCAGCGCATCCACTTCTAATTTTTCTAAAACCTACGAATGAATAGTCCAAGACAAAAACGTTTTTTTGCAAAAAAAACAAAAAAACTGCGAAATGAAAAACGCTGCGCAAATTCTGGGCACGCCACTGGATAGATGTACTAAAACCGCCTAAAACAACCGATAAACACGTTTGCAGTAAAACGCCCCATAAGCGAGCCACTGGCGATTTTTCCAAAAAAAACCAAATATCTCCAAAACGAAAAACGCTGGAAAAATCCCGAGCCCGTCACTGGAAAGGGCGACCCAAAATACCCAAAAAACCTCCCATGTACTATCCCCCCAAACCTTCCTCTAACCCCCTATTAACAAATTTCCTCTTCAAACTGCGCAACATGTCTGGGCGTCTTTAAGTCGCCCTTTGAGTAAACTCCTTTAGGGGGCGATTTGGAAAAAAAATATTTTTGAGGCACATCTAGAGGAGAATCTGCCCTTTTAGACCCTGGAACGCCCTTTTCTTGAGCTGGTCTGGATTTTCAGAAATCCATTTGTTTTGGTGTTTTGTCGGCCGATTTTCACATTTTATTTTTTTACTTCCAAACCAGGCCTCCAAACTCGCTTTTACGAAAAATTCGGAGTGTCCCAATGGATCCAGTACTTATTTTTCCAACCCTCCCAATAAATAGCTTAAGAGAAAATGGCAAAAAAAAATTTGCGCGACTAAAAGCGAAAAAAACTCCCGAACGAAAAACGCTGCGCAAATTCTGGGCACGCCACTGGAAAGAGGTAGTAAAACCGCCCAAAACATCAAATAAACACATTTGCAAGAAAACGCCCCATAAGCGAGCCTCTGGCGATTTTCCCAAAAAAACCTAAATATCTCCAAAACGAAAAACGGTGGAAAACTCCCGGACACGCCACTGTAAAGGGCGACCCAAAATGCCCAAAAAACCTTCTGGGCACTTTCGCCCCAAACCCCCAACTAACCCCCTGTATCGGCAAATTTTAAGTTCAAAGTGCAATAACTCCCTGTGCGGAACCCATGGAACCATCCACTTTCTCCGCCGCTTTAAAGAGCCTGAAAGGACGCCACTGGTGCTGGACGGATTATAAACAACCGAAACTTTCCCCGAGCGAACCAGTCGCTCAAGGTCACCGAAGGAGCCCAACCACCTGAACGGGTTCCACTTTCACTTTGCACGCGCCATCGCAACGCATCAGTTCACTGGTGGTTCCTGACGGTTGACGATGAGCAGCGGCACCCGATTGGTTCTGGACGACGACCAGAAGTTCGCCCTGATGAAAGTAAGTGCTCCTATTGGTCCAGTTAGGGAACGGCGGTACCACCGTACCAAAAAAAAGGGAGTTTGAACAAAAAACCGGGTTTTAATTCAGCCAGTAGTGACAGTGACGTCATAGTTCAATTAATCGAGCAATCAATCAGTTGTCGTCATTGTCAGTGTCGGGCGGGTTCCGTACCAAATGCACCGTTTCCGCTTCGAGCGCCAGCTTGCGGATGTTGGCCAAACAACCGGCGGCCGCTTCCTGCAACTTCCAATCGGTTGCTGAGACCGCTTTTAGCAGAAATGGAACGACGCCACTTTCGTGCATTGTTATACAGTTGAACGGGTTCTTGGAGAGGTGGAAAAGTGCCAGGGCGGTGGTTCGATGCACGTCCGGTTCCCCATCGGCCATATATTGAACCAGGGGCGTGATTGCGCCCAATCTATGCAAAAAATTATTTGGTTGTTTAGGCGGGCAGACGCTAGATGGCGCTAGTGTTTCGGGTGGTACCTGCCGAATTCCTTGCAGTTTGAGCCCCACGCGCAGCAGTAGGCGATGGCTGAGGCCAAGTGTTGGCGCAGCTCGACGTCATCGGTTTCCACCAGGTTGACCAACATCGGGACGACGCCGTGATCTGGGGAATTTTTGGGTTTTTTTGCGTATCCTGCCTGTTTATGGGGCGATTTGGAGAATCTCAAATCCTCTGGAAAGCCCTTGAAATTCCCGTGAAAATGCGTTTTTTGCCCTTTTGGGAAATTTCAAAAACAAGCCAGCTACGAGGGTTGGAACGAAAATTCCAAAAAAATTCAAAAAACTCAAAAACACCACATATTCAACCACAGCCATTTAACGAATGATATTTGGGCAAAATTTCCAAAAAAAAGGAAATTTTTTAACACGCCCTTTTTGCGTGTATCCTGCCTAGAAAAGCTCCGATTCGGAAAATTTCAACAGCCCTCAAAAGCCCATAAAATTCCCGTTCGAACCCATCTTTCACATTTGTGAAACCGGCAAAAACAGCGCGGCTACGAGGGTGGAAAGAAAAATTAAAAGAAAAAAAGTCAAAACCAAAACTAAACCCCAAGGAGGGTGGAGGAATCCACTTACCGGTAATTACGGCCAAATTCTCTATATCCTTGGCCACCTCCGAGATGGCAGCACACACGCAGGCCAGCACATGCGCATCGTGCGACTTGAGCAAATTGACAATCAGCTCCAAGCCGCCCACGAAACAGCGCACCATTTCGCCCGAATCAGTGGCGTGCCTGATGCAGGGCACCAATGACCAGGCCGCATTCGCCTGCACCTGCGCCCAATCAACTCAATCAGCGTCTTATGACAGTGACGTAGTCAATGTACCTGTGGCGAGTCGTTTTTCAGTAGCGACCAAATCAAACGGACGCCGTCCAATTGCTCGATCTCTCGCATCGATTCGTCGTCTTCTGCGCACTCGCGCAACACCATCGGCACATTCTCGAGCAGGGGCGGGTACGTGTAATTGAGCAAGTTGACCAGATGCGGAATCCCGTTGGCGCGCCGCAGACTATTGCGGTTATGTTCGAACTTTAGACACTCCCCCAAGGCCCCCACCACGTTGCTCAACACCCGCTCGTCCTCTTCCACGTTCTCCAGCAGCTTTACTAAGACCTGCCGGCGATGTTGCCGAATTTACCCGAAAAATCCCCCAAAATCTCCGCAGTATTTGCAAGGTTATGCGCAGACTGTCAAAACTGTCAAAAAACCGGCGCATATCTCCGGTAATATTGGTCGGATTTTGACAGTTCAAACCCCACTGTAAAGCGCAGGGTTTGGTACGCAACCCCCCTTTGACACACATAAAATCGGCGCAAAACCCCGGGAGTTATGCGCAAAAAAACCGTAAAAACTAACCTCAACGGTTTTGAGCTGATCGAACCGTTCCACATTCTCGGGACTGACAGCCGTTTTCCAGATGGCGCCAGTGACAGCGGCCAGTAGCGCCTTGTCCAGTTTGGTGGCCGGATTCTTGGCCATATTGACCAAAGGATCGAGTCCGCCCGATTGGCGCACCATCTCGCGGGTGGCCGCCTTTGCGCAGCACTTGTAGATCGTTTCGGCGCAGAAACGGCGCAGCTCCGGCGACTCGTCGGCCGATAGATGGCGCACAATGTCGCTCACCATTCCCTCCGTCTGGATGGCCAGCTGGTAGCAGGGATCAGTGGCGCACTGCGATATCGTGCCAATGGTGGGGATGACCACGTCCATGTGAACGGATCGGAGCAGGCGCGCCAACAGGGGTACCGCCCCACTCTTCATCATTACTTGGATGTTTTTGCGGCTGCGCGACACTGACCAGAGGGCGCGTGCCGCTGCGCTCACCATGGCCACGGACGCCATGGCATCTGCGTCCAGTTTGTCTTTGGGCGTGGTTAGATCGAGCTCGCTGCAGTCCAGGAAATCCACCAACTTGGAGATTCCGCCGCACTGTCTTTCAAAAAGGAAAATGCCCGCTCAGAACAGGCCTCAGAATCTGATCCGGAACATACCGGATGTGTTTGCGCGCCTTTTTCACTTGGGCCACATTGTAGATGGTTTCGGCGACCAGAATCTGCAAGTCGCGCGCCGGTTCTGTGAGGTTACGCACCAAAAGTGCCATGCCGCCCAAGTTGGCGATGTACTTGCGAATGTCCGCGTTCTGAGACAGTTCGGTGAGCACGCTCAGAGCGCCCAGTTTGCATTTCAGATCCTTGGTCTCCAGCAGGTTGATGAGCAACTCCAAGCCGCCGATTTCCTTTGGGGAAAATGCTCCAAATGAACTCCCCCCTTTGCTGTGACGTTTCTCCCATATGTGGATGATGCGCAGAGGTCCCCCAGGGGCTCTCTGCGCATTATCAGTTTTTTCGAAGTCGAGCGGGGGAGTTGATTTTGGACCTCTAAAGTCGCGGCCAGGTCAAGTTTAGGCAGCTGAACGCAGGAATTTCGCTTAAAGCCTTTAGGCTACGCTGGATTAATATTTGCGCAATTTTTTCCAAAAAAAATGAAATTTTTCCAAATGCTACTTTCGGGTGTATCCCGTCTATTATTGGCCCGACTCGAAAAATTCCAAAAGCCCTTAAAAGCCCAGAAAATTCCCTTTAAAACCCATTTTCCGTTTTCTCAAAAAGGCCAAAAACAACCCAGCCAGGAGGGTAAGAGCAAAAGTCCCGGCCAGGTCAAACCTGAACGGGGCAAAATTTTCTACCTGAATTGCCAGCTGGTTGATCTCGGTGGTCAAATCGTGATCCTTCAGACAGCAGAGCGCCACAATGGTGGCCGTCTGGTTCCCTGTTTTCAGGTACTTAACCAGCTTCTGAATGTGCCAGTATTCGGGCGGGATTTCTGATCGGGGCCGCTCGCTCCGCCCCTCGTCATCCGACGATGACCTGGCCGCAAATTGCGCGTCACCAAACAGTCTAAGCCGCTCTGAGTCTCACCTGGAGCCTTCTGAGTCCTCGCTGTCGGGCAGTTCTTCGATGACAACCTCGCGCGGTATAAGCTTGCCCTGATCCTCTGCGAACTCATCGCCCAGTTCATCGTCTGAGTCACCTCTCATTTTTTCTGATCTGCAAAATAACCTGCCAAATTCGACAGATAACCTCGAAAAAAATTGTTTCAGTTGCGGCGCAACATGCATGACGTGCTTCAGCCCCACCACAGCGACGCCTACTTGATGCGCTGGCTCAAAGGTGAGTGGGGCTTCGCCCCTCCCTTTTCCACTTGACTCCTCCCATTTTTATTTGTGCAGCGCGCAACTGGAGCGTGGAGGGGGCCGAGAAGATGCTGCGGCAGGTAAGTAGATCACGCCCCTTTGACCCTAAACTGACACGCCCATTTCAGTCGCTGAAGTGGCGCGCGCAATGGGAGGTGGACGGCGCCCTTTCCAGTTGGTCGCCCCCTGAAGTCGTCCAGCTCTACTACCCCTATGGAATCAGTGGCGTGGACAAGGACGGCGCACCAGGTGCGCCATCTCTTCACGCAATGTTGCCGTTCTGCTAATTTTTCCATGACTAGTTTGCATAGTGACATTCGCCGGCTTGGATTTGCTCGGGTTATTGCACTCGGCATCCAGGCAGGATCTGATCCGGACCACCATCCAAATCCTGGAACGCGTGGTGGAAATGGCCGCGAAATCTGGCACCCATGGACTCTGCGTCATTTGCGACATGGACGACTTCAGTTTGCGCCAATACACGTGGCGGCCTGCGGCCCAATACGTCATTGCGCTGTTGCAGATGTACGAGGCCAACTATCCGGAAATCCTCAAGGCCTGCTTTATTATCAACGGTAAGCAAGCGTGGTTGCCAACTGGGGCCCAAAATCCTAAACCCTCGGAAATTTTGCACAGCACCGCGTGTCTTTGCCATCGCCTTCAATGTGGTCAAGACCGTCCTGAACGAGAACACGCTAGCCAAAATCCAGATTTTCAAGCGTGAGCCGAACAAGTGGCAACATGCCATCCTGGCCAACATCGCGCCCGATCAACTTCCCCGTCAATATGGCGGCCTTCTGGAGGATCCGGACGGCAACCCTCGATACACCACTAAAGTAAGCCGTGCTTAAAAAAAGTGAACCGCCCTTTTTTGAAATGTGCCTGTTGCAGATCAACGTAGGCGGCAAAGTGCCCAAGGCCTACTACACCAAAAAACTACTAGTGCCCGAGGAGGGCGACAGGGAGCGCGTGAGCGCTGTCATCAAAAAGGGCGGCCAACTAGTTCTGGATTTTCCCGTCACCGAAGAGCATTGCTTTTTAAGGTTATACTTCGGTAAATTTTAGTGTGATTTGATGGCAAACTAGTTCTGCCCACTGTGACGTTTAGAAAAGCTAATGAAAAGGGCGGCGGCGCCTAGCGTCCCCTACAGTAGCCGAAGGTACCAAGTGTGGCCCATCAAGTCACACTAGAATTGGGCGGGTAATTGGAATCTGCGGTTTTTTTTTTCATATGCCGCCCTGGCTGAGATCCAGCACTTTGAGGTTATGTCAGCGCAAATTCGCGTTACTCGGTCGATTTTAGTGTGATTTGATATTCCACACTTGCCTACTATGCTGTATAGGGGATAAGCAAATGAAAAGGGCGGCAGCGCGCAGCGCCCTCTAGAGGAGCGGCAGGTACAAGTGTGATCCATCAAGTCACACTAGAATTGAGCAGGCAGTTGGAATCTGCGATGGTTTTTTCAAAATATGCTGCTGAGCCGGAGATGCGCCACTTTTAGAGAAGAAACAGTTGAAAAGGGCGGCAGCGCGAAGAGCCCTCTAGAGTGGTCATAGGTAGCAAGTGTGACCTATCAAGTCACACTAGAATTTACCAGGGAACCTGAATCCGGGCTCGGTTTTCCAAAAAAACTGGTTTTCAGATGGGATTTCCGCACTGAGGGGCACGATATCCGCTTCGGGATCACGTTAAAGGACGCACAGGGCGAAACTAGCGCGGCCGTTCGATTTGGCAGGGTGGCGTCCCATCAGCTCGATGAAAGCGGAGTGCTGGCGTGCCAGGCACCGGCCACATGTGCGTATTTCGACCCCAAAACCCCCAATTACCATTGATTTTCGCCCCATTTCCAGACACTGTTACATTTGACAACAGCTACAGCCTGTTGCGCAGCAAGCGGCTGCACTACAGCGTCTATCTAACCGAGCCGCTTAAGAAGATTGAGATCTTACCTAGGGAGCAGGCTGGGGAGGCTGGGGAAGCGTGGGAGTCGGTCTAGGGACTGGACTTAGACGTCTGGCTGTTAGTTTAACTGATTATATTGCTGTTTTTTTTCTGGTTGACAATTAATCGTCGTCGCTGTGCGTGAACAGCATGGAGACCAGCTCGGGATTCTCGCACTGCGTCCCTTCGAGCTTCTGGGGCTCGCCCCAGCGCTTCAACGTGGGGATCACCAGTAGCCGCGTCTGCGGGTCCTTGCGAAAGGCACAATTCGGGTCCTTCCACCTAAAACACCCGCTCAGTCACAATGGGGGCCCCCCTTTTAGCCCTGCGGCGCTTACGTGGCTCGATCCCCAACTTCCACCACTACAAAATGGGAGTCTGCTGGCAGCGTGTCCAGTTGCTGCTCCACCACTGGCCACGCTGGAAAACAATGCAACCATTCAGTTAAGGGGGCTGTTTGGTTCCTAGCCTCAGTCATATGAAGGACTGGGGGGCTGAAACTTACCTTGATTGCAGTCGGGGCACCAGCTTTCCCCTGTTGGCTCCTTGCTGCCGGTGAAGTACACATGGACTAAAAGGGGCGCCTTTAGGTCCCCGATCAGCTGCCCGAAGGCTTCGTAGCCGCTCACGTGATGCTGGATAACCATTTCCGCGGCCCCTCAATCACTGATTAAGATTTTGCGGGCATGGCAGCTGGGCGGCGGCTTGCAACGTTGCCGGCTCACTGCGCCCTCCACCCGATCGATTCGGCCCTGCCCCGGCGCCCTGGCCCCTTTTTTATGGATTGATATCGATTTTTCGCCAGCTAGTTCGAGGCAATGTGTGGTTATGTTTGCTCATAGATGTCAGGCGGCGTTGCCGCCCGGCTTCTGGTTGGAACGGCAGGGTTTTCGCTGAAAATTCCCGGCTGCTTAGAAAATTCCCCGATGACCCCCAAACGGTAAAGGGGGATTTTGGGGGATTTTTCAAAAATTTCTTTAGTCACGCAGACGGGATTTGGCCGCTTTATGGAGGGGACAGGGGTGAGCCGGGCGGCAACACGGCGCAGCTTGACAGGCCGCCAATGTTTGAAGTGTTAAAGAGTGTTTGTCAGTGGGAGCTCCAAATTGCGAATTGCGCCCCCCAAAAAGGGCCTGCGGCCCCCCTGAGTTGCATCTAGATGCCCCCCATTTCGTTCTCAATCAGGTGAATATAAAGTTTTGGTTGTTTTCCAAAGCTGAACAGTGATTTTTGCCCAATGCAAGCCCAGTTGCATCAGGAACCTGCTGGGTTCCCAATTTTTTTTTTGCCCAATTTTCCTTGGTGCAAGTGCAGCTACCACTCAATTTCATTCAAAAAAGCCGCAGTTTTGCCACCGGCGGGCTTTAGGGCTTCCATCCAGGAACGCAGCAGAAGTATCTATTATTTTTGTGTGTTTACAGATTTGAAGCTCTAGCTCCAGTTGGGCGCGTTTACCCGCAAAGGACTGATAAGAGAGACAAACACATATAACATCAGCCAGGAACAACATTTATGTTTAAAAGGTATTCGATGTGGAATATTCGATCGGAGTCTTAGCGCACCTGAAGCTCGCTGGGGCTCAGCGCCCTTCATTCAGTCCACTCAGGTCCTGCTTATTGTAGGATTCCATCACTGATGTGCCACCAATTCCCATTATCCACGCTTCCGGCGCATCCACCATGAAGTCGTTGGATGTTTGAGGGGCCGCGTTGGTCTCCCTACGGATCCTCCTGCCCCTGATCCTGAAGCTCCTGGTCTCCTCAGGGGCTGGTAACAGACTCTGTAGCTGGGCACCTTGTATCAGTTTCTGCAAGTTTGGAGAATTCGGCCCGGCTGGCGCTTTAACGGCTGGCTGCGGATTATGCGACATGCTGATGATTGACTGATAGCAATTAACCGGCCTGAGACAGGACTGTTTTCTTTGCGATAAGATAACAGCTAAGGTAATCTAGTTATGATGAAATTTAAGGCGCAGAAAAATGCGCAGCCTGAGGAGGATTCAGTTGAGTTGAAACACTTAAGGCCCTTAAATGGGGACCGGGCTGTTAATTGGGGCCGGGTCGAATTGTCCATTTAGGAGCCATTAAGAGGCCCAAGCTAATTATCTGAATATACACACATTCAGTAACCTGATTAGGCGGCCAAAGCAAAACAACCTCTGGAAAATTCCGGATCGTTTCCTCAGTCCATGGTTTAGTCGTATTAAGAGCCCCATTCCGGCTGCTGCTCGATTTAATGGCGGTTTTACGTTCGTTTTAGCGGTAGCGGCAAAAATGCCACATTTTCCTACGTTTCTCCCAGTAACTTGAGGTGGGAAAATGACAAGAGTTTATCAATTTGAGGAGGAGTAGGAGGAGGGTGACAAATTGAAAGAGGCGCTTTTTTTGAGGGCGCCAAAGGAAACTATTAGCGGTTAACAAAGCGGCCGTCTGCGCTCAAGGCGTTTGAGTGCGAAAATTACTTTCCCACAGCGGAATAAGGTTGTCGCGGCCACAAAAATGGCACAAAAACCCCTTTGGATGCCGGGGAAAGTACGCTTTCAGTGGATGAATGGGCGCGGGAAATCGGAATGCGGAAATGTGGTTATTGAAGGGTGACAAATCGCGTGATTGCCGGCTCAATTAAGCGAGCAAATGCGGTGTTTTTCTGTTGTTCGTGGCGCATTCTCTTGCTCTAGTAGTTAACTCGTTGGTTTTTTGCACGATTTTCGAATTGACAACGTGGTTTTTGAATTGGAATTTTTTCGGGCTTTCAGGGGCTTTTTGAATTTTTCAAATCGGCCTGCCGATAGGCAGGATACACGCAAAAGTTGCACGTTGCCACATTGCTTTTTTTTTCCAAAATTTTGGGGAATACGGTCAACTGTGTCACATTTTTGGCTGAATTGGCGTTGATTTGAAACGTTTTTCGTTTTAAGGATCTTTCACTCTAACCCTCGTAGCTCGTTGGTGCGGGCACGATATGAGCAAAAGTTGCATGTTGCAAAACTGCCTTTTTGGTCAAATTTTTCCTCAAACTGTCCACATTTTCCGCAATTTTCCGAGCAATTTTTCACGCTCGAAAACCAGTAATTTTAATCCAGATGGCGCCACCACAAGAGCACCAGCAAACACACTAAATGAAAATCGCCCGGAAAAATCCATATACACACACAAACATGAGCACTATTTATTTATTTTAATTGGAAAATGCGGCGATTTGATGTTGTTGTTGTGGGCAAATCGCTGATTCGATTTGCGTGGTTGCCAAATAGAAAATCCCGATAAAAAAACCTACAATCGCAATTTGATTTCGAGCGCTTTTTGAACTGTGAAAATTCGATTTTCTGGCCGGTTTTGCTCGCTCAATGAAACGCTCTGGCTGGTTGATGCGATTTTCAGCTGCGCCCTCCATTCCACATCGCAAATTTGGCAACAATGTTATTGTTTGTGTTTTGCATTTGAAAGCCATCGCATTTCTATAGAAATCTTTATTCATCATTTAACCAGTACACCAGATTTAACAATAAACATTCAGATAAACGTAGTTTCTAAATATTGACGAAGTGTTTTTTTTTTGGTTTTCAATAATATTCGCTTTCTAGCCTTAACAGGTAGTTTTTCAGGGGTTTAGGAGTAATTCCCCTAAAACAGAGAGTGTGTTTTCTTTCGTTTTCGTTATTTGAGCCATTTACAGTCTTAACATCTACGGAAAATCCCCTGTACATCAATTAGTTGTGAGCGAGAGGTCGTTGAAAGGGACAAGGATGCCACCTACCAAGACTGCAATGTCATTGGTTGGCGGTTAACGGTGTCGTGGCAACGCCCCTGGCAACCAAGCCAAACAACTCATTGCTAGGTTAACTGGGGCTCCACCCACCCTAGTCCCCGCCCCTTTCCATACTGCTCACGCCCTCTAGCAGCAAAGGAATACAACCATGTAATAGTCTTTACATATATACATCGATCACATCTGTGTATACACCCTAAGGCTATTTGAATCATCATTTATACAATGTGGGGAACATTTACGGTAGTAACTGAGTATTATTGCCCAAATTTCCATTAATATGGTGGCAGGGAGGGACCAAACAAACGGGGGCGTGACATTTGGCCACGCCCCCCTCAACAGCACAGTCCGAAGACGGTGCATACTGAAATTCGTTGTGTCATTTTTTTTTGAAGGTTAACAATGGTGGTTTTGACAGTTAGTTAATTGACAGTGGCACGTCTATCAAATGCACCGCCCTCTAGTGGTGAGTTCAAGCACTGCAGTTCACCAACTCACTACGCGTTCACTGAGTCATCGGCATGCCACTTTTGCGCACAGCAAACCGAGCAACACTGTCCAGTGGGCGGAGTGTGCCGTCCAGGGGGCGCTGTTAGTCGGCTCTGTAACAAAAACAAAAGTTTTCTAGGGGTTTCTGAGCTTTAGGCCCTCTGAGCGCGTGAGTTTGGGGAGATTTTTCCGGCGTGTACTTTGGGGGGTTTGGTGTGTGGCTTTGGCTTTCTGAGCCACTGGAGGTCTTCTGAGCACAAGTGCTCAGTAAATTTTGATT
Organism: Dendroctonus valens; assembly: GCA_024550625.1. NCBI lineage: Eukaryota > Metazoa > Arthropoda > Insecta > Coleoptera > Curculionidae > Dendroctonus > Dendroctonus valens. The sequence continues at coordinate 399,178 of JAJTJO010000700.1, forward strand.
GAATGATACTTGTATTTGAAGTTGTTATATCGGAAGTATAATTCTATTAAAAGCCCCCTGTGAGATTTTGTTGGGACTTCTGAGCCGCAGGCATTTCGAGGCCCCGAAACATTGTCTAGAAATATTTATGTCATTAACCGAAGCAAGGCGCAGAAGGCGAAAGCACAGGGCGTTCTGAGCTACAGGACTTCTGAGGCCTTTTGGACATTTTTACTAGTTAACTCTTTTTTTTTGCTTGAGAGTAATTTTGCTGTTATTTACTGACTCTGGTATTAATGCAACTGCTGATTTCATTGGCATCCGGCTTTCTGAGCCCCAATTTTGTTGACTTTTGAACTGATTCAGTGCGGAAATTATTGAGGGCTTCTGAGATCTGAATCTCTAAGAGTTTTTAACATAGTTGCATGTTCCATTGGTTTACTTTGTGTGTGGTTTTTGGCGTACAGAAATGAGTTAGAAACGGTTTTGATAGCGACAAAGGGGTTCTGAGCCTCAGGACTTCTGACGCTTCTAGCCATAATTAACGATTTGTTTTGCCTCATAGTATTTTTGCTGTTATTTCGTTGCTTTGATGTTAATTCACGTGCATAAAGCACAGTTCTGACCTTGAGGTTTTCTGAGGCATTTTCTTCTGCAGACTATGCAAATCTTTTTGGATTTATGAGCCATATCTAGTACATTTTTGGAACAGGACCAGGCGTTCTGAGTGGCGTGATTTCCAATATTTGATTTCAAAAGCGTTTACTGATAGCCAACATAGTCGGCATCAACAAATGCCTGATGTTTTTACTCAGAATTATTGCGAGCTTCTGAGCTCTGAAGCTCGCAGTACTTATCACAGTTGCTTGTTGAATTCCGCCAACTGAAGTGTAAATTTCAACGCATTTTTTAAATAAAAATTTCTAACAAGGAAGCAAGTATTTGTTTTTGTGTCTAAAAAGTCGACGCGAGGGCTTCTGATTCTCAGGTCTTCTGAGTGCAGCTTTCAGCATCATTCGAAGTGGCGATGATTAAATCGTTTTTTCTTTTGTGTTTTAATGTCGAAGTTTGTTTTTCGTGTGAGCATCAGCGAAGTGGCTGTTGTTTGTGCTCGCAATTAGTGAGGGCTTCTGAGTTTTAAAATTCAGGGTTTTTTATACAGTTGATTGTTCAATTGCGCCAATTTTAATATCTTTTTGCGGGTTTTTTTCAACAAAAATTTCAAAAAGGGAAAAATAAAAGAGCTTTGTGTGCAAAAATTCGACCCAAGGACTTCTGAGCATAGGGTCTTCTGAGTGCAGCTTTGCGTAAAATTCGAAATTGCGATGCTTAAATCATTGCTTCTTGTCTGTTCTCATGTCAATGATTACTTTTTGGAATTTCTGAGTCTGGTCTTCTGAGGCATCGGCCTGGAGTTAGCAAGTTCTTCATGAAGGCTGCATAACATCCAAACTACTGGGTCGTTTGAGGCGCTATGCGTTTCAAATAATGCGCTGTGTAGTTGTCGATGAAACCGCGAAGAGAAAGTTGGAAATTTGAGGGACTTTTAATTGTTTTTTTTTGGACATTTTTTTTGAAAAATATTTTTTTCAAATAATTTAGTTAAAGCCTAGGATACTCCTTAAATGGCGAAACGATGGCAGTTTTCCATCTGCTAGTTTATGAAATATTGAGCGTTATATGTAGAGTGTCAAAACAAAAGTTCGACTGGTTTAGCTCCAGCATAAACCTTTCTGGAGAATTACATATGCGACCGATTTTAATGGCTTTTAGAGGTTAGGTTCAGCACGGGACACTCTATAAAATGGCATAAAAATGAAAGTTTTATGTCGACCGGTTTAGGAGATACTGAGTGTTATATGTGGACTGTCAAGAACAAGAATTTTATTGGTTGTGCAAGAACTCAAACTTTGCTGGAGAACTGGTTGAACGAGATATTGCAAAGAAATTTTTAGGTTATATTAAGCAAAGGACGCTCTTTACAATGATGTAAAAATGAATCGAATTATATCGGCTGGTTTAGGAGAAATTCAACGTTATATGTCGAGTGTCCAGAAGAAGAATTTTTTTTTCTCCGGAAAAATGTTTTTGGTCCCCGTTTGGCCAAATAGATTTGTCAGTTGTCAGTCCAACATTTGGCTCGTCGCGCTTAATTACTAAGCGAGCGGTTAAAAGGCGCGTGCCATCCAGCCCAACTTGAAGCGCATTTATTTCTGAATTTGTCCGCTTTGTTCGGATCGGATTCGGAGCGTTTGTTCTCCCCGCCAGCTTGCCAACAACTTAATAATCGTGGTTAATTAGATCGGGCTGACGGTACGGAAATACGCCCGTGTTTAATATGATTAATTTGATGAACAAGAGGAAATAGTTGTCTGCAGTATTTGCCGCAAACAATGCGGCCTGAAAACGCCCGTCTGTCTTTCCGCTTGATCAAACAGGCGCATATTAAAGCAGCGCTAATTAGGCGCCCCAAAATTTTGCCTACCTAAAATCGGATCCTTTTGGCTCTGCGACAAAGTGGAGCCCAGAACTTGAGCCAATTTCGGTGAATCGTCCCTGATCGTGCTCTCCACTGAGCGTTTCCAGATTGTGTAGATCGAGGCGTCGCATCGGATCGTCATCGCGCTCTGATTAAAGTGCGATTTATTGGTGAGAATCGAAATTCTCGATCGAGCCGTCTGCAAGTCGTCCATCTGATCCTGCTCAACTTCAGTCGGATGAATGGAAATAAAGTCGGAATTGTCGCTGACCTGCAACAAACCAAACACTCACTGTAGAAAATTTGGCAAACTTCCCACACATTTTTCGCCCTCCCCCCCGCCGTTAATCCACCCCTATTGCTCCACACCGCAAGTTTAATTAGTTTAGGAATAGTTTATAATCCTATTAAACCAGCCATGTGTGCGACCGTGAGACATTCCGTGACATTAACACGTAATTTTGCCATGTAAGCGACTCGATTACCGGATAAAATCCACCTGGAACTTTTCCGCTGGGGCGGGAGTTGGGAGGCCGGCCAGCCAGCCAGATTTAGGCCCCATTGTAGTTTCGGGTGTTTAATAAGAGTCGACTTAAATTGTGTTTGAAAACTGTGGAACTGTTTTGGGCGGCATCGAGAATAAACTAGTTAAATGAGTTTGTGCACAACTTTGTCCGTGCTGGCATCAACATTTTAGCGGCATTAATTCGATGTGGGAGAGCCATATGGAATATTCGTAAAAGATTTGCGGTTCTATCGTGTCCGGTTGCGGAGATATCGGCTGTTATATGTTGAGTGTCAGAAATGCGCGCAGGTGAATGGAAAAGCGCCCCAGACAAGCGTCCAGTGGGATTGAAGTAGTGTTTTTATGGGATTTCAGTGGAGCAAAGAGCGCTCTTTAACCGACCAAAAGATTTGAAGCTTTTGTTGGTTGGCTCGGGAAATATTGACTGATATATATCGATTGTCATAAAATAAAAATTCCATTAGTCCAACTAAAGTAAGCAAATTTTGGAGGTTATGTGGAACAAAATCAGCTCTAAAAAATGCTGGAAGAATGAGGTTTGGATCGGGCGCGGTTTGGAAGAAATCGGGGGTTTTATATCGGTCGTATGCAAAAAACGATTAAATCAGCCAGCATTTACAAATTCCCAGAAAAGCGATTCCAAGGGCTGTTGATGGGTCTTTTGCAGGTTATATGCGGCAAAAAACGGCCTTTAAAATGCTGCAAACATTGAAGCTCCATCTTGGTTTGTTTCGGAGATATTAACTGTTATAGATCGGTTGTCAGAAATTTAAATTTCTACTAGTTCAACCAGAACATACAAATTTATTTAAAAAAGGGCTGCTGAGGACTATTTTGGAGGGCAGGTGAGGTAAAAAACTCCTTATAATGATGAAGGAATTCAAGTTTTTGCTTTATTGACTGTTATATGTCGAGTGTCAAAAACTGAAATTTGGCCAAAACAATCAAAATTGCAGATGCGTCCAAGCTAAATATTTGAATGGGTTTTGGAGGTTGGATTAAGCAAAAAACTGCGAGGAAATGGACGAAATATGCAGTGTTATATGTCGAGTGTCAAGAATGGATATTCGACTAGTTTAGCTCGAACATAAACGTTTCTGGAAACTGTAAAGAAAACGGATTTTAATGAATTTTTGAGGGTATGTTAAGTGAAGGATGGTCTCTAAAATCGCAGAAAAATGGAAATTTTACATTGGCTGGTTTAGGAAAATTTGGGTTTTATATGTCGAGAGCAAGATGGAACATTTGGCTCGTTCATTTTGAGTATAAACCGTGCTGAAGAAGTGCATGGGCGTTCTATTTTATTGAGTTTTTGGGGTTGTGTTTAGCAATAGATGGTAGCAAAATGGCTAGAAAACTGAAGATTTGGCTTGTCTGGTTTAGGAGATTTTGAATGTTATATGTCGAGTGTCAAAAACTGAACTTTGACCAAAGCAATCAAAATTCAAGAATTGTCTAAGCGAATTATTTCATTGACTTTTGTAGGTTATGTTAAGCAAGTGTGCTTCGTAAAAACGATGAGAAAATGGGATTTTCAGCTAGGCTGGTTTTGCAGATATTGAGCGTTATATGTCAAGTGTCAAAAATTTTACCTGTTTAGCTTGAACATAAACTTTTCTGGAGAATTGTGTAGGCTCGGGATTTTAATAATATTTGGAACTTATTTTAAGCAGCAGACCCTCTTTAAACTTGTGGAAAAATGGAAGCTTGATCTTCCTTATTTCAGGAGTTATAGCGTGTTATTTGTCGAGTGCTAAGATGACAAATTCGACTAGTTCGGGTGACACAAAAATTTCTCAAGGAACGCACAGACGAGCTATTTTAATTTGTTTTCGAGGTTATGACGCTATTTCCAATTGTGCCGAAAGGACAGTTGATTTTAATCGGATTTAGACGATGTTGTCTGTTATGTATCAAATATCTAACATTGAAAATGGTCTTATTTAGGTGAGGAGCAAAAAATACCAAATAGCTTTTGTGGAGGTTAGACAGAGTAAGAGGCACTTGTTCCACTAGTGAAAGTTCTGAAGCTTTACGTTTTCCAATTTCGGAAATATTTGCAATTATATTTCAATTGTCAAAAAACGAAAATCGATTTCCTTTGGCTGCGATCAAATAGTTATAGGGAAGTGCCCAGTAAAGCTACCAATTAGAAGTTTTGAGGTTAGGTAGTACAACAGACGCTCTCTCAGTTATTGAACGATTGATGGCTCCATCTGGTTTAGTTCCAAAAATACCGGACGTTATATGTCAAGTGTCAGAAACTGAAAATCGCGCTGTCGTGAGCGAAAGAAAATGTTTCTAGCAAATGATTCAAAGGAGCTATCTTAATAAAATTTTCAAGTTGTGTAGCTCAAAAGGCCCACTTTTCCCTGGTTAGACACCGAAAGTTCCGTCGGGTCCATTTTCGGAATTATTGAAGGTTATACATCGAGTATTAGAAACGGAAACTGGTCTGGTCCTGGACGAATAAAAATGTTTCACGCAAAGTGCCCAATAGAGGTATCGAACCGACATTTTTAGGTTATGTTGCGCAAAAGACCTACTTTCCCTTTGTTAAGCAACGAAAATTGCAACGGGTTCAGTTTCGGAATTATTGAAGGTTATAGATCGAGTGTCAGAAACGGAGACTTGTCTGGCCCTGGGCGAATAAAAATGTTTCCAGCACAGCGCCCAATGGAACTATCGTAGTGAAAATTTCAGGTTATGTAGCTCAAAAGACCCACTTTCCCCTTGTTGAGCAACGAAAATTTCATAGGGTCCAGTTTCGGAATTATTAAAGGTTATACATCGAGTGTCAGAAACGGAAACTTGTCTGGTCCTGGGCGAATAAAAATGTTTCCAGCAAAGAACCTAATAGAGCTATCGCAATAAAATTTTCGCGTTAGGTAGAAGAAAAGACCTGTCTTTCACTGGATGATCAACGAATGTTCTACCTGGTCGAGTTTCGGAAATATTTGAGGTTATACATTGAGTGTCAGAAACTGAAAACTTTCCACTTGGCGCACGGTGAATGTTTTTGAAAAAAATCACTCTCCAGACAATTTTTCGAGATGGCAAGCCAAATCAGGCCACTATATTTGACCGTTGTGGGGGAAGCTGGTGTGAAATGGCCCGTTTTCCAGCTCGCTAACCGATAAATTGCACATCGATTACCCGAAATCCATCAGCAAATACTGCTGACCATTGTTTATGGACTTTTCGCAACAATAAAAATAACTTATTGGACAATATCATGGTAATTTATCGCACACTGGCCGCCATCTATCGGCCGCATTATTTATGGCTGCGAAATTGCGCTTCTCCTATCGCGATCAATTTCCCGCTCCCCAAATTGGCAAATACCGAATTAATCACTGGACTATTTAAAAATTTGCTCCCCAATTCCCGGTTCAACGAACCGGGAATGTCGGCGAACATTCGCGAATGTTCGTCAATGTTCTCACCTGTTTGTTGTTGATAAACCAGCTGATATTAGCGGGTGGATGCGATCCAAATTGCGTGCATTCCAAACTGACCGGTTTGCCCACTTCCACTTTGGTGTCGCGAATGTTCAGCACTGGATCATCCAATGGCAGGTCTGGAAACGAAGGAAAAAAACCACGATTTTTAAACACATCGGGGGGAAAAAGGGCCCGCGAGTTCGGTCCCCAGAGCTCATGCGGGCGGAAAAAAAAACGCCATCCAGCTTTCCCCAAATGGGCCACTCTTTTTGCGTTCGCCTCCTCCTCATACGACTTAAACAGGTTAGTAATCCCGTAGTTGCGTATTTAAGTAATAACCTCTTTTTGCCCGGCGAAACGCTGGAAATGGAAAATTGTATGGAAATGTAATTTCCTAATGGATTAGGGAATTTATGTTTCGGCTCCCGGTCTGACAGTCAAGTTCCCTGTCTTGCTGCCGACCCCAAAAATTTATAAATGGATGGGGTGGAGGATTTGCCAGCTTGCTATTGATTTTCTTCGCGTCTGATGATGCCCATAAGGGCGAAACTGCGTCACTCACCTGCCACTATCAAGTGCGCCACTCGAATCTCCGTGTGAAACAGTGGCCCATCCGATGAAACTTCGCATTTATAATCGCCAGTCAACTGTCTTTGCACGTTGCGCAACGTCACATTCTGCTCGCCTGACGTTGACAGCTGCAACAAACGTCAAAACTATCAAAAGTGTCAAACGTGTCAAGTGTTAAAAGTGTCAACGACAGAAATCTCTAAGGCGCCATCTACGAGCTACACTACATAAACCAGGCCGAAACAGATTCAGATAATCTCGCTTAGTGCGGCAGCGCATACTAATCGGTGTTGTGGGTGTTTTTCCAGATGAAAAACAGCAGGAATTTCACTAATTTCTAAATTAAAGATAGCAAGCGAATGGTAATCAAGTTTAATGTGGGTCTTTTCCCACATATTACACTAATATGAGCCAGTTGGCAGGATGGCCTGCAGACGAAAAGCCAAGTTGTAATCGTTATTGTCCCATCTGAGTCGGGAGCGCGCCCCCATAACGCTAATCGGACCGATAAATCTATCGGAAAAGTTTTGCAGGGAAATTCCTGCTGCTGCTGCTGCTGCTAAGGGGGCGATTTTCGCCCTTTCAACCGGTGGGAAAGTTCACAGTTTGCAAAATTGCCTAGTTGCTATGTGGCAACTTTGCCAATCAGCAGGAAATTTTCCCCCAACTATCTACTTCCTGCTGAAAATTTGCTGGTAGAACTCTGTTTTTCTTTCCTGTGAAACAAAGAATTACGTTTTCCGGCCCTAAATGCTAATTAAAGGCTTCTGAGTCACTCCTGCAGCTGGAAAATTACAACTCATTCCTCTCGAACCTCTCAGAAAACTTGACTCCTATTCAGTTTCCGTACTAGACACACCTTTAAACTCTCTAAGCCGACCTCAGGGGCTTCTGAGCAATTCCTGCAGTATAAAATTTCCACAGCTGGGTCTCAGCTACACTGGTTCTCCATCCTCTTAGTAAACAAACTCTTACCTACAATGTAATAACCGTGATTTCTGCCTGAGAATCAATTAAAAGGCTTCTGAGCAAGTCCTGCTGCGACAGAAAACAGTTCAGAAGATTTCAAGAAAAAAGTGTCAACCGAGATTTCGAGAAAAATAATGTTTTAGAGTGTTAGGAGCTTCTGAGCAACTCCTGCTGCTAACAAATCGCCTAGAAACGCTCAGAAAACTCGAGTCTTACACAACTTGTTTAATACACACGCAACTTATTAATTTCAGTGTGTTAAGGGCTTATGAGCAACTCCTGCTGCTAAAAATTGACTTCTGACTTCTTTAAATGCCCAGAAATCGCGAGTCTTACACAATTTCCTTACTACACACGCTTTTCAAGCCTCTAAGAAGACGTTAGGGGCTTCTGAGCAATTCCTGCAGCGGAAAAAACAGTCGACAAAATGTTGAACATAATGTTTCAACTGAGATTTGTGGGCAAAAATATTCATTTGAGTGTTTTACCGGCTTCTGAGCAATCCTTGCTGCTGGTAAATGACATTTAACAAGTCTCAAAACGCTCAGAAAAATCGAGTCTTTCACAATTTCCTTACCGCACACGCTTTCTAAGCTTCTGAGTGGACGTTAGGGGCTTCTGAGCAATTCCTGCAGATTTAAATGTGCTTGTATGTGTCTCAGACAACTTGACTTGTAAATCTCAGAATGTGGCAAACAAGCTCAATGTGAGTTGGCGACTCGGAAAACTTTCTGAGCAAATCCTGCATAGTGGGTTTTCACCGGTGCGTGCCCAAATTAAGTGTTATGTGTGTTTAGTATTGTGTATATATTATATAATATATAATATATATTATAGTATATAGTGTTGTTAGTAATGATTGAGGGCTTCTGAGCAACAAAGGTCCTTCTGAGCCATTCTTGGTTTAAAAAATCGGCAGCTGTCCGGCTAAGGGCGAATAGTTTAGTCTATAAAAATGAACGCTGTTGCCATTTATTTTAGAGCCAGGAAATTTCTGAGCCAATTGAGGTTTCTGAGCCAATACTGCGACGCCACAAACGAGACATTGCCGCTTATTTATCAATGTATCAAGTGACTTTTATATGGTTTTTACGCCACTTTGAACGTGTTTATTAGCCTGGATAATGATGGACGCCCCGTCTGGATCCTAATCGATTTCGACACGCTCACTCTGGAAATTGTCCAGCAGGTTAATTGGCAATTTAGATGCCCGAAAAGTTCGATGTCTTTTAATCAGCGATTCCTGCTTGTAATTTAATCCACTTTTTGAATTTCTTTAATGGCTCAGAAGCCATGGATCTGGCCAGTTATCCAGGTAAAGCCATCTGGAATGGATGTTTCCTGCTGTCTGCTGCTGTTGCTGTTGGGGCTGCTGATCAAGCATGGTGTGGATGGATGGAACATTTCCTCCTCAAAATCAGTCCCTTCTGGGGTGTTCAAGCGGCTGTTCAGCCTCCTTTTTCCAAACACCTCCTCATTGTGCTACGTTTTCCACCGAGATTCCCTCCAAGTGGCTCATTTCCTCTCCCTGCCGGTTACCATGGTGCAGTATCAGAACGCCTCCATTCTGCTCAAGCTGGAGCGCAGCTGTCAAGGCTTTGTTCTGAGCATCAAGGATGTGGCGGGTTTTCAGCGCTACCTGCGCCTCAGAACCGTCCACTATGGCGTTCTGAAGCCGCACAGACGCATAGTCATTGTCTATGAGGAAACGGATCACATTCACTTGCAGGAACTGCTTGGGCTGTATGCCATGGATGTGGTTGAGGTGGAGATGCCAGGTGATGTGCTAAGGATCAGAAGACTCAGCGAAAACCGTGTGATTTTCGACTGGAGTTTGGAGGAAAACGAGTTTTTTCTGGATGAGGCAGGATTTGCTGAGGAAGAGTGGGAGCCGAAGGTTTTTGCCAGAAAATTTAACTACACATTTCAGTTTGCGGTGTTTGGATGCGAACCGTTCATTCTGGCTCAGAACAACCGGATCAGAGGAGGGCCTGAGATCAATCTAGCCTTAGAGATGACCAGAGGTTTGCCCTTGCGTTTTGTCTTTGCTGATACCACCACAGGTGAGCTGAGTGGGAGAAGGAGAAATGATAATCAGTGCTAGTTTTTGGAGGATTTGCTTAGAACTTTTCTGAACTGCCTGCTAAAAATGCCATTTTTCCGTTTCCCAAATTGGTGTGCTCGAGCAAGTCTTGACTTTTTAAGGGAAAGTGGTAATTTTGCTCAGAAGCTTTCTGAGTCGGTTCAGAGGACAATTGCCTTTTGTCCTGTGCTAAACTAGCAAAAGTTGGTTTATTAAGCGTTTTTCGATGAGATTTCACGTGAAATTTTTGCAGCAGTAGCGGCTCAGAAGCTCCAAAGGCCCACTTGCACCTGAAAGTCGATGTTTGGCATCCGAAATTTGTGTTTATTTTGGGTTTTTATGTTGATTTCATTGTGCTTTTGCCACAGCAGAAACGATGCTCAGAAGCCCTTGAAGCAATTTCATAATCATTTAGAATTCAGTTGAAACGTTTCCAATTTGAAAATTTTCTGAGTGCCTTAATCGAGGCTTAAACGCTCTTTATGTGAAGCAGGAATGGCTCAGAAGCCTTTCAGGCATATTTGCCCCGATAAAATCGCTGTTTGGCACCTAAAATTTTGGGTATTCATAATTTCGCAGAAATCTTACAAGTTGGCTTAGCTGCAGGAAACGGGAAACGATGCTCAGAAACCCTTTGAGCTAATTTGCAAAAAAATACTTGAATTCTGATGAAAATTTTTCATTTTAGTATGTTTCTGAGTGTTCCGAATGTGAACTTAAACGCATGTTTGGGACTGAAACAACTGCTCAGAAGGCCTTTGAGCAATTGTTCTCCAAAAAAGTGATTTGAAACCTGCAAAATTACAATCAATAAACTTGTCTCTGAGCATCAAGGCGATTTACATTAGCATTGTGAGCAGCAGGAATTGCTCAGAAGGCCCAGAAAATAATTTATTGTCAAAAAAATGCCTATTTTTAAGAAATAATTTTTGAAACACTTTGAGGAGGCAAAATACTCAAATGCAACTGTTTCGCCAGAAAACCCTTGGGCAGAGGCGCTCAGTTTGGTGAAGCGAAACCAAGTCGACATGGCCGGGTGCTCGCAATATGTGGCCAACCAATGGCAGCAAAGCATCGATTTCACCGTCAACCAAAACCAGATCTGTCAGACGTTTCTAGTGCCGAAACCACGTCCACCATCAGACGTACACTTCCTAATGGAGGCGTTCAGTTCGAGGGTGTGGCTTTGCCTTCTGTTGGGAGTGGTTGGATTTGGGGCCTTCGGCCGCCTGCTATTGGGGGCGTGGCCTGCAGTGGGCGGAGCCTCCTCCTGGATCACACCAATGCTAGACCTGCTCCGGCTTTATTCGGCTGGCAGTGTTTTTGTCACAGGCGGCCACCTTGCAAGCTTCCCAGCTCGCATCTACTTTCTCTTCCTCCTCTTTCACGGCTTTCTGATGTCGACCTACTACTCAGCAGGCCTGAGCAGCACATTGACAGTCCCGAAGCTGATCAGACAGATCAACACGCTGCAGGATTTGGTGGATTATGGAATTACGTTCCAGGAACAATCGAATATTGTTGGATCGTTCGAATTGGTTAATTCCAGTTTGTTTAAAAGGTTGGCCCGGTTGCATCGCAACCTGCCCCGTTCTAGCACGCCATTGGACGGTTGGACAGCGATGACAGTGAAAACCTTGGAGAATTCCTACGTCACTGATCTGGAAGGTTTCGAGCCGGAAAAACTGAAGGGCTACAAGGCGTTGAAAGAGTGCATCGGTAATCATTATATGGGATTTGCTCTGCAGCTGGATTCGCCCTTTAAGCGTAGATTCGATACGGTGGCGATGCGCATAATGGAGAGCGGGTTGCTGCGCAAATGGCTGCACGAGCAGATTTACCAGAAGAGTGCGCTGCAAGGGCAGTTTTTCTCGTCCGATGCGCAGAATGCGCACTATGGAACGATCACAGCGCGCCGATTGTATGGGGGATTCGTGCTGCTATTGGCCGGCTATGTTAGTGGGACGCTGGTGTTTGTTGTAGAGGTGTTGTTTAATAAAAATATTTAGATGACTGTTTTTTTATTGCTGCTTGGACATACGGGTTTTCAAAGTCCGTTTACTCGAAACGGGTGGTAGATTTCGCGATTTGGTGTGAAACGGTTCTTGTAGCGGGTAAAATAGGCTGCCCAGTGGTGTTTTTCGCGTGGGCAAATTTTAAATATTGAGCGAGTTACGGGGGAAATAGTGCAGTGGTGACTGAAACCAAGCAATCACCACTTTGAAAAATTCAAGCTCGGTTTGCACAAAAGTGGGGGCAGGTAGCCAAATTGGCCACAAGTAGTTTGTTTTAGTAAATGCGATGGGCTTTAAGATGTTTTTGGGATTTTTCCTAAATTTTGATATGTGGCGCAGCTACGGGGGAAAGAGTGTGCTGACAAAGTGGGGACTGGTTTCAACTGCTCTGGCTTTGAAGTGGGTTTGCTCCAAAACCAGCCAAAAACGGGATTTTCAGCAAGAGCACTTTTCTAACCTGTAGCTGACTAGTAAAAGATTGACAGTTTAAAAAATATATTTTTTTTATTTTGATTTTTGACAAAAAATATTTAAAAAAAAATTTTTCAAAATAAATTTTTACATTTTTTTTATTGGAAATTGAATTCTCTACTATATATACTATATATATAAGTGACTCTGAGAATTTTGTCACAATTGTGTCCACTCAACGCGTTTTGAAGGATGCCAGCTTTCAAGGCTAATTTTCTCAACAAGGATTAACAATATCGACATTTGCGTTGGAATAGACTTCAAAGGAAAGTCAATTGCCTTTTAAGTCGTGCATGCAGGGTTGCAAAATTGTCAAAATTGAGCGAGTTCTGAGGAAAAGAGTGCAGTGGTGACTACACATGGGCAAACGCAATGTTGCGAAATTCAAACCCAATGTCTTCGAAAACGAGGACACGCACCGAATTTGCCCATCAGCACTTTTTTTCGGATAATTGCAGGTAGTTTAAGGGAGTTTTGGCATTTTTGAAAAATATTGGCTATTGGAGGAGGTAGGGCTGAAAGATTGCGTCAACAAAGCCAGTGGCAATTTCAGTCGCTTTAAGTTTGAAGTCTACTTGCTTGCACACGAAGCTAAAACGAACTTTTGGTCAAGAGCACTTTCTTAACCTAAAATAGACGAAAAATCGAAATGTGGGGAAAAATTTGTTTTTTTGGGAAACTTCAATTTTTGAAAAAAATTCGAAATATTTTTCCAAAATTGAAAAATGATTTTACACACATTTAGTTGCTCGGAAAAACAGTTAAACGTTGCAACAGTGCACACTATCAGGTGAAATTCTAGCAAATAGCCGGTGCAAGCCCATTAATCAACCGCTTTCCACGTACTCCAGCATTTGAGCTCGTTTTCCTAGCTAACCATTTCAGATACGAATTTTTTCGTTGAACACATTTTTTTTAGCAATTGAATTGCCTCCATCCCGCTCGAACTATTTCTGAGAAATTTTGAGAACCCAATGAGCCACCAAGTAAAAAGTGTGAGTTGACAGCGAGTAAGTGACTTCGACGTTTGCCAATATTCAAAGTCCATTTACTGGCAGAGCCTTAAAGATCTCGAAAAAGGCCTTGCAATAAATTAAAAGGGGAATCAAATGGGCTTTCCAACGGTGTTAGGGGGTTTTGAAACCATTGAAAACTTAATGAGTTATGGGGAAAAGAGTGCAGTGCTGACCACACTCGAGCAAACGCAACGTTGAAAAATTCAAAGTCAATTTCTTCGAAAACTAGGACACGAATCGATTTTAGTCATCAGCACTTTGTTGCGAACAATTACATGGAGTTTTACAGGGTTTTGGAATTTTTGCAAAATCTTGCCTATTAAGGGAGTTAGGGCTAAAAGAGGGCGTCAACAAAGCAAGTGCCAGTTTCACTCATTGAAACTTTGAAGTCAATTTGCTTGCAAACCAGGCCAAAAACAAGCTTTTTCTTAAGAGCACTTTCCCAACGAAAAATGGCCACACAAGTCAAAAAATGCATTTGGGGGGCTGTAGCCCCACATCCATCAAGCCTCCCGAACTTATTACGAGAGGAAATAAGGTCGCCTCGGATTCAATTTAACGTCCAAGGCGGATATGAGCAGCAGCGGCGCCCTTTAAACACCCACTTAATGGGCGGACAGGCCGGAGAAAACGTCCAGGTGGGCCATTAAAATTAACGAGGCCCAGGAACATTCAGTGGCGTGCCTTTCAAGTCTAATCTCATTAGAAATCGATGAATCAAAGCCGGGAAAATTACCAATCCACCCACACTCGTTAATTCCGCACTCCGGCCTGTCACAATTAACATTATCAATCATTTGTGACCAGTTTTTTCCCATAGTATCTTTCAATCAGTTACCAACAAACGTCTAGACGAAATGCTGGCTTTTCTATTGCTGGCCAGCGTCCAGGACCAGTTGGAGGCTTTGGTGGGGGCGATTTTCGCCCCATACAGCTCCCTGTGTTATCTTCGAGCCCCTGGCCGGGGCCTGGACGGTCTTCTGAGCCACATCAAGCGCCCCCTCTATGTGCAGGCGCTGTCTCAGCTGAGCGCCCATCCGCTGGCCAATGCGACATTGCACTGCGACTGCTACCTGCTGGACAACGCCAATCTGTCCCTGGTGATCCAGCACTTGGAGAGTCGCAGGAACAGTTATCTGATCCGCCCCTATTCCACGCTGTGGATCATCCAGCCACACTTGGAGGCAGCTGAGCTGCCTCAGATGTTCCAGCCGTATGCCCTCAATGTGCTGCAGCTACAGCTGGACCCCAACCGCTCAGAGGCTCAGATTTACTGCGCCTGGAGACAGCAGGTGATTTATCGCGGCCAGAAGGCGCTGCCCACCAAGCAGCTGCTTGACACCGGCCAATGGCTGGCCAGCGATCTGTTCGCGTTCAGAAAGCGTCCTCTGAGCATCAGTCTGTTCAATTGCAAACCGTTCATGTACCTGGCCGACGGCCAGGCCAGAGGCGTGGAAATCAAGTGGATGAATGAGCTTCTGAGGCAGATCCCTCAGAGGCATCTGCCGGTGCCGTCCAGTGAGAATCCCTGGAAGTACAGCATCACTAGTGTGCAGGCCCGCGAGTGTGACCTGGCCGGTTGTTCTCAGTACGCGCTCAACTTGCTCAAATGGAACGTGGATGCGATTCTGAGCCACATGCAAGCCTGCTACACCTTTCTGGTGCCCAAGGCCAGGTACCTGCCAGAAGTCACGTTTCTAGCGCAGGCCTTTTCCTGGCCGGTATGGATGGGTCTGTTTCTGTCCCTAGTAGGCCTGATTCTCCTCGGGGTCGCCATGGGGGTGTGGGGAACGGTTCCTGCGGCCTTTATTCACGTGGTGAAAGTGTGCGCCTCTGGATCTGCCTACACTGCGCGCTGCCGTCCGCTCCGAACCTCCAAGAGGCTCTTTCTGATCTCCGCCTTGTTCTACGGCCTGTTGTTCGACAGCTACTACACGGCCGGGTCGAGTAGCATTTTGACTCGGCCGAGAATCGTGCGCGTTATCGACACCTTTGAGGATATGGTGCATTACAATGTTGGCTATCAGCTACAGTCGAGCACGATCCAGAGCGACTTCAGGGCGCTGAATTCGTCCACGTTCAACGGCCTGGCGGCGCTTTATAGGCAGGCCGATCGGCGTGATACGCCCCTGGATGGGCGCAGCGCCCTCACAGTGAAAAACATCGGCAACACCTACATTACCGACCTGGCCGAGTTTCCGAAGGACCAGCTGCGCCACTATCGGGTGATCAAACAATGTATCAGCAACAACTACATCGGATTGGCTGTGATGAAGAACTCGCCGCTCACCAGGGTGTTCAATGAGGCGTCTCAGAGGCTTACTGAGTCCGGTCTGATCCTCAAGTGGCTCAAGGATGAGATCCAGTCGGAGCGAGAGAGCCAGCAGGAGTTCTTCAAGGCGTACGAGAGCGAGATGGGCTATGGGATGATCACGTCCGGCAAACTGGCGGGGGCGCTGGTGGTGCTACTGGTCGGCCATCTGGCGGCTGCTTGCAGCTGCACCTTTGAACTAATCGTAGGCTGTAAGCTGCAATAAAAACGCGAATTGGCCAATTTTGGGGTTTTCACTCTTCTTTCACTTTTCACTAACTGGGTCAGCGCAGTTTTTGGCGCAGAACTCCCTTAGGTTGCAATATTTTCCAAAAATTCGAAAACCCGTGGAAATCCACGAGCGTTTACCAAAGCAAAGTGCTCGTGTCCAAAATTGCTCGGTGCCCCCATTTTGGAGCCATCGGGGCTTGAAATCTGGCAAGTTGCGTTTGCTGAGTTGTAGTCAACACTGCCCATTTTGCCTCCTAACTCGGTTAATTTTTGGTCATTCTTTAACCGGAAAGCTTCGTTGTGTAGCCAATTTGAGGTACGTCGAAATTTGTTTCGGGCTAAATTTCGATATCTTACCCTCGTCGGGAGCAAATACACTTTGAAAGTGGGCAACGTCAAAGTTACGTCCTGCTGGCCATGTTGTACTCGTTGATTCCTAACTTTTTGAGTTGGCGAAAATTTTCAAAAACGCCCACATTTGTTTGTAGGGAATGAAATTTGTCAAAGTAGGATTAATATTTTTTTTTTTGCAAAAAAAAAATTTTCCAAATATCTTTTTTTTTTATTTAAATTTGCAATTTTTTTTTAAATTTTCGAACAAAGCGTCCATTTTGGGGTAGAAAAGTGCTTCTGACTGGAACCCAGTTTCGGCCTGGTTTAGCAGCAAATCCACTTCAAAGCCAGTGCAACTGAAACGATTCCTCACCTTGTCAGCACACTCTTTCCCTCATAACTCGGTGACTGAGGAGAATTGTGGAAAAATTCCAACAGATTTGTAAAGCCCAGTGATTTTACCAAAAACAACTACTGACAGCCAAAGGCGCTAGTTGCCACCACTTTAGAGCAAACTGAGCTTGAAATTTTTAAAGTTGCGCTTGCTTAGGTGTAGTCACCACTGCACTTTTTTCGGCATAATTGGGCGATTTTTTGAAATTTTGCGAAACGGAGAATACCTCGTAAGAGATCATTCCTTTCGCTTTTAAGTCGGTTTCAAGGCAAATGTCGATATCTTTAATCCTCTTCGAGGAAATCACGGTTAAAAACAGGCAAATGTCGAAGTTACGCCCTGCCTGCCAAGTCGCACTCTTTACATTATAACTCGTTGAGTTTTTGAGATTTTCCAGCTTGTTTGAGCTCATCAAACTGGGATGAAGGGGATTAAATTTTGGAAAAAAATTATTATCAAAAATCCATATTTTGGTCGGTTGGTTGAAATTTCAAAAATTTAATTTTTGTAATTTTCCAAAAAATAATAATTTTTTTTCTCAAATTTTGATTTAACATATACTTTAGTTTAGGAAAGTGCTCATGATTAAAAGCTCGTTTTGCCTCAGTTTGGCAGCAAATTGACTTTGAAATTAAAGCAGCTGAAACCATCTCTTCCTCCATCAGCTCACTCTTATGCCTGTAACTCCTTTAGTAGCTCCGATTTTTCAAAACTCCAAAAAACCCTTTAAACCTCATCCAATTGCGCAAAAAAACGCATGCCTAGTCAAAATTGCTCCCTGCCCTCAGTTTGGCGCTATTGCACTTTGAATTTTGGAAAGTTGCAGTTGCCTTGTTGCAGTCACCACTGCACTTTTTCCTTGAAAACTCGGCCAATTTTTACAGTGGGACAAATCAAAAAGTACCACTGGACAGGCAATTTAATTCTCTTTCAAATATGTTTCAGCTCAAATTTCGCGATTTTGACCCAGTTTTGAGTAAAAGGACTTTGAAAACTGGCCATTGCCAAAACTACATCGCGCCTGGCCACTCGCACTCTTTACCCGATAACTCGCCTATTTGCCAACATTTTCCAGAATTTCCAAAAGTCACTTAGAATTTCACTCCCGGTGATTTAAAAGCGAACTAAAACTGGCAACGCCGCCTCCCAGACTCAAAAGTGAGTTCTAAACGACCGACCTCCACTAAGCGAAGAGTGTCGAATTTCAGCCCCGATTGAAAGCCGCTGCTGCATCCCGATTAATCCAGCTCCGGCCAAATTAACCTGGATAATTAGCGCGTTATAATGTTGATACAATGTGCCTGGAGCGGATCCATTGATAGGCGCGCTTTGACTCGGATTAGTTCAGCTGTTTACACCCATTAAGCGCCAGCAGGTCGCGCACAATGGCAATTGGTTTGAGGCTGGACGAAAAACCGTTTTGAGGGAAAACTCACATCAACATTGATGAAGCGCATGGGGAATGACTTGTAGGGCGGCAAATCCTTCGGGATAAATCGATAGAACTCCTCCTCATTCCAGTACCATTTGATTGAGTAAAGGGCGACGTCCTCCAGGTCGTACTGGCACGACAATGTGACGGTGTCGCCCGCTCGGACCGCTTCTGGCACTTTAATCACCATGGATTTGAGTGAAGAGGATTCTGGAAAAGAAAAATAAATCCAATTAGCTGACGGCAAGTAATTAAATCCGTGCGCACCACAGGAACATGCGAGATTGGCCGCAATCTCGACTGGCAGGGATTTCTCGGGTTTTGCCAGGCCTAATTCGCTAATAAAAAACCCCATTTTTCATCGTCCGTTTTATTATCCTGCCACTTCAGTCCCGCTCGAAAATGTGGCAACACCGCAACAGGGCAAACTCGGATTTGCTGCCGCTTTTTGCGGTGTTCACTCAGCAAAAGCGCTTGAAAACCCTGGAAATGTTCTGACGCGCAAAAGTGCCAAAATCGTCCAGTAACCAAATTGATTTTTTGCCCCAGAATTTTTCTACCGGCCCTAAAGAACAGGAAAACACCGAAAATTTACACGTTGCCAATGTGTAAAGTCCAGATTTCTGGCCGTTTTCCTTGGAACATTATAAAGCAGTTTTCAAAATCTTCACACCCAAAAAGCTCTAAATTTTCTGCGTTTTAACCGGAACTTTTCACAATGAAAACTACCGACAACCACGCAAGGAACGCGAACACTGCAAAAAATTGCAACGTTGCCAGTCAGCCGAGGCAATTTTGCTCCAGTTCACAGTTGGAGATTCAAATTGCTTCTGGAAAGTTTCTCATTCAGAAAACTGACAAAATGTGCCAGTTACGAAGCGTACTCCGGGGAGCAAAAATTCACACAATTGCCCCGAAAAACCGAAAAAGCCAAAAAATGCCATGTTGCCTTTGAGAATGTTTGAAGAAAAATCTGCAAAATCTATGAGTTTCTTTTTGGATTGCCCCTAATGAAAACCTTTCCAAATACCTTAAGGAAGTCGAGTATGTAAAAAAACGGCGGCGTTGCCAGTGAAAAAAGCAATTTTTTTCAGAGTTTACTGGGTCTGGGCTGAAAATGCTTACTGAAAGTTTCGCAGCTCGAAAATAGCGGAAAAACTCTTGAAACTATTGAAACTATTTAAGTAGAAACCTTCAAAATTTTCTGGGCTATCGGCAAGTGGGAAAAAATTGCGGTGTTGCCAGGCAAAATATTCGATTACCTTGAACATTGCGAAATTCGGACTTCTAGTGTTTACTGAAAGTCTCTCAGTTGGAAAACCATGGGAAACGGCCTGATTCCACTAATATGCTGGTAACAAAAAATCTTGACAGTACCCCAAAGAACCAGACTATGTAAAAAAAGTGCGGTGTTGCCAGTCAAATGACCGACTTTTCCCGGACTTCGACTGCTTACTCAAAGTTTATCTGTTGTAAAACATTGAAAAAGTGCGTGATTCCATCAAAACAGTTCAGACAAAAAATCCCCAGAAACTGATAGGCAACCAGAATATGTCAAAATAGTGCGGTGTTGCCAGTCAAAATAGTGAATTTTCCCAGATGTAAGGAATTTTGGGCTTCGAATGTTTGTTTAAAGTTCAACCGCTTGAAAACTGCACAAAATTCCCTCAACTAGCTAGATTGTTCATGTCAAAACTTTCCGAATTTTGTAAGCTATTTAACGAAGGCAAAAATTTGCGGTGTTGCCAGGCTAAATAGTCACTTTTCCCAAATCTTACGAAATTCGGACTTCAAGTGCCTGCTGAAAGTTTTACAGCAGAAGAACCACATAAAACCTCATGATATCAACTAGACAATTGAGAGGAAAAATCTTTAAAATAATACAAGCAACCACTGTGAGCAAAAAAAGTGCGGTGTTGCCCGTCGAAATAGCGAGTTTTCCCAGGCCTTAGGAAATTTGGGCTTCAAATGGTTGTGGAAAGTTTAAGAGCTAAAATCCAACACAAAAAAACCTAATACCATTCAGATAGGTGACCCCAAAATTCGAGACAATGCTGCAAGGAACTAGATTATGCCGAAAAAGTGAGCGGTTGCCAGGCAAAATAGTGATTTTTCCTAGACCTTAGGAAATTTGGGCTTCAAATGCTCCTTGAAAGTTTAACAGCCGGATAAACCACACAAAACTCATAATACCAATGAGACAGTGAAAAGAAAAAACCTTCCAAATGCTATATATATCTTGAAAATGTCAAAAAAGTGCGGTGTTGCTAGGCAAATTATCAATTTTTCCCAGACCTTAAGAAATGTGCACTTCAGATGCTTCTTGCCACTTTAACAACCAAAAAACCCACAGAAAACCTCAAGATACCAATGAGACAGCTGGAACCAAAAATCTTCCAATTACCACAAGTAACTTGAAAATGCTAAAAAAGTGCCCTGTTGCCAGTCAAATTATCGATTTTTTCTAGACCTTACGAAATGTGGACTGCAAATGTTTCTGGAAAGTTTGACAGCCGAAAAAACCACATTAAAACTCATAATTCCAATGAGACAGTGAAGAGAAAAAACTTTCAAAATACCACAGCCAACTAGAAAAGGCTTAAAAAGTGCGGTGTTGCCGAGCTAATTATGGATTTTTCCCAGACATTGCAAAATGTGGACTTAAAATGCTTCTTGGAAGTTTAACATCCGAAAAAACCACACAAAACCTCATAATACCAATAAGACAGTGGAAACAATAAACCTTACAAATGTTATAGATAACTGGAAAAAGCCAAAAAATTGCGGTGTTGCCAGTCAAATTAGCTATTTATCCAAGACTTTACGAAATGTGGACTTCGAAAGCTTCTTGAAAGTTTAACAGCCGAAAAAACCACACAAAAACTCCTGATGTCAATGAGACAGTTGAAACTCAACTTTTCCAAATGTCATTGGCAACTAGAAAGTGGCAAAAAAGTGCGGTGTTGCCTGTCAAATTTGCGATTTTTTCCAGAACTTACAAAATGTGGACTTCAGAAGTTTCCTAAAAGTTTAACAACCGATAAACCATCCAAACCCTTCGGCCGTCGATAAAACAGATTTACCCAAAATCTTCAAATCATCACGAAGAACTAGAAAATGGCACAAAAAAGCATTGTTGCCAGTCAAAATAACGAATTTTCCTAGGTTTGAGGAAATTTGAATTTCAAACGCCTCTTGAAAGTTTAGTAGCGGAAAAACTACACAAAACCCCATGAAACCATCGAAACAGTTCCCATAAAAAATAAGCAGAATGCCCTTGGGCATGCAAAAAAAGCAAAAAATGCGACGTTGCCACAGAAAACCTCAAACTTTTGCAGTTTTTTCAGGAGAACCGTGCTCAGTGCAGGTTTACATGCAAATATCTTCGATTTTGTTGAGTTTCCCCTGGGGGCACCTGAACGGGAAATATTGCAAATTTTCCAAAGATCTACACTAGGGGGAAAAATTGCGGTGTTGCCAAACCAAATGGCGGTTTTTTGGGGAATTTTCCCAATCAACTTGGGTGAAGTTGGAAAAGCGACACTAATCATAGATGAGTGGGAAAGTAAGGGAGCACTTAGCGAGGCAATATTGCCAGCTTCACCCAAAACTCCCTAAACAGTTTGCTGGCGAAGCCATCCATTCATCGCCCGATAGATTCATGATAAAACCGTCCAAACATTGCGATCCTTAAAACACATCGGAGTTCAAGATCCGTTCAGCCAGACGCGTTCGATGCCGATTCCTCCTCCTCCTTCTCATAAATTTCGTCTATAAACTGCTGAAGAATATAAAAGGGAAAAATTGGTTTGCCAAATGTATTCAGGGCAGCTTAGAAAATATTTCCCTTTTGGTCTTTTCCCTTCAATATTTCACACTTTAAAAATCCGCGCCGCATACGAAATTCATCCGACTAAAAAGCAAAATATGATAACGTAGATCTTTTCAAATGCACAAGCACTTTTCGGGGGCGGGGCGGACGCGCGTCTTTCTTTATCAGCATGTTGAGACGTGCGAGAAAAACATGTTTATTCAGACCGATTTTTGGATCGAAACAGAACGAATGCAAGTCGTCGGAAACTTTTAATGGGCGAACTGTGGACGAGCGTAAAAGTTCCGAGTCGAACAGCATGTGAAAACTCTAAAAAGAGTTATCAGGATTCGTAAATAAATTCAATTAACGACAATGGAATTGGGCTGCAACAGATGCCAACTCTTTTCCATGCATTAATTTGAATATTTTGCCTCGCATTTGCATTCCGGCGACTGCTAATTCACATATCGGAGTGGGGGCGGCTCCCCCCGCCCAGCCCCCTTCGCCCCCTCGGCCGACAAAACAGATCCCTACCAATGCTGCTTGTGACAACTACATTAGCAATTTAAGGCCCCCACAATAGATATGCTAATTGTATCCCCTTGCTGCTTTTGAAGGGTTTACCATCGAGATCCTGGTAGCTGCTACTTTTTGTCACCGGCGGCAACATGGCAGTTGCAAAATTTCCATGTCATGCGAAGTCTGCAGGGTGTTTTCACTCAAATGAGTGTTCTAATTTAAATTCCCTAGAAATTGCGATTTTTTCCAAGAGAACTGCACGTTTTTTCGCTCGCTCTGTATCTTTGGGCCATTTGCCGGATTTTCTTTTTGGGGGGTGAAATAGGAAAAATAATCGCTTATCCTGTTTTCACGCCGTTGCACTTTGAAATTTGTGTTTTGCAACGCAAATGCGAAAAAGTCCAAAAATTTCGGAAATTTTTCCTGGCAACGTCGCATTTTTTGTATTTTTCCGTGTGACTAGGAAGTTTGGCACATTTTTTGTCCTGTGGGTGGTATACGAAAAGTAAATCCTTGTGCTCTTTTCTTGAGCCCAAACTTTCCAACATGTGTTTAATGACATAAACGTGAAAACATCCAAAAATTTCGGAATTCTTGCCTGGCAATGCCGCATTTTTTTACATTTTCGGATTGGCTAGGAACTTTTGCACATTTCGTGTTCCAAGGGCGGGTTGCAAAAAGTGAACCCTTGAGCCCTTTTCTTTCGGTTGAACTTGGAAAAAATCTGTTTGGTTACGTAAATTGAAAACGTTCACGAATTTCGGAATTTTTGCCCGGCAACACCGCATTTTTTACCGTTTTTCTGTATGCTTACCATGTTCTAGACATTTCTTGTGCTGAGGGCATTTTGCGAAAAGTGGGTTCCTACACGTTTTTCTGAGCCCTGGACCTGCAAACATGTGTTTTGCAATGTAAACGCGAAAATCTCCTGAAATTTCAGAAATGTTGCCTTGGCAATGCCGCATTTGTTTCCTTTTTCGGTTAGCCTGGGACGTTTTACATGTTTTTTATTCTGAGAATGGTACCTGAAAAGTGAGCTCTGGTGTCATTTTCTCAGGCTTAAAGTTGCCAACATCAGTCTTAGAACGCAAATGTGAAAAAGTTCAAAAAACCGGAATTATTGCCTGGCAACGCTGCATTTTTTTGGATTTTCGGCAAGCTTAGAAGCCGATG
The DNA here is from genome assembly GCA_024550625.1 of Dendroctonus valens. Lineage (NCBI taxonomy): Eukaryota > Metazoa > Arthropoda > Insecta > Coleoptera > Curculionidae > Dendroctonus > Dendroctonus valens. The sequence continues at coordinate 422,936 of JAJTJO010000700.1, forward strand.
CACCTTTTTAGTTCTGAGGGTGGCAGACGCAAATTCGACCCTTGTGCCATTTTTCGGGTCTGGAACTTTTCCAGCTGTTACTTGCAACGTAAAAACATCCAGGAAAATGAAGTTTTTTCGCAGCAACAGCGCATTTTCTCAACTTTTTTTGCAAATTTAAAACGGTTTGCATGCTCTATGCTAAAAAATGTGCATCCCAAGACAGAACAATCGATGTTTGCTAGTTTGCAACGTCTACTGACACCGTTAGGAGCTTTCACATGAAAACATTCGGAAAACTCAGAAAAAACCATCGGCAACAGTGGATTTTTTATCATTTTTCAATCACCATTGATAAAGGAAAGTTTTTTCTTCAAATAGTGTCTACTCGAAGTCGACCCTTCCTGCAATATACAGGGTGTTGGACAGTTAAGGCCCCCCCAGTTGCAACGTTCACCTGTAAACCCTCTGGAAGCTGGAGTTTCGGTGTGGCAACACCGCAATTTTTTTGCATCCTCTGTGTATCTGGGGGGTTTTACACATTTTTGGTTCTCAGGGTGAAAAGCTAAAAACCATCCGTTGTGTGGTTTTTGGACAGTTGAAATTTTCCAGAGCACTTGAGCAACGTTGAAATGAAAACATCTGGGAAAATTGAATGTGTGCTTGGCAACGTTGCCAGTCTTTGGTATATTTGCGTTCTAGTTGTTATGGGGAAGGTTTGCAGTTGAAAAAGGCTGGCATCTACGGGGACGAAATTGGGAGTTTTTGAGGGTTGAAGTTTCACTGAGGCGCTTTGCGGGTTTCGACTGAAATCATCCAGGAAATTCTGGAGAAAAACGCCGGCAACAGTGTGAACTTAATTTTTTTGAGTTGTTGATGAATAGCGAAAGAGTTTGCGTTCAATGCACTTGAAGGTATACGGGGTGGTTTTCAATATACGGGGTGTTGAATATTTCAAGTTTGCAATTGTGGGGTTCAACTGCAAACATGCACCAAAGTCTCGTTTTTGTGTAGGCAACGTTGCAATATCTTGCCAATTTCGTGTTTTTAGGGAAGTGCCAAAGGTTTTTTGTTTGAAGCGTTTTTAGTTAAAACGCGGAATTTTGTCAGTTTTGCTTGAGTAAATGTTATGCAGGATTAATCGTGGAAACTGCCAAAGAAAAGACCTGGGAAATGCAATAAATTTTGCAACAATGCAGACAGACACTGAAAACGACTTCCTGAACTGGACGCAAAAAAAAGTCGCTAATTCAATAATGGGAAACAATAATGTAAACGTCGCCGACATGAAGGAAACGATGTCGCATCGTCAAACGTCTTTTATGGCGCTGTCCGACCGTCTGGACACAAATGGAGCCGACTAAAGTTGATTGGATTCCTGTTCTTTGATGGGCGCCCACCGAACTCATGAATCCGTTCCGGATTTATGGATTGTTTGTTCGGAAATTAACGAGCTCGGCCAAAATGGACGGTTCATGTCCGGGAAAACTGTCCCTGTCCACGATTCACTGGCGTCTCATTTACATTCGCCGATTGGACGATTTCTTCCTAATTAATTGTCTTAAACAAGGCGGAAGCGGGGCGTTGATTTTTTCAGTAGAGATGTGGCAACGTTGCCCTGGCGACCAACGAAACAAAAATCGACAAAGTTGCCGAATAAATTTCGGAATATTTCCACGCTACGTGAACAACACGAGCACATTTTACGATGCACCGAATGAAATAAAGAACTTTTCGCCCCAAAAAACACATTTGTGGACAAGTTTGCTCATAATTTCCAGGCAATGGCGCTCGACTTTATTTAAACTATTATACATTGAGCTGATAAATAACCAAGGAACGTCCGGTGTCCAGCTTTATTATTTTTTGCCTATCGTACTACTGTATCGAATTGATATTTTTCGTTTCAAAAGTCTTCAACGATTACTTTTTCGCCATTAAAAAGCCATTTTCGGGCAAAAATTTCGCACACAAATCACTCCAATTGAAGCTCCGATGTCTGCAAATAGCGTGTTTTGTGGAAAAATTGCGATCCAAGCCCTCGGACGCGATTTCGACCAGTTTGTCACCAACTCGTCATTTCGCGTCTACTCGCGTCGTTTGGCTCCGATCGGGCTGCGCGTGGTTTCAATCGAAAGCTAAAGAAAATCCGCAGATGGTCTAAGACTCGAAACCTTGTTTTGGCGCCATCCTCAGGCCAAATTTCCAAAAACCCGCCAAATTGCGTCGTTAACATCGGTTTGTATGGGCCAGATTCTCAATAACTCGTACGAAACATTGATAGAATTTAAATGTTCCCATCCGACAGTAACTTTTTCGCCATTGAGTGACAATTTTTCGGGCAAAACTCAACATTTTTTACACATTTAAAGCCCCGATGCCTGCAAATAGCGTGGTTTGTGGAGAAATTGCGATTCCAGCCCCCAGACGCGATTTCACCAGTTGGTCACCAACACGTCATTTCGCGTCTACTCGCGCTTTCTGGCTCCGATCGGGCTGCGCGTGGTGTCAATCGAAAGCTACGGAAAATCCGCAGATGGTCGAAGACTCGAAACGTTGCTTTAGCGCCATCCTCAAGCCAAATTTAGCGAAAAACCATCTAAAACCCGCCAGATTGCGGTGTTAACGTCGGTTTTCATAGACGAGCCTTTCAATAACTCGTGTGAGACACTGATAAAGTTTAAATGTTCCCGATAGACCGGGCATCCAGGAGTTTATTGCCCAATAAAAGCCGAGTACAGTTATAAAGCGACGGCTTCAAAACGCGAAGATCTTCTCCGGCTATGCACACAGCAGGAAAGTAATTTACTGTAGGACACTGTCAACTATTTCCCTAGTAGAGTGGGAGCGCACGCAAGCTTCCCATTGGTTGGCTGCAGCCAATCCAGCCAAGGAAAACTCTAGCTGTTTGTCTAGCAAAACTAGTTCATAACTGTCTGGCGAAATTTGACTAGTCTACTTTAATTAATCATTTACATGGCAGTGTTTTGTGTGTTTGTGTGTATGCGGCGTCTCGCTGCAGGAATATGGCAAAAAATGGGCGGCTTGCGGCAAATCAGCGCCCCGATTTCTAATAGAATGCAAAACGGGCGCAAGGGAAATTTAATTTTCCAGCCCATTAGGCAAATTATACAAAATATTGCGGCTGTCGAATTGCTAATTTTCAATTTTTCCCAGCTAAGGAAATTTCATGTTTAAGCGTTGTCATGCTGTGGCCTCTGGTGCACTGCTGCCAAATTGGCTTGGTTGTCGGTGTTGTCAGGTCGAGTAGTTTTATGGATTTACACGGCTTCATAGTCGACGCATTTCCGACTCGTTCATTTTAGCGTGAAACTTTTCCAATGAGAAATCTTGCCAGTGGCACAAGCATCGAAGAATTGGGAAAAATTGCGCTGGTGCCGCGCTGGTGCGTTTTTACTTGAGCAGGTTCAGAAAGTTAAGTTGCCAAGAAAAAATAGTAGGGACCATCCAATGCGTTAGGCTGTTGGTAGCAAAAATATGCAAAACTTCATAAGCTGTGGGAAAATGCCAAAAAATGCGGTGTTGCCTTTGAATTTTGGCCAATTTTTCTGGAGATCTCAGTAAAACACCACTAAAGGTGTCATGGGAAGTTCCACACCCAAAAAACTGCAAAACTCTTCGGTTGCAATCCGGACTTGCCAAACAAAAAACCTTCAAATTTTCCCTAGAAATTAAAATTCATCAAGAAATTGCGGTGTTGCCGGGAGAAAATCCCGATTTTCCTGAGCCTTTTCACTTGAGGACTGTGAAAGTGGTCTCGAAAAGTGCAGGTTCCTTTTAATGGCACAAGGGGTCATCCTATACATTAGACGATGGGACGAAAAAATATGGCCAACTCTGTCAGCTTTGTGAAAATGTCAAAAAAAAGCGGTGTTGCCCTTGAAATTTGCCCGATTTTTTCGATGTTTTCAGTAGAGCACACTTGAAGTTGTCGTGGCAAATTTTAGAGCCAAAAAATTTAAAAAACCTTCGGTTGGAAGCGAGTTTTTCGGAAAAGGCGCCTTGGACCTTTAACAAAAAACAAACATATATTAAAATATTGCGATGTTGCCAGGCAAAAAACTTCTGTTTCCTGAGCGTTTTGCGTCGTTTCGCCCACTGAAAGTTTAACACCCAAAAAACCAAAGAAACCTGCATTCCACCCTTTGAACCAGCAGAACGAAAAATGTGCCAAAACATCACAGCTATAGAAAAATGCCCCAAAAGCGCTGTTGCCTAATCGGTAAAATAGTCGCAGACCGTTTGAGCAGTAATTGAATAATCAGCGGTTTTGGACTTTTGCAACTGCAAATACCGTTGGAATAATGAATAAATTGCCGAATCGAAATTAACGAATCCACTCTTGACTATTTGCTAATTAAATGCTTAGGATTTGTGAGTTACATTATGATGCAAATAATTAAATCCGCGTTATCGATCAGTTTGTATCAATTTAATCAGATTTCTAGAACGGTAAACTAACATTGACTAGAGCGCAGTGGCGGTCCCGATCGTTTACAAGCTGGATTTCCAATTTTTTCTCAGTGTTTACGGGCCAGTGTTGCCACATAGAGTTATAAAACTTCAACTGTCGGAAACGATGGAAAATATCCAATTTGCCTACAACATTGTGGGGACATGGAATGTCGCCAGTGCTTTTGGGAATCAGACAGTAGCAAAATTTTCCGGTTGGGGAATAGGCAACGTCGCATTTCCTGGGTGTTTTCAGTTGGCGGCTCTAGCTCTACGGTCCTTGCATGCTTCAGGCCAAAATATTTCAAAAATTTTACTTGTAGCCCCCAGTTTTTTTGCACGAAGTTCTTCAAGACGTCCCAATGAAGAAGAAAATTGGCAACATTGCGGCGTCGCATCTAAAAGAACGAGATTTTTCAGCGGTTTACACAGTGGAAAGTTCTTGATGACTTTAGACGCTCGTTGTAGACGCTGCGCATTTTTTTGGAGTCCAAGTGGATTTTTTTGCTTGTTTTCTCCAAAATTTTCCACTAAGGCAGCGTTTACATTTGGACGTTGATTTCAGGCTTTAACGCGAAAACTCTCCAAAAAACTTCAGTTATAAGGTGGAAAGTGGACATTTTTTGGATTCCTGGGAAGAATTGGAAGATTTTTTGTTTCACAAAGATCACACCCACATTGCAAACGCTGCCACTAAGGCAGCGTTTACATTTGGACATTGATTTCGGGCTTTAACGCGAAAACTCTCCAAAAAACTTCAGTTGTAAGTTGGAAAGTGGGGAGTTTTTGGCATTTTGGGATTCCTGGGAAGAATCGGAAGATTTTTTGTTCTACAAAGATCACGCTCACATTGCAAACGCTTCCACTAAGGCAGCGTTTACATTTGGACGTTGATTTCAGGCTTTAACGCGAAAACTCTCCAAAAAACTTCAGTTATAAGGTGGAAAGTGGACATTTTTTGGATTCCTGGGAAGAATTGGAAGATTTTTTGTTTCACAAAGATCACGCCCACATTGCAAACGCTGCCACTAAGGCAGCGTTTACATTTGGACATTGATTTCGGGCTTCAACGCGAAAACTCTCCAAAAAACTTCAGTGGTAAGTTGGAAAAGTGGGGAGTTTTTGGCATTTTGGGATTCCTGGGAAGAATCGGAAGATTTTTTGTTCTACAAAGATCACGCTCACATTGCAAACGCTTCCACTAAGGCAGCGTTTACATTTGCACATTGATTTCAGGCTTTAACGCAAAAACTGTCCAAAAAACTTCAGTTATAAGGTGGAAAGTGGACATTTTTTGGATTCCTGGGAAGAATTGGAAGATTTTTTGTTTCACAAAGATCACGCCCACATTGCAAACGCTGCCACTAAGGCAGCGTTTACATTTGGACATTGATTTCGGGCTTTAACGCGAAAACTATCCAAAAAACTTCAGTGGTAAGTTGAAAAGTGGGGAGTTTTTGGCATTTTGGGATTCCTGGGAAGAATCGGAAGATTTTTTGTTCTACAAAGATCACGCTCACATTGCAAACGCTTCCACTAAGGCAGCGTTTACATTTGGACATTGATTTCAGGCTTTAACGCAAAAACTGTCCAAAAAACTTCAGTTATAAGGTGAAAAGTGGACATTTTTTGGATTCCTGGGAAGAATTGGAAGATTTTTTGTTTCACAAAGATCACGCCCACATTGCAAACGCTGCCACTAAGGCAGCGTTTACATTTGGACATTGATTTCGGGCTTTAACGCGAAAACTCTCCAAAAAACTTCAGTTGTAAGTTGGAAAGTGGGGAGTTTTTGGCATTTTGGGATTCCTGGGAAGAATCGGAAGATTTTTTGTTCTACAAAGATCACGCTCACATTGCAAACGCTTCCACTAAGGCAGCGTTTACATTTGGACGTTGATTTCAGGCTTTAACGCGAAAACTCTCCAAAAAACTTCAGTTAAAAGGTGGAAAGTGGACATTTTTTGGATTCCTGGGAAGAATTGGAAGATTTTTGTTGCACAAAGATCACGCCCACATTGCAAACGCTGTTACTAAGGCAGCGTTTACATTTGGACATTGATTTCGGGCTTTAACGCGAAAACTCTCCAAAAAACTTCAGTGGTAAGTTGGAAAGTGGGGAGTTTTGGTATTTTGGGATTTCTGGGAAGAATCGGAAGATTTTTTGTTCTACAAAGATCACGCTCACATTGCAAACGCTGCCACTAAGGCAGCGTTTACATTTGCACATTGATTTCAGGCTATAACGCAAAAACTGTGCAAAAAAATTCAGTTATAAAGTGCAAAGTGGACATTTTTTGGATTCCTGGGAAGAATTGAAAGATTTTTGTTTCACAAAGATCACGCCCACATTGCAAACGCTGCCACTAAGGCAGCGTTTACATTTGGACATTGATTTCGGGCTTTAACGCGAAAACTCTCCAAAAAACTTCAGTTGTAAGTTGGAAAGTGGGGAGTTTTTGGCATTTTGGGATTCCTGGGAAGAATTGGAAGATTTTTTGTTTCACAAAGATCACGCCCACATTGCAAACGCTGCCACTAAGGCAGCGTTTACATTTGGACATTGATTTCGGGCTTTAACGCGAAAACTCTCCAAAAAACTTCAGTTATAAGGTGGAAAGTGGACATTTTTTGGATTCCTGGGAAGAATTGGAAGATTTTTTGTTGCACAAAGATCACGCCCACATTGCAAACGCTGTTACTAAGGCAGCGTTTACATTTGGACATTGATTTCGGACTTTAACGCGAAAACTCTCCAAAAAACTTCAGTGGTAAGTTGGAAAGTGGGGATTTTTTGGAATTTTGGGATTCCTGGGAAGAATCGGAATATTTTTATTGTACAAAGATCACGCTCACATTGCAAACGCTTCCACTAAGGCAGCGTTTACATTTGGACATTGATTTCAGGCTTTAACGCAAAAACTGTCCAAAAAACTTCAGTTATAAGGTGGAAAGTGGACATTTTTTGGATTCCTGGGAAGAATTGGAAGATTTTTTGTTCTACAAAGATCATGCTCACATTGCAAACGCTGCCACTAAGGCAGCGTTTACATTTGGACATTGACTTCGGGCTTTAACGCGAAAACTCTCCAAAAAACTTCAGTTGTAAGCTGGAAAGTGGGGAGTTTTTCGCATTTTGGGATTCCTGGGAAGAATCGGAAGATTTTTTGCTCTACAAAGATCACGCTCACATTGCAAACGCTTCCACTAAGGCAGCGTTTACATTTGGACGTTGATTTCAGGGTTTAACGCGAAAACTCTCCAAAAAACTTCAGTTATAAGGTGGAAAGTGGACGTTTTTTGGATTCCTGGGAAGAATTGAAATATTTTTTGTTTCACAAAGATCACCCCAGATTGCAAACGCTTCCACTAAGGCAGCGTTTACATTTGGAAATTGATTTCGGGCTTTATCGCGAAAACTGTCCAAAAACTTCAGTGGTAAGTCGGAAAGTGGGGAGTTTTTGGAATTTTGGGATTCTGGGACGAATCGGAAGATTTTTTGTTCTACAAAGATCACGCTCACATTGCAAACGCTGCCACTAAGGCAGCGTTTACATTTGGACATTGATTTCAGGCTTTAACGCAAAAACTGTCCAAAAAACTTCAGTTATAAGGTGGAAAGTGGACATTTTTTGGATTCCTGGAAAGAATTGAAAGATTTTTTGTTCTACAAAGATCACGCTCACATTGCAAACGCTGCCACTAAGGCAGCGTTTACATTTGGACATTGATTTCGGGCTTTAACGCGAAAACTCTCCAAAAAACTTCAGTTGTAAGTTGGAAAGTGGGGAGTTTTTGGCATTTTGGGATTCCTGGGAAGAATCGGAAGATTTTTTGCTCTACAAAGATCACGCTCACATTGCAAACGCTTCCACTAAGGCAGCGTTTACATTTGGACGTTGATTTCAGGGTTTAACGCGAAAACTCTCCAAAAAACTTCAGTTATAAGGTGGAAAGTGGACGTTTTTTGGATTCCTGGGAAGAATTGAAATATTTTTTGTTTCACAAAGATCACCCCAGATTGCAAACGCTTCCACTAAGGCAGCGTTTACATTTGGACGTTGATTTCAGGCTTTAACGCGAAAACTGTCCAAAAAACTTCAGTGGTAAGTTGGAAAGTGGGGAGTTTTTGGCACTTTGGGATTCCTGGGAAGAATCGGAATATTTTTGTTGTACAAAGATCACGCTCACATTGCAAACGCTTCCACTAAGGCAGCGTTTACATTTGGACGTTGATTTCAGGATTTAACGCGAAAACTCTCCAAAAAACTTCAGTTATAAGGTGGAAAGTGGACATTTTTTGGATTCCTGGGAAGAATTGGAAGATTTTTTGTTTCACAAAGATCACGCCCACATTGCAAACGCTGCCACTAAGGCAGCGTTTACATTTGGACATTGATTTCGGGCTTTAACGCGAAAACTATCCAAAAAACTTCAGTGGTAAGTTGGAAAGTGGGGAGTTTTTGGCACTTTGGGATTCCTGGGAAGAATCGGAAGATTTTTTATTCCACAAAGATCACGCTCACATTGCAAACGCTTCCACTAAGGCAGCGTTTACATTTGCACATTGATTTCAGGCTTTAACGCAAAAACTGTCCAAAAAACTTCAGTTAAAAGGTGGAAAGTGGACATTTTTTTGGATTCGCGGGAAGAATTGGAAGATTTTTTGTTTCACAAATATCACGCCCACATGGCAAACGCTGCCACTAAGGCAGCGTTTACATTTGGACATTGATTTCGGGATTTAACGCGAAAACTCTCCAAAAAACTTCGGTTGTAAGTTGGAAAGTGGGGAGTTTTTGGCATTTTGGGATTCCTGGGAAGAATCGGAAGATTTTTTGTTCCACAAAGGGCATGCCCACATTGCAAACGCTTCCACTAAGGCAGCGTTTACATTTGGACGTTGATTTCAGGCTTTAATGCGAAAACTCTCCAAAAAACTGGACTTTGCGGACATGCAGCTTAAAGTTTTTCACACTTTCTGGTTGCAGGACAGACTCCGAACATTTTCGGATCAGAAAACGCCACGCCCATTCATCAAAACTGTCCATTTCGTGGAGATTCTTGACTGCGTTTACACAGCGTGACTTAAAAGTGCAATTGCTCCTCAAGCGCTTTCCCTGGCAGAATGTTGAAGCAGATTTCTAGTCTCGAAGGAGAACGAACGAATTTCCAGGGCATGCGAAATCCAGGTGACGCTTCAAAGGGTTTTTTCCAGTAAAAATCCCGCAATTCCTTCACACTCTGGACAAAGATTCTGGCGCTATCCAGGATTATCGAATTAATTCGAACAGACAAACAGCGGTGGAATTGAATCGAGTCTGGAATGACGAGCCGCATATATGTCGAAATCTCACAATGGATCCAGAGCCTGGAAAGGGAACCGATCTGGCAAACAGTGTTTCGGTCGCTTAATGGATTGGGAAGGCGGGTTTTAAAGCGGCGGCCTTTCATGTCCGAAGTGATTGCCAAAAACGCAAAAAAACAAAGCCATCGGCCCCCGATATGCAAGCAATTCCTTCCCTGGATATTCTGGACATTCTGGATCAGGTTGCCGTTCCATTCTATTATTTAGTTGAGTTTATTCGAATGAGCGCGGGAGTGGGCGGCCCAGGGAAAAGTTGGCATAAATTGCCACTGCATGGGGAGCAATTTCAAGAGGAGTTCGTTCTCCAGGTGGATAAAGGGCGGCAAAGGGGCGGCCGCATCCTTTCAAAGCGAAATGGGGAGTTTTATGCTAAAACTCAGTCGAATAACCGCGCGTGGAAAAGTTTAAAACTTTCGGCCGCATTTCTGCAAAGGAGTTCGAACCGTCCGACCGTAATCGATTTACGGGCAAAGTCAGATTTGGAAGTCGTGTTTTTTTTGTGAAGTGAAATGTGAAGGAGTTGACGTTGAGCAATCGGCTCTATTGGCTGCAATTGAGCAGCGAATCGTCGCTCCAAGTTTGGATGAATCGAGCTGAACTATAAAAGTCTTACCTTTGCTGAGCAGGAACAGGCCCAAAAGGAGCAGCTGAGGCCTCAGGTTGGACATCGCCTGCTGCACCTGCAATGCAAAGTTTTTTGTTAGAATGTGCCTGAGAGCTGGGGAACATTTCAAGTTGCTACTTGCCCTAGTTTGGGAGCTAGGGATTTTTGAAGGAGGTGGGGCAATGGGGTGAAGCTTAGTTTTGAGACCTGCATTGACTAGGCGGTAAAAAATCAGGATGACTGGTGAATTTTTTGAAACTCCTGCAGTATTTAGAGTGACGTCTCTTCTAAATGGTGCACAAGTTGCACTTTGATCCAAACTCTGGTGTGGGAGTTAGGAATTTTTAAAGTAGTTGGCACAAAAGAGATGAAACGTCCTTTTGAGACCTACATAGACTATGCGATAAAAAATCAGGAAGCGATCGAATTTTCTTTTATAACTCCTGCAGTGTTTAGGGTGAAGTGTCGTCTACGGAGGTCGAAAGTTTCATTTTGCTAAGTTCACTGGTTCGGGAGTTACGAATTTTTAAACAGATGGCGCAATAAGGATGCAGCTTAGTTTTGAGACCTGCATTGACTAGGCGGTAAAATATCAGGATGACTGGTGAATTTTTTGAAATTCCTGCAGTATTTAGGGTGGAGTCTCTTCTAAATGGTGCACAAGTTGCACTTTGATCCAAACTCTGGTGTGGGAGTTAGGAATTTTTAAAGTAGTTGGCACAAAAGAGATGAAACGTCCTTTTGAGACCTACATAGACTATGCGATAAAAAATCAGGAAGCGATTGAATTTTCTTTTGTAACTCCTGCAGTGTTTAGAGTGAAGTGTCGTCTACGAAGGTCGAAAGTTTCATTTTGCTAAGTTCACTGGTTCGGGAGTTACGAATTTTTAAACAGATGGCGCAATAAGGACGCAGCTTAGTTTTGAGACCTGCATTGACTAGGCGGTAAAATATCAGGATGACTGGTGAATTTTTTGAAATTCCTGCAGTATTTAGGGTGGCGTCTCTTCTAAATGGTGCACAAGTTGCACTTTGATCCAGACTCTGGTGTGGGAGTTAGGAATTTTTAAAGTAGTTGGCACAAAAAAGATGAAACGTCCTTTTGAGGCCTACATAGACTATGCGATAAAAAATCAGGAAGCGATCGAATTTTCTTTTGTAACTCCTGCAGTGTTTAGAGTGAAGTGTCTTCTAAGGAGGTCGAAAGTTTCATTTTGCTAAGTTCACTGGTTCGGGAGTTACGAATTTTTAAACAGATGGCGCAATAAGGACGCAGCTTAGTTTTGAGACCTGCATTGACTAAGCTGTAAAAAATCTGGGTGCTACCTGATTTTTTGCAAACTTCTGGAGTGTTTTGGGTGAAAACTCCTCGAAATCGCGCAAAAGTTTCCTCTCGCCCCGAGCTCTGGTTTGGAAGTTAGGAATTTTTTAAGTAGTTGGCCCAAAAGAGATGAAACGTTCTTTTGAGACCTACATAGACTATGGGGTAAAAAATCAGGATGGAGTTGAATTTTTTTTGTAACTGCTGCAGTGTTTAGAGTGTAGTGTCGTCTATGGAGGTCAAAAGTTTCATTTTTCTAAATTCGCTGGGTTGGGAGTTATGAATTTTGGAAACCGGTGGCGCATTTTGATGCAAAATTTTTCAACAGCAGCGTTTACTAGGATGCCAAAAATCAGGACTACGGGAGATTTTGACTAAATCTCTCAAATAGTTAGAACAATGCCGAGCCTAAAAACGGGTAAAGTTTCAAGTTGTAACTCCCGGATGTTGGGAAGTTACGAATTTTTAAAGCACATGACGAAAAAAAGAGAAAGCGTAGTTTCGAGGCCTACATTGACTGAGCAGTGGAAACTCCGCACGTTTCCTGATTTTCACCAAACTTTCGTCAGGTGTCACCACAAGCGTCTGCTACAGGGTGTGCAAGTTGCAAGTTACTGTCAACTCCCGTTGGGAAGTTGCGAATTTTTAAACAGTTGGTGTTTGACTGGAAAATTGGCAAGATTGTAAGCTTGTCAGCCCAAAAAAACTCTAAAGCTGCTGAAAACGTTTCGGCAACCAATCATCTTCAGGCTGCTTAGGGTTCGGTTTAATCCGATTACCATCCGAATTCCCCAAAATCGTTCGCGTATGCGGAAAACTGAGTTTCCGCACGCCAAACACATTGAGGAAACTGATCACGTCCGTTGCAAGTGGAGATTGAAGAGCCGCATTAGTGGCGAATGATGGACACTCGGACCGATTTGTTAATAAGTTTCGGCCCTCGAACCCTCCTCAGACGGCTGATCCCAACCTGCGTAACTTTGGAATGAAACCAGGCGGAAAATCCGGCTCCTCATCAATGCCACGAACGGAATCAATTCCGGGAAATCTTCGGGAAAAACTTTCCTTTAACCGGCGTGATTTATATTTGGGGGCGAATCGATGGGAGTTTGCGTGTGCATTTTCAAGTGAACGATATCATTTTTCCGGCCGATAAGTTCCGATTTAGGCCCGAATCGGTGAACTTTTCCCAACTTTTGAAGAACTTATCGGCCATTGAAGTCGGAATGGTCGGATTCAAAGTTGAAATCCGAAAATCGGGGAAAAACTCAATAATTTTTCCTGGCAACCTGGCAATTTTTTTATTTTTTCTGATTGCTTGGGACACTGGGAAGAGTTTTTGTCCCGTGGAGTTTTTGCGAAACTGGCTATGTTGGGGAGTTTTCGATCTGTGAAGCCTGAATGATTGGATTCAAAGTTGAGACCCTAAAACCTGGGAAAAACTGAGTAATTTGCATGGCAACGTTGATATTTTCGGCTGTATTCTGGTTGTCCAGGGCATTTGGAAATTTTTTTATGCAGATGATGCCAGAGTGAAAGTTGATGGTTAAGGAGAAATTTGGGTATTTACATTCGCTCAACTGTTGAACAGTGTTCCAGTAAAAACATATTGAAAACTAAATGTTCCGCAACAGCAACGTTGCAATATTTTGAATTTTCTGGTTTCTAAGGAAATTGTGAACCATTATGGTCTAGAAGATGGTAGCCGTAACATCGGTCGTTGGGGAGGTTTCGCGTTATAAACCTTCCAGTAATATATTTTACATGGAATTTAACAAAAATTGCAAATTTTACTTGGCAACGCCGCATTTTTTCAACGTTTTGTGGTCGGACTTGGAGTTTGGAAGAGTTTTTAGTAGAAACTCCACATAGTGAAACTCACAGGTTTGGGAGATTTTTGCATGTTTACACTTTGGTGACTGCTGGAGCACTTTCAAGTGAAAACTACCTGGAAACTGACTGGTTCTCAACCGTAATGTTGCATTTTTTGACATTTTCTGATTCCTAGGGACATTTGGAAGGTTCCTTGTCTAGTTAGTGTTGGCGCCAGCACGAACGGTTGAGGAGTTTTTGCAATGTAAAGCTTCCACCAAGAACTGCCGAGTTCAGTTGCGGAAAAATCGTCAATTTAACTTGGCAGTACTGCATTTTTTCAACGTTTTGTGGTGGTACTTGAGGTTTGGAATAGTTTTTGGTAGAACCTCCCCATAGTGAAACTCAAAGGTTTGGAAGATTTTTGCATGTTTTCACTCTGGTGACTGCTGAAGCACTTTCAAGTGAAAACTGTCCGGAAATAGACAGTTTTTCAATTGCGATGTTGCATTTTATGACATTTTCTCATTTCCAGGGACATTATCAAGGTTTTTGGTCTAGTGAATATTGTCGCTAACGGGAACGGTTGGGGAGTTTTTGCGATGTAAAGTCACCTCGAAACCGAAAAGTTTCGGCGCTCCAGTGAACCGCCCTCAGACATTCCGGGGATGAAATCCCATCAGTGTCTGCGCCCATAAAACCTTCGATAGAGACACCAGGCCGTAAATCGCTGTTTATTTATTTCGTTAGTCTGATTGGGGGGCGACAGTTTAAGACGACAATGGAGGGCCAATTTCGGATATCGATGGGACAATAATTCAGTCCTGCTGAAAGCAGAACGTCGCCGCTTTAATTCGGCCGGGAATATTTTCTGGATCGAAAAAGGGGGAACTAATTGGGACCGATCCTGACATGTTGGATGGCATTCCTGCTGGCAGGCGCTTCTTCTGAGGGACCAGAGCAGGACGAATTTAGAAATGGAAAAAAAACACAAAAGTGTGCCAGTCAACTGAATTATACGCGATTGGGGATTTTAATTAAAACGTCCTGCAAAGGATATTCAGTCCTGGATTTAATTAAGGGAGTCTTTATCCGACGGAGAATCGTTCAATCGCCAATGTCCATCACGTGCAGCACTAAGCACCGCAGGACGTCCGAACATTGCCCAAACGATCTGGATTTGCTTTCAATTTCCCATTGATTGAACGTCCTGGATTTTCAGCCCTTGCAGGCTTGTCCACTTGTTGTCCCGGCCATCGGACAGTCGGGGCTTTTGCAGGTTTCTTGGGACGGATTTTTTTCTGGGCGGTTGCCTCTTTGAATCCTCGTCTGAGGATGGTTTTTTGCTCGAAACCCGAAAATGCTGGGGAGATTGCAGGGCAAGGCTCGCCCGATGCGGGGAGCAATTTTGAGGTTTGAGGGAGTCCTGGTGGATTTTTGGCGAATTTTTAAAGTGCCCAGGTCATTTCGCTGAGGTTCACTACAATTCCATGGACTCACTTTCAAACCTTCAGAACCTCCAAACCAGGCCAACTGGGCGGTTGGGGCCTAGCCCGTTTTGTTGGGAAAACTATGCTCCATGTGTGGAGCGCTTTGGGTTGGAGTCGGTTTTTTGAGTGATTTTTCGCAATTTTTTTTAGGGGGCGTTGCCATTTGGCGATAGTTGGCCTCAATCTTGCACACTCACTTTCAAGCGCCCAGTACATCCAACGCAACGCATTTTGAGATCGAGCTTTTATGCCCTCTTGAAGAGTGGTGCTTCCTCTATTTGTGCAGTGATGGGTTGTTGAGTGGCCTTTTTGAGTGATTGCTGACAATATTTTTAAATTGACTTTGCCTTTTGGATGTGACAGGCTATAATTCTGAAGACTCACTTTCAATAGCCGATTACATCCAAACAAGAGCATTTGAAATATTAGCTTGAATGCAGTTTTGAAGGGAAAAGTATGCGCTATTAATGGTGTGGTTTGAGGTTGAGTAGCGTTTTTGAGTGATTTTTGGCGAATTTTTTTAGTTGACTTTGCCATTTGGCTGTGATTGGTAACAATCCTCTACACTCACTTTCAACCGCTTCGTCTGCTCCAGGCAGAGCAGTTGGGACGTTGAGTTTTATGAGATTTTCTAGAGGAAAGCATGGTTTATTTGTGCGAAGGTTTGAGTTGGACTGGCGCTCTTGAGTAATTTGTGAGGAATTTTTTTAGTTGACTCTGGCATTTGGCTGCGTTTAGCAACAATTCTGTCCACTCACTTTTAACCTCCGGGTGCATCCAACACAAGCGAGCTGGAGTATTGGTTGTTTGGCGATCTTATAGAGCAAAGTAGGCTTTATTCATAGTAAAGTTTGAGTTTGAGTGACGCTTTTGAGGAATTTTTGGCGAATTTTTTAATTTCACTTCGTCATTTTGTAGAGGTCGACGACATTTCTGTTGACTCACTTTTAACCTCCGGATGCATCCAACGGGGGCCATTTGGATGGTTGGTTATTTTGATTTTTCATAGAGTCAAGTGTGCTCTATTGATAGTCTGGTTTCTGGTTGAGTGAAATTTTCGAGAATTTTTTGGCAAATTTTTAAAATCCACTTTGTCATTTTGTAGAAATTCGCGACAATTCTGTACACTCACTTTTAACCTCCGGGTACATCCAACGTGGGGCATCTGGAGGGTTGGGATTTCGCTCTTTTATAGAGTCAAGTCTGCACTATCGATATTCTGGCTTGAGGTTGAGTGGCGGTTTTGAGAGATTTTTGGCGAATTTTTTAATTTCACTTCGTCATTTTGCAGAGGTCGACGACATTTCTGTTGACTCACTTTTAACCTCCGGATGCATCCAACGGGGGCCATTTGGATGGTTGGTTATTTTGATTTTTCATAGAGTCAAGTGTGCTCTATTGATAGTCTGGTTTCTGGTTGAGTGAAATTTTCGAGAATTTTTTGGCAAATTTTTAAAATCCACTTTGTCATTTTGTAGAAATTCGCGACAATTCTGTACACTCACTTTTAACCTCCGGGTACATCCAACGTGGGGCATCTGGAGGGTTGGGATTTCGCTCTTTTATAGAGTCAAGTCTGCACTATCGATATTCTGGCTTGAGGTTGAGTGGCGGTTTTGAGAGATTTTTGGCGAATTTTTTAATTTCACTTCGTCATTTTGCAGAGGTCGACGACATTTCTGTTGACTCACTTTTAACCTCCGGATGCATCCAACGGGGGCCATTTGGATGGTTGGTTATTTTGATTTTTCATAGAGTCAAGTGTGCTCTATTGATAGTCTGGCTTCTGGTTGAGTGAAATTTTCGAGAATTTTTTGGAAAATTTTTAAAATCCACTTTGTCATTTTGTATAAATTCACTTCAATTCTGTACACTCACTTTTAACCTCCGGGTACATCCAACCTGGGGCATCTGGAGGGTTGGGGTTTGGATCTTTTATAGAGTCAAGTCTGCACTATCGATATTCTGGCTTGAGGTTGAGTGGCGGTTTTGAGAGATTTTTGGCGAATTTTTTAAACTCAGTTGCAAACCTGAGAGCAGTTGACTACAATCTTGCAGGCTTGGTTTCAAACGTCCGGTACATCCATCTCAAGCTAAGTGGAAACTTGGCTTTTACACTGCTTGATAGAGAAAATAATCCGCTATTCTCTGGGAGGTTTGAGGTTTGAGTATCGATTTCGAGTGATTTTTGGCGAATTTTTCCAACTCACTTTACCAATCAGGCACGATTGGGCCCCAAAAAAAAATTGGCCTGTTCCGATCGAAAAGGGCGGCTTGGGAATCGGGGCCAATTTGCTGCAAAATGCGATTTACCCCCGTTTCACTTCCGAACACAGCAAACGAACCGGCCACGTCCGAAGCACATAAGCCGAAACGAAAACATCTCAAAGGCGAAAAATTCGCAGTGACTTATTTTCAATTTATTTCTTGCTCAAATTGGCCGGGTTTTGCCCGGCTTAAATTCCTGTCCAATCAGCCTAACGAAATAAACACACAGACACACAGGAAGACAATCGGATTTTGCTTGAAACGCGCCGAAAAAAATTGCAAATTTGCCTGGAAAATTTTTTAAATGTGAAAGTTCCGGATGTTTTATATAGGTTTTAAAGAGCCTGCCAGCGGCCCAATTGGGAAGTTTTCCGCGCAAAAATCCGAGCCAAATTGGCGAGGTTATAGGCAAAATGGCCCAACATTTTTTTTTTGGAAAAATGCCCCAAAAAACGCTTCTCTGGCCCCAGGGGGCCAAGGGCTTCCATTCAGAGCGAAAAAATCACAAAATTTTCCAGTTTTTTTTTATCCAAAAATAGTGTATCTTCCCAATGGAGCAAGTGAGCGACATGCGGTTTTTTCCATTAGGACGCCCAGGGAAATTCCCTACAAAACACTAAAAAAATTTGAAAAAAAAATCTGCGATTTTTCGAAAAAAACTGCAATAAACTGTCGGGCTACCTGCTGGTTACACTGGTATCCTTTTGCACTAAACCCACGGCAACACGGCGGCACTTTCAATCACTTCCCGAAGCGTAGCTGAGACTGTCCGGTAAGCGATGTCGGGATGCTGAGCGCCCGAAAGAGACTGAGGCGTCGGGAGCGTCGCAAGCCCCGTCGCTTTTGCCGGAATCGCGCAAGGGATGCATTTTGCAGTTGATGTTTTGTGTATTTTTGTTGGGGGCTTTGGGGCGCCCCCCCCAAAGTCTCCAAATGCCCGCCACTGCTGTCCCGGAATCTCAATTGCATCAGCTCTCGATTATGGACCCGGCCTGGTATTTATCGTCTTAGGCCCATTTCGTTTCTGGCCTCATACTGCTAGGCCTACAAAACTTTCTGCCCACAGAATTCATTGGCGCATTCACATTTAAGAATTAATTGCGCCCACCACTGGCCTGGTGGAGGGTGGGCGAGTTTGGTAGGCGGTAGCCCATGTGTTCCACTAGGGGTGGGCAAAATTTCACGGCGATGGCTCCCCAGTGGGGATTTTGGGGAATTTTTCCAATTTGGCTAGTGGCAAACTTTGACCAGACCAAAAATTGCAGTAAACTGAGTTTCACAATTTTTTTGCGCTGGAACCCGAAGTGGTCGGGTTGAGGAGTTTTGGCCAATTTGACCAAGGGGGGGATGCGTATTGGGGAGAAATTTGATGGGGGTGGGATTTGTGGGGAGCCTCTGGGGAATTTTTCCAATTTGGCTAGTGGCAAACTTTGACCAGACCAAAAATTGCAGTAAACTGAGTTTCACAATTTTTTTGCGCTGGAACCCGAAGTGGTCGGGTTGGGGGGTTTTGGCCCAAGTTGGCCAAGGGGGGGATGCGTGTTGGGGAGAATTTTCATGGGGGTGGGTTTTGTGGGGAGCCTCTGGGGAATTTATCCAGTTTGGCTAGTGGCAAATTTGGGTCATTGCAGTAAACTCAGTTTCCCAATTGTTTTCGCTGGAACCCAAAGTGGTCGGGGAGGGGGGTTTTGGCACAAATGGGCTAAGGGGGGGATGTGTGTTGGGGAAAAATTTTATAGGGGTGGGTCTCGTAGGGAACCTCTGGGGAATTTCTCCAGTTTGGCTAGTGGCAAACTTGGGCCATTGCAGTGAACTGAGTTTCACAATTGTTTTTCGCTGGAACCCGAGGTGGTGGGGAGGGGCGGCTTTTGCCCACGTTTCCCAAGGAGGAGATGTGGGTTGGGGAAAAAGTTCAGAAGCGTAGCTTTATTGGGGAGCATTGGGGGAGTTTTGGAATTTTTCGACCTGGCAAAGTTGGCTCGAGTCTGTGTAATCGAATTCAATAATTATTTTCTCCTGAACCAAAACAGTTGTCGAAAATATAATTGCGTCGGAATATTCCCAGGGTCTTCGAGTCAGTTCCCAGAAGAAATAAAACCCAAGGATCTAATTTTTTTGGGAAAATTTGGGAAATTTGTGAAATTTCCAATTCTGTTCAAATGGTTCAATCCAGTGTAATCAACTAAAAAAAATTATTGCCCTGGAACCAAGACAGGTGGCGCCTTGCGGGTTTCTCCAGAAGTGAGCTGATCAGCTGCGGTACATTCACAAAAAAACCCTAGTCAGCAACGGTTAAAGGGGCGACTTGGGGAATTTTTGAAATTTGCTACCTCGCAGAGTTGGCTCCACCTTGGGCACTCAACTTCAAAAATTATTTCCTCCGGCACCCTAGCAGCTAGAGCCATGCGGTTTTCAGCCGAATGTAGCGGAGAGCTGCGGGTGTAGGCGAAAAAAAAATCAGGTAGCTGAGTGCTATCGCTAGGCAGCTACGTAAGTAATTACCAGTTGACGCATGGTCATAGTAACAGCAAACTCTTTCAGTCAATTCAGCTGCTTCTTCCTCCACTAAGTGGACGATGTTTATGTATTTAACTCAGCGCTCAGAACAATAGCGCAGCGCACAGCGACAAACACCCCATATGCATATTTATAGCGCCCGCTGTGCGGATTAAGTTTAAATTGCTGGATGCAAAACTACGTAAATTTGCTGGGGGATCGTTTATTTGTTTGGGGGCCCGATACAAAGCGCGGATTCTCCATTAGGGCGCAAATCGACGAGTTTTGAAATTTAATGGAAAACTACCCCCGTTTCGAGCCTTTTCCCGGTTAGCTATCAGGATCATCATCAGGCAGCCAAACGAAAATAATGAAGCCAAGACTGAAAGTGCGCACAGAGAGAGGAGAAAATGGGCAAAATCGCGAAAGATAAAACAAAACAGATAAAGATAACATTCGGCGTGCTCCTTTTTATCTGGCGAAGTTCTCGATGCGAATTACGTAAGCAACGAGGTGCAGAAGAAGCGCGGCACCAAATTACGTCTCTATTTTATCATTTAGATTGGGAATTAAGCGTTTTTCTAATCCCATTTCGCGTTGACTTAATTAAAAGGGCGACTGGATAATTAATAGCGCCGCCCACTTTGCAGGTCGCCCTTTTTCTGGATCGATGCATTTTTCCCAATTGAGTCTTCAATGGAAGATCAAAGTGACTGGAAATCCATGATGGAGGCCTGGATCGGCTCAGATTGTTCACATTGTGGGGCCAATAATAAATAAGGGCGACCGCTTCGTTCGAATCCATTATTGTCGATCGGTCGAACGGTTTTGGGTTCCGGTTGCATTATTGTTGCTGTTCACGATGCGAATCATTAACTGCGACATTTTTCACTGGCTCAACCTGCCAATAATTGGCCAGATTCACTTGCAAAGCCAGCAAATCGCCTGGATTAATTCCGGCGTTGCATTTTTGGGTTTAGGATTTTTTTTTGAAAAATCCAGCAGTGAAGCACCCCTGCGGGGTTTACTGCCCGAAAAGCTAGTAGTTGCTCGATATTTGGGGAAATTTTCAGGCCGCTGGCGGGCCAGGGGGGGATTTGGGGGGGTTTTGAAGTTTGATGGCAGGCAAAGTTGGCTCACTGTTGTTGGGAGCAGTTGAATTTTTTTCTCGCAATCTGGCACCGGTACGGCCCTGGGGGTTTTACTGGCGCCCAGGGCTGGCTTTGGGCGATGTTTGGTGAAATTTTCAGATCAATGGCTTTTCAGAACAGAGTTTGGCGAATTTTTGAAAATGAGTGCATGGCAAAGTTGGCTCAGAGCAGTTAAGGAAAACTCAAATTTTAGTTTTTTCCTAACTGGGTCTAATACGGCCCTGCAAGTTCTCCTGTCTAATAGACAGTGGTTGTGTAGACATTTGGTGAAATTTTCAAAGCCATGGCTTTCCATGATCGAGTTGGGTGATTTTTTGAAAATGTGTGGATGGCAAAGTTGTTTCATTGCACTTAAGGAAAATTCAAAAATTTTTCTCTGCCAAACTGTTTCGAGTGCGGCCCTGAAAATTTTATTGACGCACAGGGTTGGACTTGGAGGACATTTGGTAAAATTTTCGAATCGATGGCTGTTCAGGGCGCAGTTTGCCAAATTTTTCAAAATGAGTGCATGGCAAAGTTGACTCAGTGCAGTAAGGAAAACTCCAATTTTTGTTTTTTCCTAACTGGCTCCAATACGGACCTGTACGTTCTCCTGTCAAATAGATAATGGTTGTGTGGATATTTGGTAAAATTTTCAAACCGATGGCTTTGCAGGGCCGAGTCGGGGGAATTTTTGAAAATGGGTGGATGGTAAAGTTGGCTCATTGCACTTAAGGAAAATTCAAACATTTTTTTCTGCCAAGCTGTCTCAAGTGCGGCCCTGAAAATTTTGTTGCCAAACAGGATTGGCTTTGGGGTATATTGGGTGAAATTTTCAGCCCGATGACTTTTTAGAGTGGAATTTCGGTGCTCAGCAGTGCTAAGCCCAACTCAAAAATTTTTTGCGTCCGAACCTGGCCTGGTACGGTCCTGTCAGTTGCTGCCTCGAATAGAACATGCTTTTCTTAATTTTAAGGTAAAATTCCCAAAGAAATGGGTTTTCAGGCTGAAATTTGCGATTCTTTTAAAATCTTTGGGAATGGCAGAGTTGACTCATCACAGCAAAGGTATATAAAAAAGTATTTCCTACCAAACCACCCCCAATACGGACCTGGGGCTTCAGCCAGCCAATAGGGCTGCGCCTGCGCTACATTGGCTCAAACTGGCGAGGACATGGTTTTACAGGGCCGGATTTGGGAATTTTTTTAACTTGAGTGGTTGGCAAAGTTGGATTCACACTGTTCACCAACGTTTAAAAATTAATTTCTCGCGAACCAGTTCCGATAGCCAATTGATTTTTTCACTAATTTTTCGCCAATCGTGTGGGCTTTCAAGAGGAGAATCACCGTTGGGCCATCGGGGCAATGTTGCCGGTTGCCGCCCTTTTTCCCCAGCTCCCAAGAATTTTCTCCCAGTCACTTCAGAAGCAAGCAAATCGGTTAAGCGAGCAACCGGAGTGGAAATGAAATGGGCCTTAACCAGGCCGGTAATCAGCGTCTGTGCCCGCTTGCAACTATTCCATCATTTCCACTCAAAGAACTTTAAAAACTTCCATTTTTCTGCGATGGATCGAGGGCAGAGTGGGTGGAAAAGCTTCCGACTCCAGCGACTCCACTCGACTTTAATTAAACTCCTCGTGTTCCGGCAAAGATTTAATTATAAAAGGTCGGACATAACTTTGCGCGAAACCGAGATTAATTTCAAAACTATGCGGTATGTGAAAAATGTTCCTACTTAAACTGCTCAAACTCGCATTGAGTGTTCGATTTTTTTTTTGGGCGCTCATTTTTCGCCGGACTTAAATCATCCCGAACGTGGAATTTCGATGAATTTTCCCAACTAAATCGACTAAATGGTGGCTCATTTTGCACATCGAACAACAATGGAGGTTGCCAGAAGGCAAATTGGCAGTAATTCGAAGCACAAACGCGCATCGCATGCGGCCACTAATATTTATCCAGTTGTGTCCGAATTTATTTGCCGGGGAATTCGCATAATTTCGCCCGATACCGATGTTTACGCAATTTTGCGGTTAGTCGACATTGCAAATTCGGTTTTACAACCGGTTGGGCCGCGGTGTGTGTCTCTGGTATGGACTCGCTAGCCCTAAGGCTGATGCGTATGGTTCTAAGTCGGTTTGTTGGGAACTTGGAATTTTTTTCCACTTGCCCCTTTGGGGCTAGTCAATTGGTTCTTGTGTATGTTGGCACCCCTCGTAGGGGCTATACGTGGAAAAAATTTCAACCCTCTAACTCAACGCGTTCAGGAGTTATGGCAGTTTGGTCCAGAGTTTGCACTCGAAGAAGGTTTTCGTCGTTGACTCAAATTCAAATTTTTTAAAAATTCATCCAGAGTCGGTAGAAAGTGGAAACTTGCACACACTCATACACTCTCTATGAGGAATTTCCTGTAAAAAATTCAACTCTCTAACTCAACTAGTTCAGGATTTATGACAGTTTATTCCAGAGTTTAGTGTCGAAGGAGGTTTTCGTCGTTGACTCAAATTCAAATTTTTTAAAAATTCATCCAGAGTCGGTAGAAAGTGGAAACTTGCACACACTCAAACACTCTCTATGAGGAATTTCCTTTAAAAAATTCAACTCTCTAACTCAACTAGTTCAGGATTTATGACAGTTTATTCCAGAGTTTAGTGTCGAAGGAGGATTTCGTCGTTGACTCAAATTCAATTTTTTTTAAATTCATCCAGAGTCGGTAGAAAGTGGAAACTTGCACACACTCAAACACTCTCTATGAGGAATTTCCTTTAAAAAATTCAACTCTCTAACTCAACTAGTTCAGGATTTATGACAGTTTTTTCCAGAGTTTAGTGTCGAAGGAGGTTTTCGTCGTTGACTCAATTTCCAAATTTTTTAAAAATTTATCCAGACTCGGTAGAAAGTGGAAACTTGCACACACTCAAACACTCTCTATGAGGAATTTCCTTTAAAAAATTCAACTCTCTAACTCAACTAGTTCAGGATTTATGACAGTTTATTCCAGAGTTTAGTGTCGAAGGAGGATTTCGTCGTTGACTCAAATTCAAAATTTTTAAAAATTCATCCAGACTCGGTAGAAAGTGGAAACTTGCACACACTCAAACACTCTCTATGAGGAATTTCCTTTAAAAAACTCAACTCTCTAACTCAATTAGTTCAGGATTTATGACCGTTATCCAGAGTTTAGTGTCGAAGGAGGGATTTCGTCGTTGACTCAAATTCAAAATTTTTAAAAAATTCATCCAGACTCGGTAGAAAGTGGAAACTTGCACACCCACTCAAACACTCTCTATGAAGAATTCCTTTGAAAAATTCAACTCTCTAACTCACTACTTCAGGATTTATGACAGTTTTTTCCACAGTTTAGTGTCGAAGGAGGTTTTCGTCGTTGACTCAAATTCAATTTTTTTTTAAAATTCCATCCAGAGTCGCTAGAAGAGGAGAACTTGCACACCCAAATAGATTCCGTAGGGAGTAATTTGACAGAAAAAATTCAACCCTCCAACTCAACTACTTCAGGATTTATGACGGTCTTTCCCGAGTGTAGTGTCGAAGGAGGTTTTCGTCGTCGACCTTAAATAAAAAATTTCTCAAAATTCCTCCAAACTTGTTACCGATTGGAAGCTTTCACACTTTAACGCAGCCACTGAGGAGGATTAAACAGGAAAAACTCAAGTGTCCATCTTTTCAACTCCCAGAGTTACAGCGGGATGTTTGAGAGATGGCAAACGACAAAGTTTCAATCGTCGTCTCAAATTCAAAAATTTCTCAAAATTCCTCTAAACTAGTTACCGATTGGAAGCTTTCACACTTTAACGCAGCCTACTGAGGAGGATTAAACAGAGAAAACTCAAGTGTCCATCTTTTCAACTCCCAGAGTTACAGCGGGGATGTTTGAGAGTTGGCAAACGCCCAAGTTTCAATCGTCGTCTCAAATTCAAAATTTCTCAAAATTCCTCCAAACCTAGTTACCGATTGGAAGCTTTGACACTTTAACGCAGCTACTGAGGAGGATTAAACAGGAAAAACTCAAGTGTCCATCTTTTCAACTCCCAGAGTTACAGCGGGATGTTTGAGAGTTGGCAAACGTCCAAAGTTTAAATCGTCGTACTCAAATTCAAAAATTTCTCAAAATTCCTCCAAACTAGTTACCGATTGGCAACTTTGACACTTTAACGCAGCCACTGAGGAGGATTAAACAGGAAAAACTCAAGTGTCCATCTTTTCAACTCCCAGAGTTACAGCGGGATGTTTGAGAGATGGCGAACGACAAAGTTTCAATCGTCGACTCAAATTCAAAAATTTCTCAAAATTCTCCAAACTAGTTACCGATAGGCAACTTTGACACTTTAACGCAGCCTACTGAGGAGGATTAACAGGAAAAACTCAAGTGTCCAACTTTTCAACTCCCAGAGTTACAGCGGGATGTTTGAAGAGTTGGCAAACGACAAAGTTTCAATCGTCGTCTCAAATTCAAAAATTTCTCAAAATTCCTCCAAACTAGTTAGCGATTGGAAACTTTGACACTTTAACGCAGCTACTGAGGAGGAATTAAACAGGAGAAACTCAAGTGTCCATCTTTTCAACTCCCAGAGTTACAGCGGGATGTTTGAGAGTTGGCAAACGACCAAAGTTTCAATCGTCGTCTCAAATTCAAAAATTTCTCAAAATTCCTCCAAACTAGTTAGCGATTGGAAACTTTGACACTTTAACGCAGCTACTGATGAGATTAAACAGGAAAAACTCAAGTGTCCATCTTTCAACTCCCAGAGTTAGCAGCGGGATGTTTGAGAGTTGGCAAACGCCAAAGTTTCAATCGTCGACTCAAATTCAAAAATTTCTCAAAATTCCTCCAAACTAGTTACCGATTGGAAACTTTGATACTTTAACGCAGCTACTGAGGAGGATTAATCAGGAAAAAACTCAAGTATCCCATCTTTTCAACTCCCAGAGTTACAGCGGGATGTTTGAGAGTTGGCAAACGCAAAGTTTCAATCGTCGTCTCAAATTCAAAAATTTCTCAAAATTCCTCCAAACTAGTTACCGATTGGAAACTTTGACACTTTAACGCAGCTACTGAGGAGGATTAATCAGGAAAAACTCAAGTGTCCATCTTTTCAACTCCCAGAGTTACAGCGGGATGTTTGAGAGTTGGCAAACGACAAAGTTTCAATCGTCGTCTCAAATTCAAAAATTTCTCAAAATTCCTCCAAACTAGTTACCGATTGGAAACTTTGACACTTTAACGCAGCCACTGAGGAGGATTAAACAGGAAAAACTCAAGTGTCCATCTTTTCAACTCCCAGAGTTACAGCGGGATGTTTGAGAGTTGGCAAACGCCCAAGTTTCAATCGTCGTCTCAAATTCAAAAATTTCTCAAAATTCCTCCAAACTAGTTACCGATTGGAAACTTTGACACTTTAACGCAGCTACTGAGGAGGATTAAACAGGAAAAACTCAAGTGTCCATCTTTTCAACTTCCAGAGGCACAGCGGGATGTTTGAGAGTTGGCGAACGCGAAAGTTTCAATCGTCGACTCAAATTCAAAAATTTCTCAAAATTCCTCCAAACTAGTTAGCGGTTGGAAACTTCCACACATTAAAGCCACTGATTGGGAGTATGTGAAAAAAGAAACGCAAATTCCCTACTGATCTCCTGAAGCTCATAATCTGGCTCACAACAGGATTGTTGTTGTTCCAAGACGGGCGCCAGTTTTTCCACGACAAAAATGAACGAATTTTTCCTCCACGAAGAACCAGCGCGTTTTTGTCTGTCTCTATTAATCCTCGGGCGGCGCCCCGTCAAACGCCACAAGACGGGGGGCCGGAAAAGGGCGACCGATCATTAATTTAATTTTGAAGTTAACTGTCGCAGGCAACGCGTATCTTTCACCATATTAATCCGGACGTCATGCGAACCATTTAAAAAGTCACAAGATGAATAAAGCCATTGAAAATGCGCTACAAATTTAAATGATTAATTAAGGGGGACGTTGACGGCCAACGACGGCACCGTTCCGGAAGTAACTCAATAAGAAAAAGATGCCGGGAGGGCGGCGCACCACCTTGCCGATAACCGTTCGCCATTTTTATTGACGTGCCGCTTCATTATTATGACAAGTGGACTGGTGACAGCGGACACGTGACTGTTGACATGTGACAGGCGACCGTTGACATTTGACACACATTAGGGGAGTTTTCCGAGGGGAAAAATGGCAAACCAGCAAATATTTGCCATTCTATTCCATTTGCGGGCGACTGATCGAATCCATCAGCGCCAGTAAATCAGCTGCAAAGTAGAAACTCGATCCGCAAAAGTGACGTCGACGTGCACCGGCTTGTATCGACAAGCTCTTTTCGCGGCAACATTCGGCCCCTCTAAATAAACGGAGTTTACATGCGAAATCGTGCTCAATGTTTGCCAACTTTTCCTTTGCAAGCGGGAACTTTGATGGCAACTTTACCGGGATAAACTCGATTCTGGACTCTTTGGTTGTCCAATGCAGGCCCATCCCGGACGGCTGAATTTGAAATTTTGCGATATTTCAGGGCGAAAAGCTTCGGTTTTTGGGGTGGTTGCAGCTGCCTGCTGACAAAGTGCTTTCGCGAACTTCACGGTCGCGAAAACCAGAGAAAAAGTCATTTGAGCTCAAAAAGTACCGAAACAAAATGTGAGGGCAATTTACTAGGCTTTCAGAAAATGCAAAAAAGTGCAGTGTTGCCGGTGCAACTAAGCGAGTTTTGATGGGATTTGCACCAAAACACTCCCTGAGCAGCTGGAAAAGTTCCTTAACTGCAAACTCCCAAATGGGTTCACTTTGGGATGCGACCTTATGCACGAAATATCTTTCATTTGGTATTAAAAAAATAAATGGCACACAATATTGCAGTGTTGCTGCGCAAAAAAGGCGATTTTCCTGGATGTTTGCAGTTGAAATTTGCAAAAAACAGTTCAAAAACTTCAAGTCCAAAAAAACCACTCAAAATCTCATTTCATCGTTGTTGTGATTTAAACCAAAAATGCGTCAAATATCATAATTGTTCCGAAAAAGTGAAAAAAATGCGGCGTTGCCCGTGAAAAAAGGCGATTTTTCTTGCTGTTTACAGCAGAACCTTTCCAAAGCAGTTAGTGAAAGTTGTATCCCCACAAAACACCAAAACTCTAAAGTTTAGAATGACACTTTATGATGGAAATATCTTGCACTTTCCACAGTAAATACAAATTCATCAAAACAAATGCAGTGTTGCCACGCAAACAGGTGGATTTTCTGGGAGTTAACGCCTGAGCTTGAACAAGCCATTTCAAAAAGTTCAAGGTCGAAAAAAACACACTAAACATCATTTTACCCCAGTCTCTGCTGCAACAAAACATGTCACAAACGTTCCAAGCTGTCAAAAAATTTCAAAAAACTGCAGTGTTGCCTTGCAAATAAGGAACTTTTGCTGAATGTTTACAGTTCAAGAGGTAAAAGTGGTTTCAAAAAGTTCAACGTTGGAAACAGCACACTAAACATCGTTTCACCTTAATGGCTGTTGAAACAAAAGATGTAGAAAACGTCATCAACTTCCAACAAATGCCAAAAACGCACAGTGTTTCCGTGCAAATAAGTCGATTTTCTTGGTTGATGGCGGTTGAAGTCCGTAGAATCAGTTTCAAAAAGTTCGAGGTCAAGAAAAACACAGCAAATGTCATTTTAGTGGAGTGCATATTGAAAGAAAAGCTGTCGAAAACGTCATGGGCTTTCAAAAAAAACCAAAAAAATGCAGTGTTGCCTAGCGAATAAGTCAATTTTCTTAGATGTTTGCAGCTGCGCTTGTAAACGAACTTTCAAAAAGTTCACGGTCATGAAAAACAAACTAAATGGAATTTTAGGCTAGTGACTATTAAAACAAAAGCTGTCGAAACTTCACGGGCTTTCAAAAATACCAAAAAAATGCAGTGTTGCCTAGCGAATAAGTCAATTTTCTTAGATGTTTGCAGCTGCGCTTGTAAACGAACTTTCAAAAAGTTCACGGTCATGAAAAACAAACTAAATGGAATTTTAGGCTAGTGACTATTAAAACAAAAGCTGTCGAAAACTTCACGGGCTTTCAAAAAATACCAAAAAAATGCAGTGTTGCCGAGCAAATAAGTCCATTTTCTTAGATATTTGAAGCTGCGCTTGTAAACGCACTTTCAAAAAGTTCAATGTCAAGAAAAACACACTAAATGGAATTTTAGGCTAGTGACTATTAAACAAAAGATGTCGAAAACTTCACGGGCTTTCAAAAATACCAAAAAAATGCAGTGTTGCCGAGCAAATAAGTCCATTTTCTTAGATGTTTCCAGCTGCGCTTGTAAACGCACTCTTCAAAAATTTCAATGTCAAGAAAAACACACTAAATAGGAATTTTAGGCTAGTGACTATTAAAACAAAAGCTGTCGAAAACTTGCACGGGCTTTCAAAAATACCAAAAAAATGCAGTGTTGCCCGCAAATAAGTCCATTTTCTTAGATGTTTCCAGCTGCGCTTGTAAACGCACTTTCAAAAAGTTCAATGTCAAGAAAAACACACTAAATGGAATTTTAGGCTAGTGACTATTAAAATAAAAGCTGTCGAAAACTTCACGGGCTTTCAAAAAATACCAAAAAAATAGCAGTGTTGCCGAGCAAATAGTCCATTTTCTTAGATGTTTCCAGCTGCGCTTGTAAACGCACTTTCAAAAAGTTCAATGTCAAGAAAAACACACTAAATGGAATTTTAGGCTAGTGACTATTAAAACAAAAGCTGTCGAAAACTTCACGGGCTTTCAAAAAATACCAAAAAAAATGCAGTGTTGCCGAGCAAATAAGTCCATTTTCTTAGATGTTTCCAGCTGCGCTTGTAAACGCACTTTCAAAAAGTTCAATGGTCAAGAAAACACACTAAATGGAATTTTAGGCTAGTGACTATTAAAAACAAAAGCTGTCGAAAACTTCACGGGCTTTCAAAAAATACCAAAAAAATGCAGTGTTGCCGAGCAAATAAGTCCATTTCTTAGATGTTTCCAGCTGCGCTTGTAAACGCACTTTCAAAAAGTTCAATGTCAAGAAAAACACACTAAATGGAATTTTAGGTTAGTGACTATTAAAACAAAAGCTGGTCGAAAACTTCACGGCTTTCAAAAAATACCAAAAAAAATGCAGTGTTGCCGAGCAAATAAGTCCATTTTCTTAGATGTTTCCAGCTGCGCTTGTGAACGCACTTTCAAAAAGTTCACGTCAAGAAAAACACACTAAATGGAATTTTAGGCTAGTGACTACTAAAACAAAGCTGTCGAAAACTTCACGGGCTTTCAAAAATACCAAAAAAATGCAGTGTTGCCGAGTAAATAAGTCCATTTTCTTAGATGTTTCCAGCTGCGCTTGTGAACGCACTTTCAAAAAAGTTCAACGTCAAGAAAAACACACTAAATGGAATTTAGGCTAGTGACTATTAAAACAAAATCTGTCGAAAACTTCACGGGCTTTCAAAAAAGACCAAAAAAATACAGTGTTGCCGAGCAAATAAGTCCATTTTCTTAGATGTTTCCAGCTGCGCTTGTAACGCACTTTCAAAAAGTTCAATGTCAAGAAAAACACACTAAATTGAATTTTAGGCTAGTGACTATTAAAACAAAAGCTGTCGAAAACTTCACGGGCTTTCAAAAAATACCAAAAAAATGCAGTGTTTGCCGAGCAAATAAGTCCATTTCTTAGATGTTTCCAGCTGCGCGTGTAAACGCACTTTCAAAAAGTTCAATGTCAAGAAAAACACACTAAATAGAATTTTAGGCTAGTGACTATTCAAACAAAAGCTGTCGAAAACTTGACGGGCTTTCAAAAAATACCAAAACAATGCAGTGTTGCCCCGCAAATAAGTCCATTTTCTTAGATGTTTCCAGCTGCGCTTGTAAACGCACTTTCAAAAAGTTCAATGTCAAGAAAAAACACACTAAATGAATTTTAGGCTAGTGACTATTAAAATAAAAGCTGTCGAAAACTTCACGGGCTTTCAAAAATACAAAAAAATACAGTGTTGCCGAGCAAATAAGTCCATTTTCTTAGATGTTTCCAGCTGCGCTTGTAAACGCACTTTCAAAAAGTTCAATGGTCAAGAAAAAACAACACTAAATGGAATTTAGGCTAGTGACTATTAAAAAACAAAAGCTGTCGAAAACTTCACACGGGCTTTCAAAAAATACCAAAAAATGCAGTGTTGCCGAGCAAATAAGTCCATTTTCTTAATGTTTTCCAGCTGCGCTTGTAAACGCACTTTCAAAAAGTTCAATGTCAAGAAAAACACACTAAATGGAATTTTAGGCTAGTGACTATTAAAACAAAAGCTGTCGAAAAAACTTCACGGGCCTTTCAAAAAATACCAAAAAAATACAGTGTTGCCGAGCAATAAGTCCATTTTCTTAGATTGTTCCAGCTGCGCTTGTAAACGCACTTTCAAAAAGTTCAATGTCAAGAAAAACACACTAAATGGAATTTTAGGCTAGTGACTATTAAAACAAAGCTGTCGAAAAACTTCACGGGCTTTCAAAAAATACCAAAAAAATGCAGTGTTTGCCGAGCAAATAAGTCCATTTTCTTAGATGTTTTTCCAGCTGCGCTGTAAACGCACTTTCAAAAAGTTCAATGTCAAGAAAAACACACTAAATGGAATTTTAGGCTAGTGACTATTAAAACAAAAAGCTGTCGAAAACTTCACGGGCTTTCAAAAAAATACCAAAAAAATGCAGTGTTGCCGAGCAAATAAGTCCATTTTCTTAGATGTTTCCAGCTGCGCTTGTAAACGCACTTTCAAAAAGTTTCAATGTCAAGAAAACACACTAAATGGAATTTTAGGTTAGTGACTATTAAAACAAAAGCTGTCGAAAACTTCACGGGCTTTCAAAAATACCAAAAACATGCAGTGTTGCCGAGCAAATAAGTCCATTTTCTTAGATGTTTCCAGCTGCGCTTGTGAACGCACTTTCAAAAAGTTCAACGTCAAGAAAAACACACTAAATGGAATTTTAGGCTAGTGACTACTAAAACAAAAGCTGTCGAAAACTTCACGGGCTTTCAAAAAATACCAAAAAAATGCAGTGTTTGCCGAGTAAATAAGTCCATTTTCTTAGATGTTTCCAGCTGCGCTTGTGAACGCACTTTCAAAAAGTTCAACGTCAAGAAAAACACACTAAATGGAATTTAGGCTAGTGACTATTAAAACCAAATCTGTCGAAAACTTCACGGGCTTTCAAAAAATACCAAAAAAAATACAGTGTTGCCGAGCAAATAAGTCCATTTTCTTAGATGTTTCCAGCTGCGCTTGTAAACGCACTTTCAAAAGTTCAATGTCAAGAAAAAACACACTAAATTGAATTTTAGGCTAGTGACTATTAAAACAAAAGCTGTCGAAAACTTCACCGGGCTTTCAAAAAATACCAAAAAAATGCAGTGTTGCCGAGCAAATAAGTCCATTTTCTTAGATGTTTCCAGCTGCGCTTGTAAACGCACTTTCAAAAAGTTCAATGTCAAGAAAAACACACTAAATGGAATTTTAGGTTAGTGACTATTAAACAAAAGCTGTCGAAAACTTCACGGGCTTTCAAAAAATACCAAAAAAAATGCAGTGTTGCCTAGCAAATAAGTCCATTTTCTTAGATGTTTCCAGCTGCGCTTGTGAACGCACTTTCAAAAAGTTCACGTCAAGAAAAACACACTAAATGGAATTTTAGGCTAGTGACTATTAAAACAAAAGCTGTCGAAAACTTCACGGGCTTTCAAAAAATACCAAAAAAAATACAGTGTTGCCGAGCAAATAAGTCCATTTTCTTAGATGTTTCCAGCTGCGCTTGTAAACGCACTTTCAAAAAGTTCAATGTCAAGAAAAAGACACTAAATGGAATTTTAGGCTAGTCACTATTGAAACAAAATCTGTCGAAAACTTCACGGGCTTTCAAAAATACCAAAAAAATGCAGTGTTGCCGAGCAAATAAGTCCATTTTCTTAGATGTTTCCAGCTGCGCTTGTAAACGCACTTTCAAAAAGTTCAATGTCAAGAAAAAGACACTAAATGGAATTTTAGGCTAGTCACTATTGAAACAAAATCTGTCGAAAACTTCACGGGCTTTCAAAAATACCAAAAAAATGCAGTGTTGCCGAGCAAATAAGTCCATTTTCTTAGATGTTTCCAGCTGCGCTTGTAAACGCACTTTCAAAAGTTCAATGTCAAGAAAAACACACTAAATGGAATTTTAGGCTAGTGACTATTAAAACAAAAGCTGTCGAAAACTTCACGGGCTTTCAAAAAATACCAAAAAAATGCAGTGGTTGCCGAGGCAAATAAGTCCATTTTCTTAGATGTTTCCAGCTGCGCTTGTAAACGCACTTTCAAAAAGTTCAATGTCAAGAAAAACACACTAAATGGAATTGTAGGCTAGTGACTATTAAAAACAAAAGCTGTCGAAAACTTCACGGGCTTTCAAAAAATACCAAAAAAATGCAGTGTTGCCGAGCAAATAAGTCCATTTTCTTAGATGTTTGAAGCTGCGTTTGTAAACGCATTTTCAAAAAGTTCACAGTCAATAAAAGCACACTAAATATCCTTTTAGTCGAGTAACTATTTAAACAAAAGCTGTTCAAAACTTTATAAGCTTTCCAGAAATGGCCAAAAAATGAGGTTTGAAAAAAAACTGAAGGTTTAAAATATCTCTGGCAATTTTCAAATGTGATAACCTTCCTATATTATCTGCACTGTTCTGCGATTCAATGTAAACAAAAAAGGGACCGAATTCCTTGATATCATAAAAAAAGCAATAAGCTGCATTAAGCAGCTAATTGTTTAGTAAAAAGCAAGCGCGCAAAATGAAAGCTCAATGGAAAAAAAGCTATGTCGCAGAATATAAGCTCAACTCACCAAAAATTATTCTTCGTCAAGGATCACTACAACACACTTATTAGTACTAGCGATAACCCCGAGCGATAGGAATAGGAAGAGTGTGTTGAAAACTTTATAAGCTTTCCAGAAACTGCCAATAAATGCGGTGTTGCCGTGCAAATAAAAAAATGTTGCTCGTTGTTTGCAGTTGAAGATTGAAAAACTGATTTCAAACTGTTTAAGGCCACAAATTCGACACAAAGAACCATTTTACGTTCAACGCCATCACAACAAAAAATATTAATTGGGGGACAGAGAAGCCGAATATGTAAAAAAATTGCGGCGTTGCCTTGAAAAATACCCGACTTTTGCTCGGGGTTTGCATTTGAAGATGTAAAAGTGTTTGCAAAAAGTTGACGTCCAAAAAAGCAGCAGAACGAGTAATTTTAGCCTGAACACCAGTAAAAGCAAAAATGCGACCAATTGGCCAAAGAATCGGAAAATTGCAAAAAAAAGCGATGTTGCCTTGAAAAATACCCGACTTTTGTTCGGGATTTGCATTTGAAGATGTAAAAGTGTTTGCGAAAAATTCAAAGTCAAAAAACCCACACAAAGAGGAATTTTATCCCGAACACCATCCGAAGCGAAAATGTGCCGCACGCAAAAATTGCGGTGTTGCCACTGAAATTTCCCAGCTTTCCCGAATTTCCTGTAGATGGTTCCACTTGCAAATACTGCCAAGCCACTCAGTTTGTACATAATCTCTGCGTGAACATACAGAGTGTTTGCCTTTGCAGGCCCAGTTCTTTCGAGCTGATCCAACAAAAGGTTAAATCCGAGTCAGGGGGCCGGAATAAAGAGCTCGCTGGTCCGGCAAACATTTGCATAAGAGAAAAGCGAGCGGGCAAAAGCAAATCCAGGCTGGTCGCCAATGATTAATGATGAGAAATGACAAAATTGATTGCCTTCGAGGTCGAGCGGCCGCACCATTCA
Source organism: Dendroctonus valens (assembly GCA_024550625.1). Classification (NCBI taxonomy): domain Eukaryota; kingdom Metazoa; phylum Arthropoda; class Insecta; order Coleoptera; family Curculionidae; genus Dendroctonus; species Dendroctonus valens. Next base: position 457,734 of record JAJTJO010000700.1, read on the forward strand.
ACGTTTAAAGTCGTTTGGATCCGGCACTAAACCAATATTCCCCCATCGATGTTTGCCGTCGATAAACAGGTGGATGAATATTTCATGAGTGTTTGGAAATATGAAAAGACCGCCAAGGGTGGTCCTGGTCGACCCAAAGTCGAGCCGAACGCTCTCTCTATTTATGTCATTAAATTTGCAAACGGAGAAGCGGAAGCCTGGAAAACTGGGCAAGATTTTATGGGGAAACTGAACTGATTGCCCCACAACGAAAGAGCCTCGATGTCTCTGTCTGTCTGTCCCTGTGTGTGTGTGGATATTGGACAGCGTCGCCTTTTGCGCTCAATTCTCCCTGCGATAAGGACGCGTTTTACATGTCATGTTTTCATATCAGACAGCACATACATTTATAGACAATATGGCGTTTCCTAAACTGGCACGTCTTGTTAACTTGCCTGGCATCCAGACGCATTTCCAGGCTGCCTGGGTCTGGGTGAAATTTCCCACTTTCTGGAACGTTCAATATTATGGAAGTCTTTCCATAATGCCTGCTGTTGCTGTCCAGGCCTTTTCCAGACTGATTCCTTTGTGCATTCCGCGACGCCCTCGAATACTCGAAGGCAAACAAAAGCCGTGCACTTTTCCAGAGAGCGACGCGTAATGATGTCATCCAGGATTTCAGCCGGTAGTTGAAGGGGCGGCAAGGGCGGGCGCAATCATGGAAACGGGAACTCGGCTTCGTTTCGTGTCTCGGACAAGAGCGAAGCGCCGATTTTATGAGTTCTTGCTGCATTTTAATCGGTTATTCCGTTCGTTTTGCTTGCCTTTGCCAGTCCCAGTCTGGCTGAGGTGGACTTAGACTGCAACACATTTTTTGCAGACATTTAAGTCGATAAGTCTTGAACTAGTGTCGATAGCTGCTTGGATTTTTGTCCTCCCATTCCTCTGGATGCATGCTCCAAAGGGTCCAAGTTGCATCCTGATACCCAGCCAGGGAGCATTTGGAGGAATTTTCAAAATCGAGTTAACAGCAAAATCGACTTCACGCACTGACTCTGGAACAAACGGATCCAGTGGCCAAACCAAAGTGGTTTTTTTGCACCAGATGCTGCTGGATGACGGCTTCGCGCTGGACAAAATTCATCTAGTTGGGCCTTTAGGGTCAAATTGGAGGAATTTTCAAATTTGAGTCTACGGCGAAATCTCCTCGGCGCACCAAGGTCTAGACCAAATGGCAGAGTTGATTTTTTCCTGGAAACCTCTGGATGGCTGCTTCAAAGTGTGGAAGTTACATCAGATTTCATGCATCCACCGGATCAGTGAGAAATTTCGAAAATCGAGTTTTTTTTCAAAATTTTTAAAATTTCCCAAAAAAAAGCGATCCGAAGAACAAGCGGCGATAAACCCTGAACTGGTTGAGCTAAATAGTTGATTTTTTTTGTGTCAATACCTGATGGTGACTGCTTAGACGTGTGTAAGTTTCCATAGGCTGTCTGGTCTGGGTGATTTTAGAAAAATTTTCAAAATTGAGCTAACAAACAATTATTTTTTTAAATTCTCAAAAAAGCGATCCCAAGAACAAGCGGCTATAAACCCTGAACTGGTTGAAATAGACAGTTGATTTTTTGTCTGGAAATACCTGATAATGCCTGCTTTGACACGTACAAGTTTCCATAAGCTGGCTGGACTGGATCATTTTAGAAAAAAAATCAAACTTGAGGAAACGACGAAATTTTTTTTAATTTCCCATAAAAGCGATCTCAAGAACAAGCGGCTTTAAACCCTGAACCGGTTGAACTAGACAGTTGATTTTTGGCCTGGAAATACCTGATAATGCCTGCTTTGACGCGTATAAGTTTCCATAAGCTGGCTGGACTGGATCATTTTAGAAAAAAATTCAAACTTGAGGAAACGACGAAATTTTTTTAAATTCTCAAAAAAGCGATCCCAAGAACAAGCGGCTATAAACCCTGAACTGGTTGAAATAGACAGTTGATTTTTTGTCTAGAAATACCTGATAATGCCTGCTTAGACGCGTATAAGTTTCCATAAGCTGGCTGGACTGGATCATTTTACAAAAAAATTCAAACTTGAGGAAACAACGAAATTTTTTTAAATTCTCAAAAAAGCGATCCCAAGAACAAGCGGCTATAAACCCTGAACTGGTTGAAATAGACAGTTGATTTTTTGTCTGGAAATACCTGATAATGCCTGCTTAGATGACTGTAAGTTTCCATAAGCTGGCTGGACTGGATCATTTTAGAAAAAAATTTCATACTTGAGGAAACAACGAATTTTTTTTAATTTCCCGAAAAAGCGATCCCAAGAACAAGCGGCGATAAACCCTGAATCGGTTGAACTAGACAGTTGATTTTTTGTCTGGAAATGCCTGATAATGCCTGCTTTGACACGTATAAGTTTCCATAAGCTGGCTGGACTGGATCATTTTAGAAAAAAAATCAAACTTGAGGAAACGACGAAATTTTTTTTAATTTCCCAAAAAAGCTATCCCGAGAGCAACCGGCGATAAACCCTGAACCGGTTGCACTAGACAGTTGATTTTTTGTGTGGAAATACCTGATAATGCTTGCTTTGACGCGTATAAGTTTCCATAAGCTGGCTGGACTGGATCATTTTACAAAAAAAATCAAACTTGAGGAAACGACGAAATTTTTTTTAATTTCCCATAAAAGCGATCCCAAGAACAAGCGACTTTAAAACCCTGAACCGGTTGAAATAGACAGCTGATTTTTGTCTGGAAATACCTGATAATGCCTGCTTTGACGCGTAGAAGTTTCCATAAGCTGGCTGGGACTGGATCATTTTAGAAAAAATTCAAACTTGAGGAAACGTCGAAATTTTTTCTAAATTTCCCAAAAAAGCGATCTCAAGAACAAGCGGCGATAAACCCTGAGCCGGTTGCACTAGACAGTTGATTTTTTGTCTAGAAATACCTGATAATGCCTGCTTTGACTCGTATAAGTTTCCATAAGCTGGCTGGACTGGATCATTTAACAAAAAAATTCAAACTTGAGGAAACGACGAAATTTTTTTAAATTTCCCATAAAAGCGATCCCAAGAACAAGCGGCGATAAACCCTGAACAGGTTGAACTAGACAGTTGATTTTTTGTCTGGAAATACCTGATAATGCCTGCTTTGACGCGTATAAGTTTCCATAAGCTGGCTGGACTGGATCATTTTAGAAAAAATTCAAACTTGAGGAAACGACGAAATTTTTTTTAATTTCTCAAAAAAGCGATGCCAAGAACAAGCGGCGATAAACCCTGAACCGGTTGAACTAGACAGTTGATTTTTTGTCTGGAAATACCTGATAATACCTGCTTAGACGCGTATAAGTTTCCATAAGCTGGCTGGGCTGGATCATTTAACAAAAAAAAAATCAAACTTGAGGAAACGACGAATTTTGTTTTCATTTCCCAAAAAAGCGATCCCAAGAACAAGCGGCTATAAACCCTGAACCGGTTGAAATAGACAGTTGATTTTTTGTCTGGAAATACCTGATAATGCCTGCTTTGACGCGTATCAGTTTCCATAAGCTGGCTGGGCTGGATCATTTTACAAAAAAAAATCAAACTTGAGGGAAACGACGAAATTTTTTTTAATTTCCCATAAAAGCGATCCCAAGAACAAGCGGCGATACGCCCTGAACCGGTTGAAGTAGACAGTTGATTTTTTGTCTGGAAATACCTGATAATGCCTGCTTTGACACGTACAAGTTTCCATAAGCTGGCTGGACTGGATCATTTTAGAAAAAAAATCAAACTTGAGGAAACGACGAAATTTTTTTTAATTTCCCATAAAAGCGATCTCAAGAACAAGCGGCTTGAAACCCTGAACCGGTTGAACTAGACAGTTGATTTTTGGCCTGGAAATACCTGATAATGCCTGCTTTAATGCGTATAAGTTTCCATAAGCTGGCTATACTGGATCATTTTAGAAAAAAATTCAAACTTGAGGAAACGACGAAATTTTTTTAAATTTCCCAAAAAAGCGATCCCAAGAACAAGCGACTTTAAACCCTGAACCGGTTGGAAATAGACAGCTGATTTTGTCTGGAAATACCTGATAATGCCTGCTTTAATGCGTATAAGTTTCCATAAGCTGGCTATACTGGATCATTTTAGAAAAAAATTCAAAACTTGAGGAAACGACGAAATTTTTTTAAATTTCCCAAAAAAGCGATCCCAAGAACAAGCGACTTTAAACCCTGAACCGGTTGAAATAGACAGCTGATTTTTGTCTGGAAATACCTGATAATGCCTGCTTTAATGCGTATAAGTTTCCATAAGCTGGCTATACTGGATCATTTTAGAAAAAAATTCAAACTTGAGGAAACGACGAAATTTTTTTAAATTTTCCAAAAAAGCGATCTCAAGAACAAGCGGCGATAAACCCTGAACCGGTTGCACTAGACAGTTGATTTTTTGTCTAGAAATACCTGATAATACCTGCTTTGACTCATATAAGTTTCCATAAGCTGGCTGGACTGGATCATTTTAGAAAAAAAATCAAACTTGAGGAAACGACGATTTTTTTTTTAATTTCCCAAAAAAGCGATCCCAAGAGCAACCGGCGATAAACCCTGAACCGGTTGAACTAGACAGTTGATTTTTTGTCTGGAAATACCTGATAATGCCTGCTTTGACGCGTATAAGTTTCCATAAGCTGGCTGGACTGGATCATTTAACAAAAAAATTCAAACTTGAGGAAACGACGAAATTTTTTTAAATTTCCCATAAAAGCGATCCCAAGAACAAGCGGCGTTAAACCCTGAACAGGTTGAACTAGACAGTTGATTTTTTGTCTGGAAATACCTGATAATGCCTGCTTGACGCGTATAAGTTTCCATAAGCTGGCTGGACTGGATCATTTTAGAAAAAAATTCAAACTTGAGGAAACGACGAAATTTTTTTTAAATTTCCCAAAAAAGCGATCTCAAGAACAAGCGGCGATAAACCCTGAGCCGGTTGCACTAGACAGTTGATTTTTTGTCTAGAAATACCTGATAATGCCTGCTTTGACTCGTATAAGTTTCCATAAGCTGGCTGGACTGGATCATTTTAGAAAAAAAATCAAACTTTAGGAAACGACGAATTTTTTTTAATTTCCCAAAAAAGCGATCCCAAGAGCAACCGGCGATAAACCCTGAACCGGTTGCACTAGACAGTTGATTTTTTGTGTGGAAATACCTGATAATGCTTGCTTTGACGCGTATAAGTTTCCATAAGCTGGCTGGACTGGATCATTTACAAAAAAATCAAACTTGAGGAAACGACGAAATTTTTTTTAATTTCCCATAAAAGCGATCCCAAGAACAAGCGACTTTAAACCCTGAACCGGTTGAAATAGACAGCTGATTTTTGTCTGGAAATACCTGATAATGCCTGCTTTGACGCGTAGAAGTTTCCATAAGCTGGCTGGACTGGATCATTTTAGAAAAAAATTCAAACTTGAGGAAACGTCGAAATTTTTTCTAAATTTCCCAAAAAAAGCGATCTCAAGAACAAGCGGCGATAAACCCTGAGCCGGTTGCACTAGACAGTTGATTTTTTGTCTAGAAATACCTGATAATGCCTGCTTTGACTCGTATAAGTTTCCATAAGCTGGCTGGACTGGATCATTTTACAAAAAAATTCAAACTTGAGGAAACGACGAAATTTTTTTAAATTCTCAAAAAAGCGATCCCAAGAACAAGCGGCTATAAACCCTGAACTGGTTGAAATAGACAGTTGATTTTTTGTCTGGAAATACCTGATAATGCCTGCTTTGACGCGTATAAGTTTCCATAAGCTGGCTGGACTGGATCATTTTAGAAAAAAATTCAAACTTGAGGAAACGACGAAATTTTTTTTAATTTCTCAAAAAAGCGATCCCAAGAACAAGCGGCGATAAACCCTGAACCAGTTGAACTAGACAGTTGGGTTTTTGTCTAGAAATACCTGATAATACCTGCTTAGACGCGTATAAGTTTCCATAAGCTGGCTGGGCTGGATCATTTAACAAAAAAAAATCAAACTTGAGGAAACGACGAATTTTGTTTTCATTTCCCAAAAAAGCGATCCCAAGAACAAGCGGCTATAAACCCTGAACCGGTTGAAATAGACAGTTGATTTTTTGTCTGGAAATACCTGATAATGCCTGCTTTGACGCGTATCAGTTTCCATAAGGTGGCTGGGCTGGATCATTTTACAAAAAAAATCAAACTTGAGGAAACGACGAAATTTTTTTTAATTTCCCATAAAAGCGATCCCAAGAACAAGCGGCGATACGCCCTGAACCGGTTGAAGTAGACAGTTGATTTTTTGTCTGGAAATACCTGATAATGCCTGCTTTGACTCGTATAAGTTTCCATAAGCTGACTGGACTGGATCATTTTAGAAAAAAATCAAACTTGAGGAAACGACGAAATTTTTTTTAATTTCCCATAAAAGCGATCGCAAGAATAAGAGGCGATAAACCCTGAACAGGTTGAACTAGACAGTTGATTTTTTGTCTGGAAATACCTGATAATGCCTGCTTTAATGCGTATAAGTTTCCATAAGCTGGCTATACTGGATCATTTTAGAAAAAAATTCAAACTTGAGGAAACGACGAAATTTTTTTAAATTTCCCAAAAAAGCGATCCCAAGAACAAGCGACTTTAAACCCTGAACCGGTTGAAATAGACAGCTGATTTTGTCTGGAAATACCTGATAATGCCTGCTTTAATGCGTATAAGTTTCCATAAGCTGGCTATACTGGATCATTTTAGAAAAAAAATTCAAACTTGAGGAAACGACGAAATTTTTTTTAAATTTCCAAAAAAGCGATCTCAAGAACAAGCGGCGATAAACCCTGAACCGGTTGCACTAGACAGTTGATTTTTTGTCTAGAAATACCTGATAATACCTGCTTTGACTCATATAAGTTTCCATAAGCTGGCTGGACTGGATCATTTTAGAAAAAAAATCAAACTTGAGGAAACGACGATTTTTTTTTTAATTTCCCAAAAAAGCGATCCCAAGAGCAACCGGCGATAAACCCTGAACCGGTTGAACTAGACAGTTGATTTTTGTCTGGAAATACCTGATAATGCCTGCTTTGACGCGTATAAGTTTCCATAAGCTGGCTGGACTGGATCATTTTACAAAAAAATTCAAACTTGAGGAAACGACGAAATTTTTTTAAATTTCCCATAAAAGCGATCCCAAGAACAAGCGGCTTGAAACCCTGAACCGGTTGAACTAGACAGTTGATTTTTGGCCTGGAAATACCTGATAATGCCTGCTTTGACGCGTATAAGTTTCCATAAGCTGGCTGGACTGGATCATTTTAGAAAAAAATTCAAACTTGAGGAAACGACGATTTTTTTTTAAATTTCCCAAAAAAGCGATCTCAAGAACAAGCGGCGATAAACCCTGAACCGGTTGCACTAGACAGTTGATTTTTTGTCTAGAAATACCTGATAATGCCTGCTTTGACTCGTATAAGTTTCCATAAGCTGGCTGGACTGGATCATTTTAGAAAAAAAAATCAAACTTTAGGAAACGACGAATTTTTTTTAATTTCCCAAAAAAGCGATCCCAAGAGCAACCGGCGATAAACCCTGAACCGGTTGCACTAGACAGTTGATTTTTTGTGTGGAAATACCTGATAATGCTTGCTTTGACGCGTATAAGTTTCCATAAGCTGGCTGGACTGGATCATTAAAAAAAAAAATCAAACTTGAGGAAACGACGAAATTTTTTTTAATTTCCCATAAAAGCGATCCCAAGAACAAGCGACTTTAAACCCTGAACCGGTTGAAATAGACAGCTGATTTTTGTCTGGAAATACCTGATAATGCCTGCTTTGACGCGTAGAAGTTTCCATAAGCTGGCTGGACTGGATCATTTTAGAAAAAAATTCAAACTTGAGGAAACGTCGAAATTTTTTCTAAATTTCCCAAAAAAGCGATCTCAAGAACAAGCGGCGATAAACCCTGAGCCGGTTGCACTAGACAGTTGATTTTTTGTCTAGAAATACCTGATAATGCCTGCTTTGACTCGTATAAGTTTCCATAAGCTGGCTGGACTGGATCATTTAACAAAAAAATTCAAACTTGAGGAAACGACGAAATTTTTTTAAATTCTCAGAAAAGCGATCCCAAGAACAAGCGGCGATAAACCCTGAACCGGTTGAACTAGACAGTTGATTTTTTTTGTGGTTATACCTGATGGTGACTGCTTAGACGTGTGTAAGTTTCCATAAGCTGGCAAGACTGGATCATTTTAGAAAAATTCTCAACCTTGAGCAAACGACGAATTTTTTTTAAATTTCCCAAAAAAAGCGCGCCCAAATTAAGCAGCGATAAATCCTGAACCTGCTAAGCTGGAAGCTTGAATTTTCTTCCCCAAATACCTGCGAACACCTTGTTCAACGCGCAGGAGCTTGCAGTAGCTCACTGGTCTGGATGAATTTTTAAAAATTTCAAAACTGACCTTCCGATGAAATCCTCTACAGGTGCAAGCCCAGGAACAAACTGCCGTAGCTCCGCAACCAGTCGAGCTAGAAACTAGATTTTTTTCCAGTAACTAGTGCCTAACAGCAGCGTTACTCGAGAAAAGTTTCCAGTCGCTGGCTAGCCTGGATAATTTTCCAGAAATTTTCCAATCCCCTTGCAACTGGCAGCCAAATCGACACCTGGCTACTGTCTGGAAGCGGACGGTTTTCCAGGAAAATTTGCGAGAATCCGTTCAAATCCTCAGGGCAAATACACGGAAATTGCTACTCATTTAAAACGATAAATCTGGGGAAAACGATGCCCAATATTTACCCACTTGGCAACACTCTATTTGCACACACACTCATTGGGAATAGATTGGGGAAAATGCGTGTTTTCCCATCCCCCCCCCCAAGCAAAACTAAATCCCCAATAATTTGCCTCCCCATTTTCCCCAGACCCAATTGGGCCCCCATCTTAAGTCTAGTAGGAATTCGGGGCCACGTTGCGCAATTTCCCCATTAATCCCGATTGGCCGGGAAAAGTTGTGTGTAATTAATGCGGCTTGAAACACAAAAGTTTAATGAAACTTCGAACGAGAGAAAAATAAAAAGTTTGAGTGGAGTCGAGTCGTAGCCGCTGCATAAATGAATCCATAAAACCCATCCAGAGGTAATTTTTACGTGGTCTGGCAATGTAAACGAGTGGAAATCCTTTTTTGCCCGGATCTTAAATGAGCGAGCAAACCCGATGTTAAAGTTTGGAGTTTTAAAGGAAAATTATCATCTATTTGGACTGGTGGAAAAATCCCTGATGATGCCAGGAACGCGCAATTTGAGTTATTTTCAACGTAACAATCGGCAACACTGTATCGCCTTTGGTTTGGCCACAACTAATGGGTTTAGATCGGCAAACATCGATGAAATCCACCAAAGTTAAACGTTTTGCCCAAGAAATCCCTGATGATACCCCTGATTCGAAACTTTCAACTTTTATAAAACAGGAGACGGTTTTGGCAATGCAATAAACGGCAACGGTGTTTTTTGTCTGGTTTTGCCGCAATTGATTAGTTCACATTGGATGACATCGAAGAAATCCTCTGAAATTAAACCGTTTCCCCAAAAAATCCCTGATGATGCCCCAGATTCGAAACTTTCAGTCTTTTTGGAACAGGAGAAATTTTTAGCAATGCAAAATGCGGCAACAGTGTATCGTAACTGGTATCGCTAAAATTAATTAGTTTGCATTGGCTGACATCGATGCAAATCACTACAGTTCAAAGTTCTGTCAAAAAATCCCTGTGGATGACTTTAATTCGAAACTTGTTCATTTTTAAAAAATGTCCATGGTTTTTGCCCACGATAGTCGACAACACTGTACCGTGACCGGCTTCGCCATGCTGAATCGCTTTGCATTCACTGGTTTTGATGAAGTCAACCAAAGTTTGACATCTTTCGAAAAATAGCCTGGTGATGGTACAAATTCGAAACTTTCAACGCTTGCAGCACTTGCACAGCCCTTTTTATCCAAGTAGTCGGCAACACTGTAATAATCCGAATTGGCCGAAAAAAAGTGGTTTGCCATGCCCGACCTTTATGAGGTCACCCAAAGTGTGACACCCTCCATCAAAAATTCCCTGATGATGGCACAAATTCGAAACTAGCCCCATTTATAGAGCAAACCTAGCTCTTTGAGATACACGATTCGGCAACGCTGCACCCGTTTTAGGTTAGCCAGCATTAATTGGCAATAAACGCGTTGCATCGGCTGCTTTTGAGTGCAGCATACAACGATGTGGCTACAATGTTGCCGGCTCAAAAAGAAGTGAAGGGGCCGGCTAAGGAAAAACAAAGGCAAAATGCAGGCAAGTGTATCCGCATTGTTTCCAACAGCAGAACTTGTCGCTTCCGGATCAGACCAAGTTTGCAAAACTGCAAACTCCTTAACGGCATTGTTTTCCCTAAAGAAAATCGGCCAAAAAGGCGTCATAATGAGGAAAACATGTCAGATTTATTGGCGTCTAAATCAAACTGGGAGTTTTTGGCAAATTTGTGGCATTATTTAGGAAAACTTGGGGAGTTTGCGATGTTTGCAACGTTCGGCTGGGTTGCTTTGGGTGGGCGAGGCCTAAAAAAAGTTTCGAGCACAAATCAGGGCCATCATCAGACAGTTGCCAACTGAGAAGCCCCTGGTGGGTTTCAGCAGTGGAAAGTTTCGATTTTGCGCCATCCTCAGGCGATTTCCCTCAATTTTCGACTTCAAAAAAGTGATCAAGCTAAGATTTTGTAAACTTCCTGATTAACAAACTCGTTGATTTTTGCCGGAGTTTTCGGTTGCTGCGTTTGATGTATTGTGGCTGGTTGCTGATTTGCTGAAAGTTTCGATTCGCGGCCATCATCAGGGAATTTTTGGCGAATTTTCAAAATTTCCAATGAGTCTTTTTACAGCTTTGTGCGAAAAATATGATGCTTTTCGAATAAGCCGGTTAAATTTTTTAAAGTTGCCGCATATGAACAATCTGAGCAATCAGACGTAACTAAAAGTGGGCAGAGAGTTTCGATTTTACGCCATCTTCAGGCGATTTTTGGTGAGTTTTCGAGTTTAAAAAATCCACTAAGCGAATTTTTGAAAAGTTCTCGTTCTTCAAGCTCGTTGGTTCTTGTGCAAATTCTCAGTTGCTGAGTTTGATGCAGTATGAGTGCCTACTAATGTGCAGAAAGTTTCGATGCGTTACTATCATCAGGGAATTTTTGGCGAATTTTCAAATTTCCAATGAGTCTTTTTACAGCTTTGTGCGAAAAATTTGATGCTTTTCGAATAAACCGGTTAAATTTTTTAAAGTTGCCGCATACGAGCAATCAGACGTAACTGAAAGTGGGCAGAGAGTTTCGATTTTTACGCCATCTTCAGGCGATTTTTGCTGAGTTTTCGAGTTTAAAAAATCCACTAAGCGAATTTTTGAAAACTTCTCGTTCTTCAAGCTCGTTGGTTCTTGTGCAAGTTCTCAGTTGCTGAGTTTGATGCGGTATGAGTGGCTTCTAATGTGTAGAAAGTTTCGATGCGTTACTATCATTAGAGAATTTTTGGCAAATTTTCAAACTTCCAATGAGTCTTTTTACAGCTTTGTGCGAAAAATGTTATGCTTTTCAAATAAACTTGTTAAATTTTTTAAAGTTGCCGTATCTGAACAATCAGACTTAACTAAAAATGGGCAGAGAGTTTCGATTTTACGCCATCTTCAGGCGATTTTTGGTGAGTTTTCGAGTTTAAAAAATCCACCAAGCGAATTTTTGAAAACTTCCCGTTTTTCCAGCTCGTTGATTCTTGTCGGAATTTTCAGTTAGTGCGTTTGATGCAGTATGATTGGCTGCTGATGTGTAGAAAGTTTCGATACGTTACCATCATCAGGCGATTTTTGGCGAATTTTTTAATTTTCCGAAGTTTTAATTGAGTCTCCGCCAGTTTGGTTGTCAAAATTTGATGCTTTTGAGTAAAAACGATTGGAAATTTTAACGTCGCCGGCTTGAAAGGAGCACAATTGATTCGAAATGAGGCGAAAGGTTCGATTTAATGCCATCGTCGGGCGACTTTCTGAGAATTCTCGAATTTTAAAAACCCATCAAGACAAGTTGTGCAAACTTCCCGTTTTATTAACTCGTTGGCCATCAGCCAAGCTTTACAGGCAATTGCGTTTTATGTACAGTGCTTGGCTACGCATATGCAGAAAGTTTCGGCCGGCTGCCATCATCAGGCGATTTTTGGCGAATTTTTCAATTGTCTCAAGCAGCAAACTGACTGAACTTTTGGGTTGCCTCGAACAAATGAGCCAGCGCTGTGGACAAAGTTTCGACCTTCAGCCACCATCAGGGATTTTTCCATTCTACAGCCCTTCCAGATTCGTCTGGCAACGTTTCCAGTTCTCTCCAGAAGATGTGGCATGTGGGAAATGTGAAAATCGCACTCTGACTGTCCCTGGCTGCATCAATTCCCATTAGAAACGTAATGGAGAAACGGCCCCCAACAAACCGAATGGAGGAAACGAAAGGTGTAAACAGAGAGCCGAAAGACTACTGTATGTTTAATGTTTCATTCGTAATATTTCCCTTATGCCAGGCACAGACAAATCTGGCACGATGCTGGGAAGATCATAAATCTGGGAGATCGCTGTTTTATTATTCCCTGCGCCCTTAAATCTGATTTATTATAAATATTTCCCTGGGATTCGGATTCTGGATCCACTCGGGCCACTGTCACTGGGCCAGTGGCGTGTCCAGCCTGGAAAAGTCTCCAGTTTTTCGCCCTGCAAAGTTTCGTTTAAAACGTACTGAGCTGAAGCATGATTCGTATTCCTGTCGGGGTCTTTTGCCCGGAAACTGACGAATTCTCCCTTTCCAGACCCAGTTGGAGAACAATCAAGTGGGGAAAGATGGAGAGAGGCGACGACAGTCGCCCTAAGCCCGGCTGACCGCTTTGCATTAATTCGGAAAGTTTATGGTGTGTGGAAGGGTTCTTAAGGCCTGAGCCTTTAAAGTTCATTTAAGTTTGCCACTCCAGCTGCCGCCAGGAGCCGCTAGGAGAAGTGAGTGTCTTCTCCATTAAGAGCCATTTCCTCATTGGATTCAGCCCTTGAGTCCATCTGGTCCTTCTGCAGCGACGACAACGTTTTTCTGCAAGCGAACAGAACAAATGTTGCTGCCCGATATTAAACTGGAAACTCGCCGTCTGCTTCATTCCGGGGTGATTTATCGACAGATTGCAGTTTTCACTCCAGGCACTTTAAAGGACAAAAGCCCTTTGAGGCCTATAGTGGCGTGACTGAAGGGTTTATAGTCTGCAGACACCCTGAAATGTATGCAAACACTTTTTCTGTTCACCTCAAAATTCTGGCGTTGGCAGGCCGATTTTTCCCTCAACTATTGGGACATTTTTCACGCCCACTAGTCCATGGAACCCAAATCAGCTCAAAAAGCTGGCCTGTGCGGTCCGGTTTGGCCACCAAGTGGAAAAAAGTGGGCTTGAAATTTTCGGCTTTAACCCAACTGTATACTGGCTCCTCAAACAACTCCATACGCGTAAAAAACCTCAACTGACACCTCAACTGCCTCACGCCTCACCAGGCAAGCGGAAAAACTCAAAAACTCCCAAAAATCAAACGAGGTTCCACTTGCAGAGTGCGACGCTAATTTCGAAAGTGCATCAAACACCTTTTCCTGTAAACCTCAAAATTCTGACGTCTGGAGGCAGATTTCGCCCTTCACTGTGGGCATCGTTTTCACGCCTTCTAGTCCATAGAACCCAAATCTGCTCGAAAAGATGGCCTGCACGGTCCGGTTTGGCCAGCAAGTGGAAAAAAGTGGGCTTGAAATTTTCGGCTTTAACCCACCTGTATACTGGCTCCTCAAACAACTCCATACACGTAAAAAACCTCAACTGACACCTCAACTGCATCACGCCTCACCAGGCAAGCGGAAAAACTCAAAAACTCCCAAAAATCAAACGAGGTTCCACTTGCAGAGTGCGATGCTAATTTCGAAAGTGCATCAAACACCGTTTCCTGTAAACCTCAAAATTCTGACGTCTGGAGGCAGATTTCGCCCTTAACTGTGGGCATCGTTTTCACGCCTTTTGGTCCATAGAACCCAAATCTGCTCGAAAAGCTGGCCTCCACGATCCGGTTTGGTCACCAAGTGGAAAAAAGTGGCCAGGAAAGGAAAAAAATAACCAGGCAGCTCAACATCGCTGGAAACAAATGAACCATTGAGAGCCAGTGGGGATTTCGAAGCCGAAAACAAGCAGAAAAGTTTCGAACCAACCCCATCCTCAGACATTCTAATGCAAAAGTCCACCGCGACTTGACTTCCACTGGAAAAAAACGTGCCTTTTAAACCTTCAGCTCCAGTTTCCAGAAAGGCAAAAAAAAGGGCAAACGAACGTAATTTCCAAAGATCCGTCTTCTAATTGCGGCCAGACGTTGCCGGATCTAATCAAATCGCCCCAAAGTTAATTCGATTGGGGATTAATTGGCTGTTGTGCGATCGATTCCACTACTTTCGGTCCCAGTCGGTAAAACTGACCGAAATAAATGAAATAAAGGGCGACCAACCCATGCAAATTGTACACAATGTGAGGCGTAAATTTGGCAACATGCTTGGCAAAAAGTCGGCAAGTATCTAACGGCGACGTTGCCAGTGGAACAGTCAAGTGTTTTCAGTCAGGATTATCGTTCGGAGCTTCGAAAGTTTCGAGACTCTGTCTTCAGCTAATACGCAATGTTCGGCGAAAACAATACAATAAAGCTTTCCTCACTTATCACTTCTAATCCCTTTCCGTTGAGATTTAGTTTGCCGCCGTCTAGTTTTCATAGGAAACGCCGCTTTGCCGGAGTTCGGATTTGTGGTGTTTAAACTTTCCGAAACGATATCATTGTTGTCCAAACTATATCAGTCGAATTTACTCGTTTTGCCCCGTTTAGAGCGTTGGTTTCCCGTTGAAATTTCACATAAACACCCGATAAACGGCAACTCGCTGTCCGAAAATCCTGAGAAACTGTGCCATTGTCCCACAAGCTGGCAACAGAGATTTGAAAAATTCCTCAAAAAATCCCTGATGATGGCATCGCTTCGAACTTGCGCTCTACTATTGGGCAATAACTGCTTTTCAAACTGCTTAAAGCGGCAACACTGTATCTTATCTGGTTTTGTCCCCATTAATTAGTTTACAGTCACTGACACCGATGAACAGCACTGATGTTTATTGACTTGGCTAAAAAAATCACTGATGATGATCAATTGGAAACTTTGTGCACTTAATCGGCGTTGCCACCTATTTCCAACGCAACAATCGGCAACATTGTATATCGCCCGGTTCTAGTGCCATGGATTGGCTCATATTGGCAAAAATCCACTTGACTTTGATATATTGGCAAAAAATCCCTGCGGATGGCGTTCATTCGAAACTTTGCTCATTTCCAGGAGATTCTATTGGCTGCATAAGCCGGTAATCGGCAACATTGTATCGCATCTGGTTCTTTTACAATCAGTTAATTTACATTCACTGTCATAGATGCGCTTCACGTAACGTAAATTTTGTGGCAAAAAAATTCCTGATGATGATATCAATTCGAAACTTTGACCGGGGCTGGAACAGCCCCGGTATTCTTCGACGCAGCAGCCGGCAACGCTGCATTTCAACTAGTTTTCCGAAAATGAATTGCTTTACATTTGCTAAATATCAGTAAAGTTTGAGGTCGTGTCAAAAAATGTCTGAAGATGGCTTTTATTCGAAACTTTGCCGATGCATGGAAGGGACCGAGCTTTTGCAAAGCAGTTACTTGGCAACACTGCCTCTTGTGCAGCTTAACCGAAATTAGTTGCTTTGCATTTGCTGAACATCAATTAAGCCCACTTAAGTTTGATAGAGTGTCAAAAAATGTCTGATGATGGCAGCGCACCGAAACTTTCACCACGTTACCAACCTGTTATTGGCGCTAAGCTGGAAAAATTTTAAAGTGCGCCAACTAAAAACCAGTTTTTCGACCGGTTGGTTTACACATATTGGTCTCTGACTGATTTTCTCGAGTTCGCGAATTGCCTGAGGATGGCGAAAAATCGAAACTTTCTGCTCACGTTCAGGCAATGTGGCTTGTATAAGCAGAACAAAACGAAAATTCTGCACGACTTTCTGAAGATTGCAACAAATTCTTAGAACGACACTTGACGAAACTGAAGTTGGTGTTCACTGAGCTTGAGAAATTCGTCAAAAATCCCCTGATGATGTCATAGACTCGAAACTTTCTGCCAAGATGCAGGCAAAAAGCCTGCATCGAATGCACCAAGTGAAATCGTCAATGAGTTTGTAAAGAAAGAGTAGGCGAAACCACAATTGCTTTAGTGCCTAGATGGTGCGGCTGGGGGAAATGGCCTGATGGTGGTCCCGAGCCGAAACGTCCAGCACCAGATAAAATCACGTTGGCTTCAGAAATGATTCCGTCAAAAGCCGAATGTAATTGAGAGCAATTTGAGCGCTAATCAGCGTAATAGTCGTTAGGCCAGTTAAAATCTAATAAAGGCCGTCCGGAACCGCATCAATTTCTGCTTTCGGGTCCTGTAAATTGTTTCGCATATTTAATTACACGAAAAGGCCGTTGTCGGGCGCCGCTGGTAATTTCGCTATTTTATTTATGCAAACGTTCACGTTTCCATTTTAATCACTTCGACTTGATTTGGGCCCGACAAGAACCCGGTTTGTACCCATTGACTAACGGACTTTCGACTGCGAAAAACGCCAAAACTGTTACTGGCTGGAAGTTAAAAAAGCCGGAAAAAAACACTCACTCGCTCCCCAATCAATATCCATAACCGGTTTTTCGTCTGGTTTTTTTTTTATTTCAGTTTCAAAAGGGGGGCCGATTTCTCAAAGCGGCGAAACAAATCTGGGTAATAATTCACGGCAAAATAACCAGCCGCTCCCTTCGGGAACGTCCCGAAAATATATGGCATATTTAATAACACTTAAAAACCTTTTCGGGAGATGTTTTTCAGATTATCTGGCCGGGCGTTCTTCAAAGGATTCGGGGGGGCCCCATTAATGAATATTAAATCAGCGACTGAGCTGGAACTTCCATGGGTCCAAATGAGCGCCACAACGTAACCGGCCGAAATTCCCCAGAAGCGATTGGATGATTTAATTGGGTCGAAACGCTAGTTTATGCCGGGAAAGTTTCGAATTTGTGCCGTCATCAGGGGATTTTTGGTGAATTTTTCAAGTGCAGTGTTGTTCACTTGAAGTCGAATTTCGGTCAGTTTGGGAGTGGGGATTTTTTGGTTCCTAACGGAAAAAGTTCGCGATTTTGTGTTTTTTGCTTTGGAACGACTCCAGTTTTTGCTCATGCTGATGCAAAAGTTTCGATCTTGAGCCATCCTCAGGAAATTTTCAGTCAGAAGACGAATTTGAAAATATCGAGTGCACAGTTTTTTAAATTCTAGTTTTCCAAACTTGTTGTCTTTAACGAAATTTTTCAGTATGTGCATTCGATAAATAGTGATTTTCCATTTATGTCCTGAACGTTTCAGCTCGCTGCCATCATCAGGGGATTTTTGGCGAATTTTTCAAGTACAGTGTTGTTCAGTTCAAGTCGAATTTCGTTGCGTTCAGTCTGGGTGTGGGGATTTTTAAGTTCCCATCGGAAAAAAGCTGGGAATTTTTGCTTTTTTTATGTTGGTACAACCCAGCTTCGCTTCCGGTAATAAAAAAGTTTCGACTGTGCGCCATCTTCAGGAGATGTTCAGTCAGAAGACGATTTTGAAAACATCACTGTCATAGTTTTTTCAAATTTTAGTTTCTCAAACTCGTTGTCTTTGACAAAAATTGTCAGTTGGTGCATTCGATAGACTGTGGTTTCCTACTTATGTTCTCAAAGTTTCAGCTCGCTGCCATCATCAGGGAATTTTTGGCGAATTTTTCAAGTGCAGTGTTGTTCAGTTCAAGTCGAATTTCGTTCAGTTCAGTTTGGGTGTGGGAATTTAAGGTTTCCATCGGAAATAGTTGGGCGTTTTTGTTTTTTTGTATTCGTACGACCCCAGTTAAGGTCATGCTTATGAAAAAGTTTCGATCTTGAGCCCTCTTCAGGACATTTTCAGTCAGAATGCGAATTTGAAAAAAGAAACTGTCACAGATTTGTTAAGTTCTAGTTTTCCAAACTGGTTGCCTTTCACTTTGATTTTCAGTTGGTGCATTGAATAGATGGGGACTTGCTATTTATGTCCTGAAAGTTTCAGCTCGCTGACATCATCAGGGAATTTTTGGCGAATTTTTCAAGTGCAGTGTTGTTCAGTTCACGTCGAATTTCGTTGAGTTCAGTTTGGGTGTGGGGATTTTTAGGTTCTTATCGAAAATAGTTGGCAATTTTTGTTTTTTTGTGTTGGTACGACCCCAGTTTAGGTCACGCTGATGAAAAAGTTTCGATCTTGAGCCTTCTTCAGGAGATTTTCAGTCAGAACGCGAATTTGAAAAAAGAAACTGTCACAGATTTTTTAAGTTCTAGTTTTCCAAACTGGTTGCCTTTCACTTTGATTTTCAGTTGGTGTATTGAATAGATGGGGACTTGCTATTTATGTCCTGAAAGTTTCAGCTCGCTGCCATCATCAGGGAATTTTTGGCGAATTTTTCAAGTGCAGTGTTGTTCAGTTCAAGTCGAATTTCGTTGAGTTCAGTTTGGGTGTGGGAATTTTTAGGTTCCCATCGGAAATAGTTGGGTAGTTTTATTTTTTTGGGTTCGTACGGCCCCAGTTGAGGTCATGCTTATGAAAAAGTTTCGATCTTGAGCCTTCTTCAGGAGATTTTCAGTCAGAACGCGAATTTGAAAAAAGAAACTGTCACAGATTTTTTAAGTTCTAGTTTTCCAAACTCGTTTTCTTTCACTTTGATTTTTAGTTGCTGCATTGAATAGACGGTGACCTGCTATTTATGTCCTGAAAGTTTCAGCTTGCTGCCATCATCAGGGAATTTTTGGCGAATTTTTCAAGTGCAATGTTGTTCAGTTCAAGTCGAATTTCGTTGAGTTCAGTTTGGTTGTGGGAATTTTTAGGTTCCCATCGAAATAGTTGGGCATTTGTGTTTTTTTGTGTTCGTACGACCCCAGTTGAGGTGATGCTTATGAAAAAGTTTCGATCTTGAGCCTTCTTCAGGAGATTTTCAGTCAGAACGCGAATTTGAAAAAAGAAACTGTCACAGATTTTTTAAGTTCTAGTTTTCCAAACTCTTTGTCTTTTGATTTGATTTTTAGTTGATGCATTGAATAGACGGTGACCTGCTATTTATGTCCTGAAAGTTTCAGCTCGCTGCCATCATCAGGGAATTTTTGGCGAATTTTTCAAGTGCAGTGTTGTTCAGTTCAAGTCGAATTTCGTTGAGTTCAGTTTGGGTGTGGGGATTTTTAGGTTCTCATCGGAAATAGTTGGGCATTTTTGTTTTTTTGTGTTCGTACGACCCCAGTTGAGGTCATGCTTATGAAAAAGTTTCGATCTTGAGCCTTCTTCAGGAGATTTTCAGTCAGAACGCGAATTTGAAAAAAGAAACTGTCACAGATTTTTTAAGTTCTAGTTTTCCAAACTCGTTGTCTTTCACTTTGATCTTCAGTTGGTGCATTGAATAGACGGTGACTTGCTATTTATGTCCTGAAAGTTTCAGCTCGCTGCCATCATCAGGACATTTTTGGCGAGTTTTTCAAGTGCAGTGTTGTTCAGTTCAAGTCGAATTTCGTTGAGTTCAGTTTGGGTGTGGGGATTTTTAGGTTCCCATCGGAAATAGTTGGGCATTTTTGTTTTCTTGTGTTCGTACGACCCCAGTTGAGGTCATGCTTATGAAAAAGTTTCGATCTTGAGCCGTCTT
This sequence comes from Dendroctonus valens, assembly GCA_024550625.1. NCBI lineage: Eukaryota > Metazoa > Arthropoda > Insecta > Coleoptera > Curculionidae > Dendroctonus > Dendroctonus valens. The sequence goes on from JAJTJO010000700.1 coordinate 477,584, forward strand.
CAGGAGATTTTCAGTCAGAACGCGAATTTGAAAAAAGAAACTGTCACAGATTTTTTAAGTTCTAGTTTTCCAACCTCGTTGTCTTTCACTAAGATCTTTAATTAGTGCATTCAATAGACGGTGACTTGCTATTTATGTCCTGAAAGTTTCAGCTCGCTGCCATCATCAGGGAATTTTGGGCGAATTTTTCAAGTGCAGTGTTGTTCAGTTCAAGTCGAGTTTCGTTGGGTTCAGTTTGGGTGAGGGGATTTTTAGGTTCTCATCACAAATAGTTGGGGATTTTTGTTTTTTTGTGTTCGTACGACCACAGTTTCGCTTTTGGTGATGAAAAAGTTTCGATCGTGTGCCATCTTCATGAGATTTTCAGTCAAAAGACGAATTTGAAAAAATCAACTGTCATAGTTTTTTTGAAGTTCTAGTTTTCCAAACTCGTTGTCTTTTACGAACATTTTCAGTCTATGCGTTCGATAGACTGTGATTTGCTACTTCTGTCCTGAAAGTTTCGATTCTCTGCCATCATCAGGGAATTTGTGGCGATTTTTTTCAATTTCAGAAAATCTCAAACAGACTTTTGCCAGGTTTCACCCCCAAAATTCCCCACTTTTTATACGAAATTTTTAGCAATGATTTACTGCTGTGTTTAGAGCACTAAACTTGACCAAATTTGCCAAAAACGTTTCGATTTTACGCCATCATCAGGCCATTTTTGTGAAAGTGAAAAGTTTCAAAAAACGACCATACAGAATTTTGCAAACCTTCCATTTTCCAAACTCGTTGGAAGTTTTGAACCATTACAATTGATGACGAACAGTGAATCATTCACGCAGCGTAAGTTTCGGTGCGCAGTCATCATCAGGGAATTTTTGAGGAGCTTTTGAATATTCCCCAATACACAAGCAGGGTTTTCGGAACAGTCCGCTTTAAAAAATTCGCTGCTTTTGAGGAAAAGCAGCCAGATTCTTTTTGAGTGAGTCCTCCAATAGACCAAAGCCTCCTGATTGGTGGCGCTGAAAAGTTTCGATTTTGCGCCATCCTCAGACCTGTGCCGCATTAGAACGTGTTTCCACAAGGAGCATTGTAAAATTGCGTGCATTCCATGCCTCAAATCCATAACCATGAAACCCTCCAAGGGCCGATAACAATTTGAGACGTGTGAGCGTTTGGAGGCCTCCAAGTACCACTTTGGGTCGCAAAGACAGTAAAGTATGGCATTGTTATTGGGACGTTTTCCACAGGCCTAATGCAATATTTATTTTTCCATTGGATGTAATGGGCGCTTTGGAGGAGTGAGTCGGGGAACGTAGTCACGTCAAGCCAATAATTGAGGATGTGAATTGAGGCGCAGGAAACCGGTTTTTTTTTCGGCGGTGTCAAAACAGACTGAAAATTACCGGGAAATGTGCCATTTAATGGGCAATAAGACGGTGAAATTTGCTTGTTCCAGTCGCTTCTTTTCGCTTAAAGTTTAACCGAAACGAGCACTCGAAACGGCAATTTCCTGCAGGACTTTGTATGATTTGCCGCCTGCTGTTGTTCAGGTCCTGCTCACGTTGGGAGTGTATTATTTAGCGGGATTTATTATTGAGGGCTAGGGCCTGGGCGGGGGTGGGCCGAAACTCACTCAATTTCAGTTTTAAAGCGGTTTGAGGAAAAATTTCTCCTCAAGCCAATTAAAGAGCAGAATTTGCCCGTTCTATTGAGGTACAAAAGGACTTTCTCACTGCAGCCGTTTTGGAGTAATGAATTTTTTTTGTGTGTTGGTGCACAGAAGGTACAAACTGGGTGTTTGGGCTTGATCCCTTTGAAAAAATCACCGCGTTCAACCTGAGGCAGGTGGAGGGTTGATTTTTTGCTAAGATATGGAGCAACCACCCTTAAATAGGCGTGGAAATTTTCAAGTCGCTGAATGTGCAGGTTGAGTTTTTAAAGATTATTCAGTTGGGGTGTAGAGTGAAGCTCTTGAGTTGCGTCCACTGTTTTTCAAAAAATTGCCACGCCCAAACTAGAGAAGGCAGGGCGTTGGAATTTTTGCTCCACATAGAGCATGCACCCTTAAATTTATGGGAAAAATTAAACTGTAATTTTTATCAACAGCTTGATTTCTAGGAAAACTTTTGAATCTGGGTTTACAGTGAAGCTCTTGATTTGCATGCAGTGTTTTTCATAAAATCGCCACGCCCCAACTTGGAGCCGCTGGAGGGATGAAAATTGTTGGCCAACGTAGAGCGGATACTTGTCAATATATGGAAAAAATTCCGGTCAAATCTATAAAGAGGTTAATTTTCAAAAAAAACAAATTCGAGTTAACACTTTGGAACGACATGGCAAATTCGTCACGACCATCTTAAAAAATCGCCACGTCCAAACTAAGTCCGCTAGGGAGTTGATATTTTTACACACCATAGAGAAAACACTCCGCAATGTAGGAAAGGAAAATCCAGCTAATCAATGCAGAGCTTCATTTTCAAAAAAAATAAAATTCGAGTTAACACTTTGGAACGACATGGCAAATTCGTCACGACCATCTTAAAAAATCGCCACGCCCAAACTAAGTCCGCTAGGGAGTTGATATTTTTACACACCATAGAGAAAACACTCCGCAATGTAGAAAAGGAAAATCCAGCTAAATCAATGCAGAGCTTCATTTTCAAAAAAAATAAAATTCGAGTTAACACTTTGGAACGACATGGCAAATTCGTCACGACCATCTTAAAAAATCGCCACGCCCAAACTAAGTCCGCTAGGGAGTTGATATTTTTACACACCATAGAGAAAACACTCCGCAATGTAGAAAAGGAAAATCCAGCTAAATCAATGCAGAGCTTCATTTTCAAAAAAAATAAAATTCGAGTTAACACTTTGGAACGACATGGCAAATTCGTCACGACCATCTTAAAAAATCGCCACGTCCAAACTAAGTCCGCTAGGGAGTTGATATTTTTACACACCATAGAGAAAACACTCCGCAATGTAGGAAAGGAAAATCCAGCTAAATCAATGCAGAGCTTCATTTTCAAAAAAAATAAAATTCGAGTGAACACTTTGGAACGACATGGCAAATTCGTTACGATCGTCTAAAAAATCGCCACGCCCAAACTGAGGCAGTTATAGGGTTGCAAATTTTTCCCAACATGGAGAAAATACTTCTAAATCTATGAAAAAAAACCTAGTCAAATCTATCAAGAGGTTCATTTTCCAAAAAATAAATTTGAGTTGAGACTTTCAAACGAAATTGCAAATCCGTCACGTTCGTCTAAAAAAATCGCCACGCCCAAACCAGAGTAGTGAGAAAGTTGAAATATTTACACAACATAGAGCAAAAACTCCGCAATAAGCAAAAAAAAATCCAGCTGAATCCACGAAGAAGTTCATTTTCAAAAAAATAAAATTCAAGTTAACACTTTGGAACGTCATGGCAAATTCGTCACGATCGTCTAAAACAATGGCCACGCCCAAACTAGGGCCATTAGAGAGTTCACATTTTCACACAACATAGAGCAAACACTCCGAAATGTATGAGGTAAAATCCAGCTAATTCCAGGTAGAGGTTCATTTTCAAAAAAAATAAAATCCGAGTTAACACTTTGGCACGACCTGGAAAATTCGTATCTGTCGTTTCAAAAAATCGCCACGCCCAAACTAAGGCAGCTAGAGAGTTGATATTTTTGCTCAACATAGAGCAAATCCTCCTAAACCTCTGAAAAAAACTCTAGGCAAATCCATACAGAGCTTCATTTTCAAATAAAATAAAATTCCAGTTAACACTTTGGCAGAACATTGGCAAATCCGTTACAACTCCTCGTCCGCAATTGGGGGGACCGTGGTGTAGACCGAACTCGGCTTGTCCCCATCAATTTGGCCGGCAAGAGGCAAAGTTTAAAGCAATGTAGTTGGCGGAAACTTGAATGGGTTTTAAATGCAAATGACAAAAAGGAACCGAATTCGTGTGACAATCAATAGGAGCGAGAGGCGAGCAGCCAAAAAGAAGTCCGGTTTGCCGCAGCAGCAGCGGCAGCATTTTCCAATAAACCTCCTGTAAATTCATCGATAGTGCTTGACTTGGAAGGAAAATTAAATTTTATGGCCGGCCATTTGCCATATCCGATATTTATGTGACAATTCTTTATCCTTTTATTTTCCTTCTCCGGCAAACAACATAATGGATCGGTTCAGATTGTTCGCTTAATCGATGGCTTCCTTGTCCGGATGGATAAAACTGTCGGATTCAATTAGGGCGGGCCGCCTAATCTCGACCAGTGGGGATTTTCAAAAATTTCCAGCCCCATTCCCAACTTGCCATACATCAACTTTCCGTGTCACACGATAAGACGAAGGGAGTCAAGTCTAATTTCGAGCTAAATGGACCGAAAACCGTTTTACTGTGTGTACGGGGGAGAGAAACTCGCGCTCTTATCGCTTCTGTTTGGAACTTGCGGGCGAAACTTAGCAACTATTGAGACGTAACACTCATGAACTCGCCCGTATCGGCAATGTCGGGCTCTTTATGTAGCGTCGTCTGGGGACTGACACAATTAGTTGATGGATTCGCTGTGCCGGCAGCTCGAAAGTCGCTTTCCAGCTCTTTCACGGGAAGTTTTCCGTTTCGAAATCGGCCCAGAACCAAGTGAGCTGTGCCTGCAAATGTACGCTAGTATGCCTTTGGAAACCATCAGCGCAGCTTTCTGTAATAGTTTGGAACAATAGTATGGGCTTCCGGATTCCAGTTTGGCGCCAATCCACAAGATAACCAAAAAATATCCAAAGCCATTCTAGTATGCGAATTTGGGGCGCTTGTACCATTCTAGTAGGTTTTCTGGTGGCTGACATTGTTAATTATACTATAGTATAAGATTTGGAAGTTGCATTTGAAGACAAATTCAGTGCGGATTTGAATATTTCGGCGCCTCAAACCGCAAAATCAGTTGAATTGATAACCGCTTTTGAAGAATATACTATAGTATGAGTTTTGGAAATTATTTTTAAAAGCTACTAGGGCGTTAATTCGGACAGTGCGAAGCTTCCAAGTGACTAATTTGTCCATTTGGTGAGTGCGGTAGTAAAATATACTATAGTATGGGTTGCGGAAATTGCAATTTAAAGGCAATTGAAGCGGGAATTCGACATTCGAACCCTTCAAAATGGGTAATCGGTTGAAACATTGATTAAAATTGAAAAATATCCTATAGTATGCGTTTCGGAAATTGCGTTTACTGTCGATTTGAGTGTTATTTTGGACATTTCTAAGCTTTAGAGGAAATAGTCGGTTGAATTCGCAACTAACTTTGGAAAACATACTATAGTATTACATTTCAATTTAGCGCTTTAGAGTGACAAATCAGTTAAATTGGTCACTAACTGGAAAATATTCTAGTCTATAAAATTTTGGAAGCAGTTTGAAACAAAAATCACTTGAACTTAGGAGTGGAATTGTAAAATATACTATAGTATGGGTTTCGGAAAATTCAATTTAAAGGCAACTGGCCTGGTAATTTTGGTATTTGCATGCTTTATAATGGACAGTCAGTTTAAACAATGACAAATTGCAAAATATACTATAGTATGAGATTTGGAAGTCGCCTTTGCAGAGCATTTGAGTGTTGATTTCGACAATTCTACGCTTTAGAGTGAAAAATTAGTTAAATCGGTGACTGACTTTGGAAAATATACTATGGTATGGAATTTGGAATTTGATTTCAAAGGCAAGTGGAGAGTTAATTTGGACATTAGGAAGCTTTAAAGTGAATGATTAGTCCATGTGTTGAGTGAAGTAGTAAAATATACTATAGTATGGGTTTTTAAAAAAGCGTTTAAAGACTCCTCGAAGATTAATTTCGACATTTGAACGCATCAGATTGAATAATCAGATGAAATTGTCACAAAAATTGGAAAATGTACTGTAGTATGAGTTTTGGAATATTTGTTTAAAGACTACTGGAAGACCATTTAAACTTTAAAACGATTGAGACTGAATTATTAGAGACTAAAATTGCAAAATCTATTATAGTATGAGTTTCGGAAAATTCCAGTAAACACAACTGATAAATAATAAATCATTTAGTGAAAAGAATAGTAAAACATACTCTAGTATGAGACATGGAAATTTTGTCTTAAGGCAATTTTTGAGTTAATTTCAACCTTAGAACATTTCAGACGAAATAATCGGTCGACAAAGTGCCTAAAATCGCAAAATATACTATAGTATGAGTTTTGTAAAATGCAATTAGATGGCATTGAATGCTAAATTATTAACTTCCGACGCTCACCAATGAGTAATTGGGACATTTAGCGAAGGAAATAGTAAAACATACTATAGTATGATATTTGGAAATTGCTTTTAAAGGCAATTTTTGAGTTAATGCGGACATTCGGACGCTTTTTAGTGAAAACGCCGATGGATTGGGGTTTGAAACTGCAAAATGAGCTATAGTATGAGTTTTGGAAAAAGCGTTTAAAAACTCCTAGGCGATCAATTTCGACACTAGAACGCTTGGGGTGAATTGTCGGGTGAAGCAGTGACGGAAATTGCAAAATATACTATAGTATGAGTTTTGGAAAATGCAATTAGATGCCATTGAATGCTGAATTATCAATTTCCGACGCTCACAAATGAGTAATTGGGACATTTAGCGAAGGGAATAGTAAAACATACTATATATATATAGTATGATATTTGGAAATTGCGTTTAAATGCAATTTTTGAGTTAATGCGGACATTCGGGCGCTTTGCAGTGGAAACTCCGATGGATTGGGGGTTTGAAACTGCAAAATGTGTTATAGTATGAGTTTTGGAAAACGAGTTTTAAAACGCCTGGGAGTTTAATTTCGGCACTAGAACTCTTGGGAGTAAATTGTCGGTTGAAACAGTGACTGAAATTTCAAAATATACTATAGTATGAGTTTTGGAAAATGCAATTAAATGCCATTGAATGTCACATTCTCAACTTATGATGCCTGTCAATGGATAATTACACCATTTAGCGTACCAGGGGAACAGTAGCACTTACTATAGTATGGGATTTGGAAATAGTATTTTGTGGTCAATTTCGGTGCTTTCAACATTCAAAGGGCAAAAATCCGTTGACGCAATGCCTGAAAGCAAGGAAAATGATTCTAGTATGAGTTTTGGAAAATGCATACTATCAAACCAGCAAAAGTTCGGGGGGCGCTACCACCTAAGCGCATGTTAATCACGCGATTTCCAGCCAAACGAACGTTGGTAAGCAAATTGAAACTTCAACGAGTTACGAGCAAAAGACATGGCGAGGAAAATTGCAAGCGCGATAAAATAAAACCTCGACAGTCCGTTCGGCTGACCACTTAAAACAAGTTGCCCGGCCGTAGTTGATTGTTGCCCTCGTTGTCGAAACGAAACGAAAACAAAGCAAAATAAGTGAATGTGGCCAGCTATTTGTACACTTTCCATGCAATTGTTCTACCGCTCGAATACGAGCGTTGTTTTTGTTTGGGGGGTTGCGTTTTTCATCCCCCAATCCCCCCATTTGGCCCTTGCTGCTGCTGTTGTTACTGTCGTTTTTATTAAATAAATGTGCGCCCCATCGATATTTCCAAAGGCTAATTGGCCCCTGAAACTTTCTCCAATGGCAGCTGAAAATTGCGCACTTCCCCATCAAATAATCCCCCCAGGGGGGCGGGGGAGAATGTATTCACAGCGAAGCTAAAACGGGGGGGAATTGACGTGTTAGAGTGCCAGGGAGTGAAGTTCCGGCCAAATGTCACGGAAACATTTTGTTAAGAGCCATTTGTCGACTGCGCCTAAAAGCTCTTGAATCGGCACTTGTCAACGGGGCTTTGATTGAGCGACCGCCGCTAGATGGCGATGGGGCTACTAACTCACCGGGGCCTAAAGTTATGCGTCCCGGAATACATTAGCAAAGGGAGGTGATTAATTCGTCGACGATTCGGCACTAAACACGATGTCAGTTGTCGCACCTGACGGCCAGAATTAATCGTCCAACTTGCCATGACGATTTGTTAGCGATTTCGTGCTGATTGAGGAGCGTTCCAGCAGGGGGCTCGTAGGCAGTTAATTAAGTGTGCAGACTTTGGATGGTGGTGGTGCTGACGCGCCCCCTAAGCAGTGAACCGGCCGACGACCAGCAGCAGGAGCAGGAAATCGACAACAAGTCGTGATCGCTCCACTTGACAGCTGCGTGAGGCCATTAGCTTGATGCGCCACGCTCCATCCGGCAGGCAGCAGGAATTAACGCTCTCCTGCCTTGATCAGGGCGATTTATTTGCGGAAATCTGGCCGCGGGCTTGAACATTGTTGCTTGAGGGCTTGCCAACTGTTGACTGGATGAGACATCGGGAATTTGCCCCATATCTACCCTACTCTTTATGAAAATGGTACTGCATTTGCACCAGATACTGAGGGCTTTTTGTACTATGTTGTGTGAAAATTTCAGCTTTTTAGCTCTGCGGGTTTGGACAGGGTGATTTTTTGAAAACTGGTAGGTGCATATGAAGAGCGTCACTGTAAACCAAAATTCAAAATTTTTTCAAAAATCAACCTGTCCATCGAAAAAATTCAAAATTCCCTAATATATTTAAGAGTGCTTGCTCTATCCAGTGTGAAAATTTCAGCTCCGTCACTTGGGCGGTTTGGACAGGGTGATTTTTTAAAGCAGTTGTCGTTGCAGCGCAGGAGCTTCACTGTCAGGGCAGAATTCAGGAATTTTTTTTAAAATCAATGAAAAAAAATTAAAGCGTCCATTCAGGTAATAACAATGTCTAGCATCTATTTAAGGGTGTTTGCCCGATGTGGGGCTCAAATTTTACCTCGCTTCCTGCCCGCAGTTGAAAGTGATGATTTTCCAAAAAAACGGTCGATGCCTATGGAATTTTTCAAAAATCTACCTGCAAATTGATGCAATTGAAATTTGAACCATACATTTAAGGGTGCATGCTCTATGTTGTGTAAAAATTTCCACCATGTAGCTGCTCGGGTGTGGGCGTGGCAATTTTTTAAAAAATGGTCGGTGCATATGGAGAGCTCAACTGTGAACCAGAATTTGCGAATTTTTCTAAAATCGACCTGTGGAGTGATGGGATTGGATTTTTTTGTACGCACTTAAGGGTGCTTGCTCTATCCAGTGTGAAAATTTCAGCTCCGTCCCTTGGACGGTTTGGACAGGGTGATTTTTTAAAGGAGTTGTCGTTGCAGCGCAGGAGCTTCACTGTCGGGCAGAATTCAGGATTTTTTTTAAAATCAATGAAAAACAAATTAAAGCGTCCATTCAGGTAATAACAATGTCTAGCATCTATTTAAGGGTGTTTGCCCGATGTGGGGCGCAAATTTTACCTCGCTTCCTGCCCGCAGTTGAAAGTGATGATTTTCCAAAAAAACGGTCGATGCCTAGAAATTTTTCAAAAATCTACCTGCCACTTGATGCAAATGCAATTTGAAACTGGCATTTAAGGGTGCTTGCTCTATGTTTTTTTAAAATGTCCACCATGTAGCTGATCGGGTTTGGGCGTGGCAATTTTTTAAAGAAATGGTCGGTGCATATGTAGAGCTCAACTGTGAACCAGAATTTGAGAATTTTTTAAAAATCAACCTACCAACGTATGAGATTGAAATTTTTCGTACACATTTCAGGGTGGCAGCCCGACGTTGGCAAAAAATTTCATCCCTCTAGCTGCTCACGTTTGCCTGCCATCAATGTTTCAAGCAAGTTCCCGAAACTCAAAACATCTTCGCAACAGTTAAGAGCCAAACTGGAAGCTTCTGGACACGAACGTTTCCCATCTATATAATAAACTGGCTCAACTTATTTCGCTCGTCTTTCCACTCGACAATACTTGGGCCAAAGCCGAAAACATGCTTTTTCCGGCCAACTTTTCCAACTTCCACTAGGAAAGGGGGGGCGCGCACATGACGGATGTGTGGCCGGGGCCAGTTTGGCCGCCCACCCACCGAAACCGAACATACTTTTCCAGCAAAACGGACTCGAAACTGTTTATTAAGTAAAAAGGCCGCCCTGCGAAGAATAAAGTCCGGAAGTTTTGGGGCCAAACTGGGCGAAAAAAAACTCTTGCAAAGTTGACGAGCATTTGAACGGTTCACGTGCCACTTTTTCGATACAGGCGAGTTTTTGAAGGCGGAAATGGAAATGATTTAGTTTCTGGTGCAATTTTTCATGCGACTTTAGTGCCAATAAGTCGACTTTTCCGGGCCATTTTACTCATGAGCCGCAACGCCGCAACGGGGGGCCAGGGTTCCGCCCTTTTAAAGCCGCCCCATAAATCACCCGGAGGGGGGAAGGATCTCCAGAAAGACAAAGGCAATCAGCATGTATGTAGGCGGGCAATAAAACCTGTCACCGTTTATGTCATGCAATTTTCCTTGGGATTTATGCATGGCGAAAACAATATTTTTTGGGGGCCTGGTGATGAGGAATCCAGTGGCGTAGCCAATTCCAGTCCGTTTATTCTTAGGGTACCACACGGGGGTTTTGGGAATTTTTTTCGGCTTTCAGACGCTCTTTTTTGCACTCAAATCGCCCGATAATTAACGGAGTTATGGGCGAAAGAGTGCAGCAGTGCAGTGGCCGCCCTTTTGTGGAAACCTGCAACTTTCCCGGTTGATTTGCTTGAAAACGATTGAGAATTTCGGGTTTTGCCAAGAGCAGTTTTTTTTGCACTAAATATTGCAAAATCTTGCTGAATGCCAGAAATTGCTTTGCGACCAATAATTCTTGAAAAATTTTGAAAAATCGTTAAAAGTTCTGCAAATTTGCATTTTTTTTTATATTTCGCATAACTTTAGTATTTTACGCCAGATTTCAGAAATCTTTACACGGTCTTTTACGGTTTTCACTTATCTACATAACTGAGTGTTTCCCCGCCGAAAATACGCAATCCTAACGGAGTTACGTGCGATCATGCACTGGTCGCCCTTTTACCCAATCCGCCAACTTTCTCGGCTGATTTACTGGCAAACTGTGGGCAATTAGGGATTTTTACAAGAGCAAAAATCTGTAGTACTTCATTATAAGGCCAGAGTCGATATCGGTAACCCTTTTCGAGCCAGGAGAGTTAGAATGGTCAAGGGTCTGGAGCACAAGAACCTAAGTTCCTGTCACCAGGCTTATTTGCCAAAAATTGGCCGGCAAACCAATATTTTCTTTGTCAAAATTGCATTTTGAGAAACAAATAAATCACTTAATAAATTTTTGGAAATTTTTTATTTGTTTTTTTGAAAATTTTTGAGATTTTTGAAAATCGAAGTTTTGCAAATTTTTGGATTTATAGTGGCATTTTGGGAAACATGGCACTTTTTATCAACATAATTTCATGTATAGTTTGGGAGGAAATTGAATTTGAAGTTATAGAGATTTAAACTGCCACTCATACAATCTGGACACTCTTTTGCTCCTAACTCAGCTATTTCTTATAATATTTCGCCCAGAAAAAAAGGGGCGAGTTTCCAAAGCTATTTTCTAGACTTTCGGAGTCTATCAGAAAATCGCAATTTGGAATGGTTTGTGAGATAATAAGCTCTGACTGTTGGCAAAAGTTCGACTCTCCCACCTGCGCATACCCTCACTCCTTTGCATACAACTTCCTTATTGGTCGAGATATTTCAAAAATTCTAAAAGCGGCGGAAAGCCGAAAGACGTGGCTATAAAAACTATTGCGGCCTCAAATTGGATGGCGGCAATAGCAACGGAGTAAAACGAGTTTGAACTGCGGGAGTGTGCAAACCGTCGAATACCCCATCAGGATTGCCGAGGGAAATCGTGGCGGAAGAAGACGGCGAAGAGGCCCGAATAATCCAGAGCCTGCCAGAATGTGGAACAGGCTGTTTTTCCACATACCTACATGGAATATGACACGGCAATGATTAATGAACCGCATGACGGATGATGAGAGGGTCACAATTTATTGCCGGGCGAGACACAAAGGATCCGTCTCGCTGGTAAATATCTGGAAAAACTTAATGAAACATAAAAGTGGGAAACTGCGAAGACAAATCGTCCGACACGATTTAGTGACACCGAGTTTCTACTTCCCGTATGTTTGTATTCACGTGGCCGCTTTTGACAAATCGGTCGCCCAAACGCGGGCGAACGCCTCAACTTCTCCAACTTCTTCATCGGTCGATCCCCCCCATCTTCAGATAACAAATCAGTCAAAATCCATCTAATTGCATCAGACAATTGAATATTGAAATGCCACTGGAGGGCCAATTAATAATTATCCGGCCCGGCAAATGGGAAAAATGAAGGGCGACCGATGAAAAATTGGATTAATTCGGGCCCCTCGTTCGCCAAATTTGCAATTCAATCTCCCGCCCTTTGCTATCGCCAGTGGGAAAAGGGAAATTTCAAATTAGGAACCCATTCATTATGTAAAGGTGATGATGGATCGGCGGAACGGTTAAGCAATTTTTTTTCGGGCTGTTGTGCCGCCCTATTTACAGCCGCTGTTACGAAAACTTTGTTTTTCATTTAAATGATTGATTGGCAAAGGCGGTCCCGCTTTGGGGACACTCATTCCGCCTTAAGAGCGTTTTTTTGATTTGCGACCTTTCCTAAGTGAAATTGTCGCAAAACTAGCCAATATTCACTTAAAGCTTTGAGGCTTTCGAAACTTTGCAACTGGTGCTTCGATGGACCAATCAAATGCCTTCAAGCGGTTTTTGAATTCTTCAAATCGGCCTCGAAATTACCGAGTTATGCCCTAAAATGGACATGCGACAGAAACTGGAAAACTTGCACATTTTGGCATCGTTGCGCCTTTGTAACTTTGAAGCACACTTGATCTTTTCAATTCAAACAAGGCCTGCGGCAAAGAAACTAAAAAAACTTGAGTTTTGCAAAAGGGCGACCTGTGCATTGCCGTCTTTTTTGGGCAGTAGCCCGGATTATTGTGGGTTAATATCCGATTTCCCACCTTTTCCCTGTGAATGAGATTGAAAAGTTGACGATTTGACCAAAAGGGCGACCAGTGCATCGCCGCACTCTGTTTCTTGCAGCTCAGCTGATTTTGCGAGTTTTTGGCCAAAAAATTCTTTAAATGTTTCCAAAAATATTACAAAAGTTTTAAAATGATCCTTAGACTCTTTTATTAGCTGCGAAAAATTCATTTTGAGCTTCAAAAGTCCAATTAATACGACGCCAAACTAGTAGCCAAAGGGCGCGTTCAGAGGAGCCACCAGCGCTTCGAATCGTTGAAAATTCAGACCTCGCTGGCCTTGAAACGATGGCCAAATTGGACTTTAGACCAAAAACAATTGTTTTCGTGAAGTCCATTGGCTTTCTAAGGGTTTTTGAATTTTTGAAAAATATTGATAACTGACGAAGTTACGGGGTAAATAGTGCAAGTATGTTCAGGTTTGAGAGTTTGAAGCTTGCCAACATTCAGAACCCATTATCTCCCAAATTATTGCAAACAGCGATTTTCGTTCAAGGAGCTAAATTGGAGCGACTGCCTGTGGCTACAAACAGCTTTATTAATTTTTGAAATGTAACTAAAAATAGTGAAGTTATGCGCAAAAGAGTGTGCAGACAGTGTGGGTGCCAGTTTCAGTCTCTTTAACTTCAAATTCAATTTTCTCCAAACCTATATGTGAAAGCAATGTTGATGACTAGTGGAATTTTTATCTAAATGTCACTCCAAAACCAAAAATTTGAAAAAGTTCGATTTTCAAAAATTCAAAATTTTTTTGAAAATTTTCAAAAAAAATAAAAAAATTGCAAGAAATTGTTTAATCGTTTAGTAGCTCTCAAAAGAATGTTTTGAGAAAATAAAATAATAATGAACAGGCAAATTTCTAGCAAAAGTGACTCTACAGAAACCTTCAGCTCTTTGAAACTTCAAACGCCACTGGCTCTGAAACTGTGACAGTTAGCAACTTTTGACCTGCCCTAACTCCTTTAGGAAACTTCATGGGCTTTTCAGCGCTTTTGAACTTTTTCCGAAATAATAATCAAAAACAGAGTTACAGGGGAATGAGTGGGTGTAGGCGCAGGTTTGAGAGTCTAACGCTTGCCAACGTTCAGAGCCCCGTTGCGCCCAAACCGTTGCCCATAGGGATTTTTGCCTAATCAACCAAAATCTACGTAATATCAAGGGCTATTCAAAGCATTTTCATGTTTTAAAATTCCCGCAGGAATAAATGAGTTATAAGCAAAAGAGTGGGCAGACAGAATGGGTCTAAAACTTCACTCTGAATTTTCTCAACACTACACGACTATTGGCCTCAAAAACGCTTTTCCATCCGCAATTATAACGTCGGACAAATAACGTCAGCCAGTTCTTTGCCGATTCTGTGCGAGACGAAATTTCCACTATTTAATTTTTCACGAACGTGAAAAATGGGCAAAAGGAAGAAAACGCCGCAACCGATCAGGGAAAGCCGGAGCCCTCGTAAATCAAACACAAGCCCTCGCTTTGTTCTATTACTAATATAGTTTATTGTATTTCACTGATTGGCTTCAGCGAAAAAATGCCGGCTTTTCCACTTCGATTCCCGCCTCCTCTCCATAAACAAGACGCGCGATTTATTGCGGTTTTTCCTTTCTGGTTCTGGTCCATCAATAATGCTAAGCCGGGCCTGCGTTTGGCTGGCAAAGCCCCGCCCCCTTTTGCCAATTGCTGGGCTGCGATTGGCTGGCGAGCGATCAGTTGATGACAGCAGCCGCCCAGGGCCGCACTCAGCTGCAGAAGTCCACGATTTAATTAATTTCCGGGTAATTCCTAGTGCATGTGCATATAAACTCCCGATTCACGGCAACTTCTCACGTTCAAATTACCAGCATTTTAATTAAGAGCAAACTGAATTTAATTTCGTTTTCATTAGGAAAGTTTACATCGATTTCGGGCGGAATGGTGGCGGCAATATCGCAAACTACGCGAACTCCGCACACAACTCACACTCGAATTGAACTTCAATATATGGATTCTTGTCGGCAGAGTTACCTGGCTGAGAGTTCGGGCCAAATCTCCTAAGTAAATCGACAACTTCCGGAATTTATGGAGTTGAAGTTGCCAGTTATCGGGGAGGGCTAATATTTCGGGAGTTGACACTGAGTCAACAGCGCCAGGACGGCTTTTGCAACTTTGTCAAGGTTTTGCTCATAACTCCGTTAGTTGTTAACCGATTTCCAAACAGTTTGGTGCGTTGGATAGCGAAGGTGATTCTCTTCAATTTATGTGCCCAACAATTTCTTGTTGGATCATGCGCAAAGTGGGCAGCAGCCAATGAAATCAGCTACACGCCAGAAACACCCAATGAGCATAAACCAAAGTTTTGTTGAGTCTAACTTTTCTGGCTGTGGGTGCATTTTTAAACTGCGACCAGGGTTTTAAAGAGCAGTCAGTGGGCTTCAGTTCACCTCTTAAGTGTTTTTTTGCCAAGATTCACATGACGAAGATAGCAGCAAACGAAACCTGGCAATAAGTAGATACACAATAACAGCAACCAAAATTTCAATTCCCAATAACTCCTTTATCCGGACGAAGATGTTTTTGCCAAGTTACGCGAAGGAAAGGGCTTCCGATTATCTTCAATTTCAGTTTTGACACATTTTCTGCTGGGTTGCACACAACCTGGACAGGAGCCAATGAAGATTGGTCCTTGGCAAATGCACCCAATGAGCATGATCCAAAATATATGTGCCCAGAACTCCATGCGTGTTTCTCCGATTTTAGATTTTGAAAGTGCGTTTGAAAGATACTTTCATTGGCTTCGATTCTTGTTTAACACGATTTTTGACCCGATGGAAAATAACTCGACCAGGGGCAATCGAAAAGTTATACATGTTAGAGACCACCCATTAGTCATAGTCAATCAAGGCTACCCAAACTTCAAATGGCGATAACTTCGTAAGCTTTAAGCCGATTTTGGATTGTCGAGGCGCATTTTAAAGGCTTGTCTGTTGCCCTCATTTTACGTCTTAAACATTTTTTTCGCCGCCCCCCAACAGCTAGACCAGGAGCAAAAGAAAGTGACTACCTAGTAAACATAGTCAGTCAAAGTTACCCAAAACTTCATATATCCATAACTTAATAACTTTTAAGCGGATTTTGGATTTTTGAAGTGCATTTTAAAGGCTTTTCTATTGTTCTAGTTTTATCGCTTAACGACTTTTTCCGTCGAGTCCACATAACTAGACCAGGAGCAAACGAAAATATCCACCTGTTAAAGACACTCAACCAACGTTGCCCAAATTTCAAAGGCTCATAACATCGTCACTTTTCACCGATGTTCAGATTTTCAAATTGTAGTTTAATTCTCCTTTTATTGCCGTCATTTCATCCTTTGACAATTTTTTTCGTGTCGTCCACATAACTAGGCCAGGAGCAAACGAAAGTGACCACCTAGCAAACATAGTCAATCCAGGCTACCCAAACTTGCAAATAGCGATAACTAGCGTAACCTTTCAGCGGATTTTGGATGGCACAAACTCCATTTTAAAGCCCTTTTCATTGCCGTCACTCTATCGCTTGACGTATTTTTGACAATAGCGAAATAACTGCTCCAGGAGCAAGCAAAGCCCAAACATCGAGAAAAAACGTGCGAAAAGGCAAACCGCAAATTTGTCGCCGCTGCAACGCTCAAACCCTGTAGAATTGCTGTTGTGCAATCGGCTCACATTTGGAATGCAAACAAGGGCAACACAACAAACTGCAAAATGCATAAATTGCGTCAGTTTCGCCTCGAGGCGGCACAAGAAGCGTGCGCCTGCATCGAGGAGAGAGACGCTTTTCCGAGTGCCGCCCTTTAAGGGGCGGCCATGTCACTAAGACGTTGACCTTGCCGGAGGACAGTCGATAATCCTTTGTTACCCTCCGGCATGGAAACTGGACCAAAGAAGCGGGTTTTGGCCTTTTAAACCGCTTGATGTGCTTGAGACATCAAAGCTTTGTTAAGTAGGGAACAGGATCAGAAAATGGGCCGTTCTGAGTCAGCAAAAGGATCGCTGCTTCCATTTGTTCGCTACGTGTTTATTGCGTGGAGAGTCGTTTTGTTTGTCGCGCAATTTCCATCCATTAATACCGACAGCCGGCAATTTTCGCCTCCCGAGTGCATTAACTGGATTGCTCGCTTTCAGCATTCGGGATAAATCGCTTAATCTCAAGAAAGACCATTAAAACACCATTCCCGTGACGTAATCGGGTGTCCTGTTAACGATCTGGTGCTAATCAGGGTTTAGCTGATTAACGGGGCCCACGTGAATGGAGACGGCTTTAATCTGCGTCCAGCTGGAGAACGTGAGCGACATAAACATGCGAGTTATCTGGAATGAATTTTTTTCTGGCTGACCGAAGTGGGGTGGGGAGATGCGGTGCACGGGATCCCAACGGGAAAAGATGTTGCTAAAAACGGTGAAAATTTCGTGAAATTCGCACTATTGGCTGATTTTTGGCGAATTTTTAAAGTGAGGTTTGCTCGAGCAGAGAACCTAACACTTTCACGAATTTCAAAAATTCATAACTTAAAAACGAAAAATGTGAGCAAGCGGCGATAAACATTGTTTTAAACCGCATCAGCGACGTCATCAGTGCACCAAATTTCAATAAAATCCAAAATTTTTCTGATTTTTTGCGAATTTTTCAAGTGAGGTTGAAACCAACAGGGATCTTGCAACTGTGAAGAATTTCAAATTTTATATCTCAAAACTGGAACGAGGTAAATTGCTGCTCAAGATGACCCTTGTACGATAATCTTGGGCCTTAGCAGTGTTGCAAATTGGTAAAAATCCGAAATGATCCTGATTTTTGGGAATTTTCTATGATTTTAGCTAGTCATAGAATCATGGGGCCATTTGGAAGACTTTCAAATTCCGTCAGGTAAGAAACAACCGACCCGAATATTCATGTGGATAATCAGTTGAAAGGAATTTTAGACTCAGCCTAAATCTAACTAGGATAAAATCACAAAATACTGATTTTTGGCGATTTTTTCAAATTAGAGTTAGAGCCTCACAGAGACCTGCGCTGCAAGAATTTACAAATCCAATGCCAAACACAAAAACGGCACCTGACATTAGGCATGTTTAAAAGGCCAAATGTCACTAGCCACGTGTTTGTAATCTGGAAAAAGTCCATTTGGCCTGATTTTTGGCGAATTTTTCAAAGAAAGATTCCACTCAACATAGACGACAACTTTCGAGAATTAAAAAAATCTGTACCCAATAACTGAAGCACACAAAACCTTGCAATAGGCAGCCGTTGTAAAGAGAAATCGCCATATTAACAGTGTTGCCACTTCAAAAAAATCGCAAATCTCCCTGATTTTTCACTAAATTTTCAATTGAGCTTGAGCTAACAAAGATTCGACACTTTCATACACTTGAAAAATTCATAACTTAAACCGTAAAACTCCGACCACGTTGCTTCGGACGCAGTCTGAACGAAAATTCACCACGCCATCAGTGTATTAAATTTGAATAAAATCGCAGTTTTTTCTGATTTTTTGGGAATTTTTGAAGTGAGGTTTGAGTGATTTTGACAACTTTCAAGAATATTACGAATTTATAAGACAAAAACTGGAACAGCGGAACATGTTGGTTAGACGTCGTTTCAAACGCAATTTCCAAGTCGAACAGTGTTGCAACTTCTGAGAAAATCGCAAGTTTTCCGATTTTTGGCGAATTTTCCAAATGAGCCTTGAGCAAAGAAGGTGCCTGCAACTTTGGCGAATTTAAAAATCATAAGTCAAAAACCCAAACGGCAAAACATTGGTTTCAATTGCCTTTATTGATGTTCTTCACCGCATTAACCGTGGTGCAAATTGGAAAACGTCCAACATTTCCCGGATTTTTGACGAATTTTTCAAGTGCGGTTGACCTAACTGGACAACTTGCCTACTTTGAAAAATTTCAAAAATCATAAATAAAACAGGAAAATTCCGCACCCGATGGCCTCCAGCTCAGGTTAACGAGAAATTTTCAACAGATAAACTCGGAAAAAGTGGTACAAGTTGCCAAAATTCTCTGATTTTTGGGGAATTTTTCAGTTGAGCTCCCAAGTGAAACCTCTGTGCCACTACGCAAACTTTAAAAATTCATAACTCCAAAATAGCTCAAGCTCTAAACCGAGTGGCGCTCAATTTCTAGCAAAAACCTCCCGGATTAACAGAAAAAAACACCAAAGCATCCAAGACTCTGGAAAGTTTTTAGGATTTTTTAGTTAATGAGTTGCAAAACTCGCCACCTACAATCAATGTGAACCCGCCCAGTCAGAGCCCGGTAAATCCAAATCCCTCCTTGAGGAGCGGGTATTCAGACCTCAAACCCTCCAGCAGGACTCAGGCTTTCCACGAAATCCCTCTCTATCGACGGCAGGCGAAAAATGCGAAAAGTTCCAGCCCAAATTCGCAGGTTTCCACTCGGCAAAACGCCATACATCATCGAATTATCAAAATCTCCAGGCAAGCGGCGGGCCAGAAAACAGTGCTGGGGGCGGGGGGTTAACAGTTAATAATCCCATCGACCTCTCGACTTTTCAGCCCATCCATCACTCGTTTTTTAATGAATCGGCCACCGAAACGCCGATAAAATCCGCGCTAAATCCCAAGATTGAATTGCAGATTAACGATTGATAATTAATTCGCCGCCACTTTTTATCCCCAACGGACAAATCATTACACCAGGGGGCTCCCCCTTTTCCCCATTGAGTTAACCTTGTCCACCCGGTATATTGGGGGGATTTAATGCCCCAGGCTGACAACGACCACGTCCGTCCTCTTTAAACGTTCGTCCTTTAGGCCGGGGGGGATTTTGGGGAGTTTTCCACTTTTGGGGATACGATCTGGATCGGTTTCAATTAGAATGGAAGGTCCCTTGAAATGGAGAATGTTGGTGAAAATTGCAAAATTTTCCTGTCCTGGGGAATTTTTCTGCCGGGGTGGGTGCCAAAAGAAGAATGTAAATTTTGCGCAAACTTCAAAAATTCATAACTCGCTAACTGCAAGAGGCAACGCGTTGGTTCGGCCAGTTTTTTAAAGCAAATTAGTGCGGCTAAAAGTGTGGAAAGTTTGATAAAAACTGCCAATTTTTCTGAGTTTTGGGGAATTTTTCTGCTGGGGTGGACGCTAAAAGACGGAATGTAAATTTCGCGAACTTAAAAAAATCATAACTCGCTAACTGCAGAGGCAACGCGTTGGTTCGGCCAGTTTTTTAAAGCAAATTAGTACGGCTAAAAGTGTGGAAAGGTTTGATAAAAACCGCCAATTTTTCTGAGTTTTGGGGAATTTTTCTGGGGTGGACGCTAAAAGACGGAATGGTAAATTTCGCGAACTTAAAAAAATCATAACTCGCTAACTGCAAGAGGCAACGCGTTGGTTCGGCCAGTTTTTTAAAGCAAATTAGTGCGGCTAAAAGTGTGGAAAGTTTGATAAAAACCGCCAATTTTTCTGAGTTTTGGGGAATTTTTCTTCTGGGGTGGACGCTAAAAGACGGAATGTAAATTTCGCGAATTAAAAAAATCATAACTCGCTAACTGCAAGAGGCACCGCGTTGGTTCGGCCAGTTTTTAAAGCAAATTAGTACGGCTAAAAGTGTGGAAAGTTTGATAAAAACCGCCAATTTTTCTGAGTTTTGGGGAATTTTCTGCTGGGGTGGACGCTAAAAGAGGGAATGAAATTTCGCGAACTTAAAAAAATCATAACTCGCTAACTGCAAGAGGCAACGCGTTGTTCGGCCAGTTTTTAAAGCAAATTAGTGCGGCTAAAAGTGTGGAAAGTTTGATAAAAACTGCCAATTTTTCTGAGTTTTGGGAATTTTCTGCTGGGGTGGACGCTAAAAGAGGAATGGAAATTTCGCAAACTTAAAAAAATCATAACTCGCTAACTGCAAGAGGCAACGCGTTGCTTCGGCCAGTATTTTAAAGCAAAAGTGTGTGTCGCAAGTCTGGAAACTTGATGAAAATCGCCATTTTCCTGAGTTTTGGGGAATTTTTCTGCTGGGTTGGACGCTCATAGAGGAAATGTGAATTTCAAATAATTAAAAATTCATAACTCCATAACTGCAGGAGCCAGCGACTTGATTCTGGTGGCATTTAAAAGCAAATTGGCCGTTCTAAATACACAGTGAATTCTATCAATTAACTTTAGTGTTTTAGGGCCGATTTAGAAATGTTTACACGGGTCTTTTACGAGTTTTCATTATCTACATAACTGAGTGTTTCCGCGACCCGAAAACGATCGCTAACCACGAGTTACGTGCGATCATGCACTGGTCGCCTTTTACCCAATCCCAAACTTTCGAGGCGATTTTTACTGAACAACTGGGGACAATTGGGATTTACAAGAGCAAAAATCATGTTAGACTTCATTATAAGGCCCCGGAGTGCGAATCAGTAAGCCCTTTTTCGAGCCCAGGAGAGTTAGAATGGTCAAGGGTCATGGAGCACACAGACCTAAAGTTGCTGCAACAGGGGCTTATTGCCTAAACAATTGGCCGGCAAACCAGAAATTTCTTTGCTCAAAATTCATTTTGAGAAAACAAATAATCACTTAATAAATTTTGGAATTTTTTATTGTTTTTAAGAAATTTTTGAGATTTTTTGAAAATCGAAATTTTGCAAATTTTGGATTTTTGGCCCCTTTTTGGGAAAACATGGCATTTTTATCAACATTAATTTCATGTTAGTTTGGAAGGAACTTGAATTTGAAGTATACGAGATTTTAATGCCACTCATACAATCTGCGAACACTCTTTGTGCTCTAACAACTCGCTATTCTTATAATATTTCGCCCAGAAAAAAAGGGGCGAGTTTCAAGCTATTTTCAGACTTCGGAGAAGTTGTCTACAGAACAATCCGCCAAAATTTTGGAATGGTTGTGAGATAAATAACCTACTGAAGTTGGAGCAAGTTCGCGTCTCCCACCTGCCATTAACCTCACTCACTTTGCACACAACTTTCCTTATTTGGTCGAGATAGTTCAAAAATTCTAAAAGGCGCCGGAAAGCCGAAAGGACGTGGCTCTATAAAAACTATTGCGCTTCTAAAATTGGATTGGCTGGCAATAGCAATGGAGGACAAACGGTTTGTGTTGAACTGGGGAGGGTGTGCAACGCGACTGCCCCATCAGGATTGCCGAGGGAAATCGTGGCTGGACGAAGAGAACGGCGGAGGGCCCGAGACTAATCCAAGCCTGACCAGACTGTGGAGACAGGCTGGTTTTTTCCACTACACCTACAGGAATGTATGACACGGCAAGGATTAAGACCGCATTGACGGGATGATGAGAGGGTCACAATTATTGCCCGGCGAGCACAAAGGATCCGTCTCGCTGGTTAAATATCTGGAAAAAACTTAAAGAAACATAAAAGTGGGAAAATGCGAGACAAACGTACCGACACGATTTAGTGACAACGAGTTTCTACATCGTATGTGTGTATTTACACGTGGCCTTCGCCTTTTGACAAATGCGTCGCCCAACGCTGGGAGGCGAAACGCCTCAACATTCTTCATCGGTCGATCCCCCCATCTTCAGATAACAAATCAGTTCAAAAATCCATTAATTGATCAGACATGATATTATTGGAATGCCACTTGGAGGGCCATTTACATAATATCCGGCCCCGGCAAATGGAGAAAAATGAGGGCCGACCGATTGAAAAATTGGATTAATTCGGGGCCTCGATTCGCCAAATTTGAATTCATCTCCCGCTCCTTTGCTATCGCCAGTGGGAGGAAAGGCAAATTTCAAATTAGGAACCAATTCATTATGTAATAGTAGTGATGGCGCAGGGAATATCGGCGGAAACGGACGTAGGAATGACGTTAAGCAATTTTTTTGTCGGGCTGTGTTGCCGCCTATTACAGCGCTGGTTACGAAAACGTTGTTTTTATTTAAATGATTTGATGGCAAAAGGCGGGTCGCTTTGGGCACATCCATCCGCCTTAAGAGCGTTTTTTTGATCTTTGCGGACTTTCTAAGTGAAATTGTCGCAACTGGCACTATTGCACTGTAAAGCTTTGAGGCTTTCGAAACTTTGCAAAACTGGTGCGCTTCGATGGACCTTCAGTTGCCTTCAAAGGGGTTTTTGGAATTTTCAATTCGGCGGAAATTACACGAGAGTAATGCCCTCTCTAAAATCTAATGCGAAGAAACTGGGAGAAAAATTGCACATTTTGGCATCGGTTGCGCCTTTGTAACTTGGAAGACACATTGATTTTCAATTCAAAAAAGGGCCTGCGGCAAGAAACTAAAAAAAAACTGAGTTTTGCAAATAGGGCGACCTGGTCATTGCCGTCTTTTTGGGCAGTAGCCCGGAGTATATTGTGGGTGATATGCCGAATCACACTTTCCCTCTATGAATGAGATTGACATGTTGGACGATTTTGACACCAATAAGGGCGGACACCAGTGCATCGCCCGACCGCTTTGTTGCAGTCAGCGATTTGTGGTTTGTTGGCCCAAAAATCTTTAATGTTTCCAAAAAATATTACAAAAGTTTTAAAATGATCCTTAGATCTTTTAGTACGCTGCGAAAATGCATTTTGAGACGTTAAAAAGGCCATATAAAACGACGCCAAATAGTAGCCAGAAGGGCGCGTTGAGGCAAGGAACCACCAGCGCTTCGAATCGTTGAAAATTCAGACTTCGTGGCGTTGAAAACGATGGCCAAAATTGGACGTTAGACTAGAAACAATGTTTTCGTGAAGTCTGGCTTTCTAAGGGTTTTTGAATTTTTGAAAATATTGATAACTGGACGAGTGTTACGGGGTAAATAGTTGCAAGTATGTTCAGTTTGAGAGTTAACGCTGGACCAACATTCAGAACCATACCTCCCAATTATGGCAAAACAGCGATTTCGTTTTCAAGGAGTCTAAAATTGAGGCGACTGCTGTTGCTACAAAGTTTAGTAATTTATGAAATGTAACGAAAAAAGTGAAGTTATGCGCAAAAAAGAGTGTCAGACAGTGGGGGTGCCAGTTGCAGCTCTTGTAACGTTCAAATTTCAATTTCTCCAAACCTGATTATGTGGAAACAATGTTGATATAGGTGGAATGTTTATCTCATGTCGCGCCTAAAACCAAAAATTAATTTGAAAAAACGTTCGATTTTCAAAAATCATAATTTTTTGAAATTTTCAAAAAAAATAAAAAAATGCAAAAAATTGTTTATCGTTTAGTGGCTCTTCAAAAGTTATGTTTGAGAAAATAAAATAATAAGAACAAGGCAAATTCCTAACAAAAAGTGACTGTCTACAGAAATACCATCAGGGCTGTTCGCGCTTTGGAAAGTTCCAAACGAATGGCTACTGAAACTGTGACAGTTAGACACTTTTGACCTGCCCTAACTCCTTTAGGAAATTCATGGGCTTTTCAGCGCTTTTGAAATTTTCCGAAAATAATAATCAAAAACAGAGTTGAACAGGAGAATGAGGGGTGTAGGCGCAGGTTTGAGGAGTCAACGATTGCCAACGTTCAGATGCCGTTCGCCCAAACCGTTGCCATAGGGAGTTTGGCTCAATACCAAACAGAAATTCGAGATAATATCAAACGGCCCTATTCAAAGCATTTTCGTGTTTTAAAATTACCAGCAGGGAATATAAAACGAGTTATGAGAAAGAGGGGCAGGGGGACAGAGGGGTCTAAACTCTCACTCTCGACGTTCTTCAACCACTACAAGACTATGGCCTCAAGAAAACGCTTTTCCATCGCAATTATACGTCGCGAATACGTCAGCCCTTCTTGCCGAGTTCTGTGGAGAACGAAATTTCCGCTATTTAATTTTTACGAACGTGAAAAAATGGGCAAAAGGAAGAAACGCCGCAACCGATCAGGGAAAGCCGGAAGCCTCGTAAACAAACAAGCCACTTTGTTTATTTTTACTAATAGTTATTGTATTTCACTGATTGGTTCTTCAGCGAAAAAAATGCCGGCTTCATTCGATTCCCGCTCCTCTCCATAAAAACAGACGCGGATTATTGCGGTTTTGTCCCTTTCTGGTTCTGGGTCCATTCATAATTGCTAAAGCGGGCCTGCGTTTGTGGCAAAGCCCGCCCCCTTGGCAATTACTGGGCTGCGATTTGGCTGCGCGAGCAGATCAGTTGATTGACAGCAGCCGCCCAGGGCCGAACTCAGCTGAAGAAGTCCAACGGATTTTAATTAATGTGTGCGGTGGTAATGCCTAGGCATGTGCATATAAACTCCGATTCAACGGCAAACTTCTCACGTTAAATTACCAGCCATTTTAATTAAGAGCAAATGATTTAATTCGTTTTCATTAGAGGAAAGTTTACATCTTTCGGACGGAATGGTGGCTGGAGAATATCGCAAAACTACGCGAACTCCGCACACAACTCACACTACGAATTGAACTTCAATATATGGATTCATTGTCGGCAGAGTAACGTGGCTGAGCTTCGAGCCAAACCCTAAGTTAAATCGACAACTTCCGGAAATTTATGGAGTGGAAGGTGCCGTTCGGGGGAGGGTAATATTCGGAGCATGTTGAACGAGTCAACGGCCAGGACGGTCTTTGCAACTTCAAGGTTTTGCTCATAACTCCGTTAGTTGTAAAACGATTCCAAATAGTTTGGTCGTTGGATAGCGAGGGGGGATTCTCTTCAAGTCATGGCCAACAATTTCTTTTTGGATCATGCGCAAAATGGGCAGGAGGCCAATGTGAAACTCAGCTACACGCAAAAACACCCCAATGAGCAATAAAACCAACCTTTGTTGAGTCTAACTTTTTGCTGTTGGTGCATTTTAAAAACTGCGACCAGTGTTTTGAAAAGAGCGCAAGTGGGGCTCAGTTCACGCCTCCTTAGTTTTTTCGCAAGGTTTTACATGACGAACGGATACAGCAAACGAAAACTGGCAATTAATAGATACACAATAGCGACATTCCAAAATATTAAATTTGCCAATAACTCCTTTATCCGTTCGACGATTTTTTGCTTGGTCACCGCGATGGAAAGGCTTCTGATGTTTCATATCGGTTTTGGCCACATGTTTGTGCTGGCGTGTGCACACCTGGGCACGACACAATGAAGATTGGTCCTTGACCAAAGCACCCAATGAGCATGATCACAAAATCATACTGCCCACAATCATGCATTATTTCTCCGTTTTAGAGTTTAAAAAGTGCGTTGAAGAAGTACTTTCATGGCGCTTCCATCTGTTGAACACGATTTTTGACCCCGATGGAAATTAACGTCGACCAGGGGCAATCGAAAAGTTATACATGTTAGAGACACCCATTCGTCCATAGTCAACAAGGCCACCCAAACTTCAAGGCGCGATAACTTCGTAAGCTTTAAAGCCGATTTTCGATGGGAGGCACTTTTAAAGGCTGTCGTTGCCTCATTTAGGTCTGAAAGATTTTTTTTCGCCGCCCCCCCACCAGCTAGACCAGGAGCAAAAAAATGACGACCTTGTTAATAGTGTCAGTAAAAGCTTACCCAAAACTTCAAAGGTTTCTGAACTCATAACCTTAAGGGGGGATTTTGGTATTCTTGAACGATTGTAAAGGGAATTTTCTAGTGTTTACGTTTAGCTTTAAACGAATTTTGTCGGTCGAGTCCACCAAAAACTAGACCAGGAGCAAACGAAATGTCCACCTGTT
The DNA here is from genome assembly GCA_024550625.1 of Dendroctonus valens. Classification (NCBI taxonomy): domain Eukaryota; kingdom Metazoa; phylum Arthropoda; class Insecta; order Coleoptera; family Curculionidae; genus Dendroctonus; species Dendroctonus valens. Next base: position 504,141 of record JAJTJO010000700.1, read on the forward strand.
AAAGCACTCAACAGACCACCTGCCCAAATTCAAAGGCTCATAACATCGTCAGTTTTTACCGATTGTCAGATTCAAATTGTAATTTTAAATCCCCTTTATTGCCGTCATTCTCCCTTGACAATTTTGTTTCCGGTCGTCCCCATAACTAGGCCAGAGATCAAAACGAAAGTGACCAAGCTAGAAACATTAGTAAATCCAGGCTACACCAAACTTAAAATGGCGTAACTTCGTAACCTTTCCGCGGATTTTGGCTGGACCAAAACTCATTTTAAGCCTTTTTCATGTCCTCCGCGGATCGCTTGACGATTTTTGAGCAATAGCGAAAAATAACTGCTCAGGAGCACAAGCCCAAGACATCGAGATAAAAACGTGGCGAAAAGGCAAACCGCAAATTTGTGTCGCCGCTGCAACGCTAAACCCGGTAGAATTGCTTGGTTTGTGCAATCGGTAAATTTGGATGCAAACAAGGCAAACACAACAAACTGCAAAATGTAAAATTGCGTCGTGTTCGCCTCGGGCGGCACAATGAAGCGTGCGCGCCATCGAGGAGAGAGAGACGCTTTTCAGCAGTGCGCCCTTTAAGGGGGCGCAAATGTCACCCTAGACGTTGACTTGCGGAGGACAGTCGATACTTTGTCCCTCGGCTGGAAACGGATCCAAAAGTGACGGGTTTTGGCCTTTTAAACCGCGTGTGTGTTGAGGCATCAAAGCTTTGTTAAGTAGGGAAACAGGATCAGAAACTGGGCCGTTCGAGTTAAGCAAAAGGATCGCGGCTTCCATTTGTTCGCTACGGTTTTTTATTGCGTGGAGCGGTTCGTTTTGTTTGTCGCGAAATTCATCCAGTTAATACGACAGCGGCAAATTTTCGCCTCCCGAGTGCATAACTGGATTGCTCGCTTTCAGGTCAGTCGGCGGATGAATATAAATCTTGCTTAATCTCAAGAAAAACATTAAAACACCATCCCGTGACTGTAATGGGTGTCCTGTTAAACGATCTGGTTGCTAATCAGGGTTTTAGCTGATTAAAACGGGGCCCCGTGAATGGAGTGGGGGGGGGGGGGGGACCGGCTACCCTATCTGCGTCCAGCGTGGGAGAACGGTGAGCGCATAAACATGCGAGTTTCTGAATGAATTTTTATTGGCTGACCAAGTGGGTGGCGGAGAGATGCGTGCACGGGTCCGAACAGGACAAAGATGTCGCTTAAAAAATTGTTGAAAAAATCGTGTGAAAGTCGCTACTTGGTCTGATTTTTTGCGAATTTTTAAAAATGAGGTTTGCTCGAGCAGACGAACCTAACACTTTCACGAATTTCAAAAAATTCACATAAAAACGAAAAAATGTGGCAAGCGCATCAACATCGTTTTTTAACCGCATCAGCGACGTAAATCAGTGCACCCCAAAATTTCAATTAAAATCCAAAATTTTTCTGATTTTGGCGAATTTTCAAAGTAGGAGTTGAAAACTAAACAGGGATCTTGCAACTGTGAGAAAAGATTTATTCCACTGGAAAAGTATGGATTCAAATGGTTACTGGGTAATTGCGCGATGTCCTGGTAACGATAATCTCGGCTCTACAGCAGGGTTGCAAAATTGATAAAAAATGCGAATGTCCTGATTTTGCGACGACGATTTTTCAATTGAAGTTTGGCAGCAGAGACAGGTCAGCTTTTGAAAGATTTAAAAAATGTCAGTAGGAATTAGAACCAAACGACCCAGAATATTAGTTTGACATCATTTTTGTAAAGGGAATTTTAGACTAAGCCGTAGTGCTAAACTGGAATAAAATCACCAAATATTCTGATTTTGCGCGAATTTTTCAATGGGTTTGTGATCCACAGAGAAACCTGCAGCCTGGCAAGAATTAAAAAAAAATCCAAATTCCAAATACAAAAACCAGAAAACCCTGACATGAGGCACTGTTTTAAAGGCCAAAATGTTCATAGCAAACAGGTTGATAATTGGAAAAAAATCAAGGTTTGCCGTGATTTTGGCGAATTTTCAAAAGAAGTTCGCCACAAACAGAGAGAGACGACAACTTCTAGAGAATTAAAACAAACTTCTGTACCCAATACACTGAAGCAACAAGACCTTGCCATAGGCACCGGCTTGTAAAGAGAATCCCCATATTAACAGTGATTGCCATTTTCAAAAAACAAAAACGCAAATCTCCCTGATTTTTCCTTAAATTTTCAATTGAGGCCTTGAGCTAACAAACGATCGACACCCATTTGCTACACTTGAAAAAGTCATAAATTACAACCGTAAAAAACTCGGAATACGTTTGCTTTGGACACAGTCTGAAAACGAAATTCCACCACCGCCCACAGGTATAAATTTGAATAAAATCGCAGTTTTTCGATTTTTTTGGAATTTTTTAAGTGAGTGTTGACGGATTGTGCAAACTTTCAAGGAAATATTACGAATTTATAAGACAAAACGTGGCAAAGCGAACATGTTGGTGTAGAATCGTTTCAAAAACGCAATTCAAGTCTAACAGTTGCGGTGCATATGGAGAGCTCAACTGGAACCAGAATTTGCGAATTTTTCTAAAATCGACCTAGGGAGTGATGGGATTGGTTTTTTTGCACACTTAAGGGTGCTTGCTCATCCAGTGTGAAAATTTCAGCTCCGTCCTTGGCGGTTTGGACAGGGTGATTTTTTAAAGAGTTGTCGTTTGCAGGCAGGAGCTTCACTGTCGGGCAGAATTCAAGATTTTTTTTACAATCAATGAAAAAAAATTAAAGCATCCATTCAGTTAATAACAATGTCTCTAGATCTATTAAGGGTGTTTGCCCGAGTGGGGCGCAAATTTTACCTCGCTTCCTGCCGCAGTTGAAAGTGATGATTTTCAAAAAAAACGGTCGATGCCCTTGGAATTTTCAATAATCTACCTGCAAATTGATCTGCAATTGAAATTTGAACCATACATTTAAGAGGTGCTTGCTCTATGTTGTGTAAAAATTCTACCATGTAGCTGCTCGGGTGTGGGCGTGGCAATTTTTTTAAAAAATGATCGGTGCATATGGAGAGCTCAACTGTGAACCAGAATTTGCGAATTTTTCTAAAATCGACCTGTGGAGGCTGGGGATTTGGATTTTTTTTTGCACACACTTAAGGGTGCTTGCTCTATCAGTGTGAAAATTTCAGCTCCGTCCTCTTGGGCGGTTTGGACAGGGTGATTTTTTAAAGGAGTTGTCGTTTGCAGCGCAGGAGCTTCACTGTCGGGCAGAATTCAGCAATTTTTTTTAAATCAACTGAAAAAAAATAAAGCGTCAATTCAGGTAATAACAATGGTCTAGCATCTATTTAAGGGTTGTTTGCCCGATGTGGAGCGCAAATTTTACATCGCTTCCTGCCCTGCAGTTGAAAGTGATGATTTTCCAAAAAAACGGTCGATGCCTAGAAATTTTCAAAAATCTACCTGCCACTTGATGCAAATGCAATTTGAAACAGGGCATTTAAGGGTGCTTGCTCTATGTTTTTTTAAAATGTCCACCATGTAGCTGCTCGGGTTTGGCTGTGGCAATTTTTAGAAAGAAATGGTCGGTGCCTATGTAGAGCTCAACTGTGAACCAGAATTTGAGAATTTTTTAAAAATCAACCTGCCAAGTTATGGATTGAAATTTTTCGTACACATTTCAGGGTGGCAGCCCGACTGCTGGCAAAAAATTTCATTCCCTCTAGCTGCTCACGTTTGCCTGCCATCAATGTTTTCAAGCAAGTTCCCGAAACTCAAACATCTTCGCAACAGTTAAGAGCCAAACTGGAAGCTTCTGGACACGCACGTTTCCCATCTATATAATAAACTGGCTCAACTTATTTCGCTCGTCTTTCCCACTCGACAATACTTGGGCCAAAGCCGAAAACATGCTTTTTCCGGCCAACTTTTCCAACTTCCACTAGGAAAGGGGGGGGCGCGCACATGACGGATGTGTGGCCGGGGCCAGTTTGGCCGCCCACCCACCGAAACCGAACATACTTTTCCAGCAAAACGGACTCGAAACTGTTTATTAAGTAAAAAGGCCGCCCTGCGAAGAATAAGTCCGGAAGTTTTGGGGCCAACTGGGCGAAAAAAACTCTTGCAAAGTTGACGAGCATTTGAACGGTTCACGTGCCACTTTTTTCGATACAGGCGAGTTTTTTGAAGGCGGAAAATGGAAATGATTTAGTTTCTGGTGCAATTTTTCATGCGACTTTAGTGGCCAATAAGTCGACTTTACGGGCCATTTTGCTCATGAGCCGCAACGCCGCAACGGGGGGCAAGGGTTCCGCCCTTTTAAAGCCGCCCCATAAATCACCGGAAGGGGGGAAGGATCTCCAGAAAGACAAAGGCAATCAGCATGTATGTAGGCGGGCAATAAAACCTGTCACCGTTATGTCATGCAATTTTCCTTGGATTATGCATGGCGAAAACATATTTTTTGGGGGGGCTGGTGATGAGGAATCCAGTGGCGTAGCCCAATTCCAGTCCGTTTATCTTAAGGTACCAACCGGGGGTTTTGGGGATTTTTTTCGGCTTTCAGACGCTCTTTTTTGCACTCAATCGCCCGATAATTAACGGAGTTATGGGCGAAAGAGTGCAGCAGTGCAGTGGCCGCCCCTTTTGTGGAAACCTGCAACTTTCCCGGTTGATTTGCTGGAAAACGATGGAGAATTGGGGGTTTTGTCAAGAGCAGTTTTTTTTTTGCACTAAATATTGCAAAATCTTGCTGAATGCCCGAAATTGTTATGCGACAATAATTCTTGAAAAATTTTGAAAAATCGTTAAAAAGTTCTGCAAATTTGCATTTTTTTTTTTATATTTCGCATAACTTTAGTGTTTTAGGGCCGATTTCAGAAATTTTTTACACGGTCTTTTACGGTTTTCATTTATCTACATAACTGAGTGTTTCCGCGCCGAAAATACGCAATCTTAATCGGAGTTACGTGCGATCATGCACTGGTCGCCCTTTTACCCAATCCGCCAACTTTCTCGGCTGATTTACTGGCAAACTGTGGGCCAATTAGGGAATTTTTACAAGAGCAAAAATCTGTAGTACTTCATATAAGGTCCGAGTCGATATCGGTAACCCTTTTCGAGCCAGGAGAGTTAGAATGGTCAAGGGTCTGGAGCACAAGAACCTAAGTTCTGTCACCAGGCTTATTTGCCACAAATTGGGCGGCAAACCAATATTTTCTTTGTCAAAATTGCATTTTGAGAAACAAATAAATCACTATAATAAATTTTTGGAAAATTTTTTATTGTTTTTTGAAAATTTTTGAGATTTTGAAAATCGAAATTTTGCAAATTTTTGGATTTACAGTCCGTATTTTGGGAAACATGGCACTTTTTATCAACATAATTCATGTATAGTTTGGACGGAAATTGAATTTGAAGTTATAGAGATTTAAACTGCCACTCATACAATCTGGACACTCTTTTGCTCCTAACTCAGCTATTTCTTATAATATTTCGACCAGAAAAAAAAGGGGCGAGTTTCCAAAGCTATTTCTAGACTTTCGGAGTCTATCAGAAAATCGCAATTGGAATGGTTTTGTGAGATAATAAGCTCTGACTGTTGGCAAAAGTTCGACTCTCCCCACCTGCGCATACCCTCCACTCCTTGCACCACAACTTCGTTATTGGTCGAGATATTTCAAAAATTCTCAAAGCGCCGGAAAGCCGAAAGACGTGGCTATAAAAACTATTGCGGCTCTAAATTGGATGGCGGCAATAGCAACGGAGGTAAAACGAGTGTTGAACTGCGGGAGTGTGCAAACCGTCGAATACCCCATCGGGATTGCAGAGGGAAATCGTGGCGGAAGAAGACGGCGAAGGGGCCCGAATAATCCAGAGCCTGCCAGAATGTGGAACAGGCTGTTTTTCCACATACCCTACATGGAATATGACACGGCAATGATTAATGAACCGCATGACGGATGATGAGAGGGGTCACAATTTATTGCCGGGCGAGACACAAAGGATCCGTCTCGCTGGTAAATATCTGGAAAAAACTTAATGAAACATAAAAGTGGGAAACTGCGAGACAAATCGTCCGACACGATTTAGTGACACCGAGTTTCTACTTCCCGTATGTTTGTATTCACGTGGCCGCTTTTGACAAATCGGTCGCCCAAACGCGGGCGACGCCTCAACTTCTTCATCGGTCGATCCCCCCCATCTTCAGATAACAAATCAGTCAAAATCCATCTAATTGCATCAACAATTGAATATTGAAATGCCACTGGAGGGCCAATTAATAATTATCCGGCCCGGCAAATGGGAAAAATGAAGGGCGACCGATGAAAAATTGGATTAATTCGGGCCCCTCGTTCGCCAAATTTGCAATTCAATCTCCCGCCCTTTGCTATCGCCAGTGGGAAAAGGGAAATTTCAAATTAGGAACCCATTCATTATGTAAAGGTGATGATGGATCGGCGGGAACGGTTAAGCAATTTTTTTTTCGGGCTGTTGTGCCGCCCTAATTTACAGCCGCTGTTACGAAAACTTTGTTTTTCATTTAAATGATTGATTGGCAAAGGCGGTCCCGCTTGGGGACACTCATTCCGCCTTAAGAGCGTTTTTTTGATTTGCGACCTTTCCTAAGTGAAATTGTCGCAAAACTGGCCAATATTCACTTAAAGCTTTGAGGCTTTCGAAGCTTTGCAAACTGGTGCTTCGATGGACCATTCAGTTGCCTTCAAGGGGGTTTTTTGAATTCTTCAATTCGGCCGGGAAATTACCGAGTTAATGCCCTAATAAATTGACATGCGACAGGAAAACTGGGAGAAAACTTGCACATTTTGGCATCGGTTTGCGCCTTTGTACATTTGAAGCACACTTGATATTTCAATTCAAACACGGCCTGCGGCAAAGAAACTAAAAAAACTTGAGTTTTGCAAAGGGCGACCTGTGCATTGCCGTCTTTTTTGGGCAGTAGCCCGGATTATTGTGGGTTAATATCCGAATTTCCCACCTTTTCCCTGTGAATGAGATTGAAATGTTGACGATTTGACCAAAGGGCGACCAGTGCATCGCCCGCACTCTGTTTGTTGCAGCTCAGCTGATTTTGTGAGTTTTTGGCCCAAAAATTCTTTAAATGTTTCCAAAAATATTACAAAAGTTTTAAAAATGATCCTTAGACTCTTTTAGTCGCTGCGAAAAATGCATTTTGAGCTTAAAAAGTCCAATTAATTACGACGCCAAACTAGTAGCCAAAGGGCGCGTTCAGAGGAGCCACCAGCGCTTCGAATCGTTGAAAATTCAGACTTCGCTGGCTTTGAAACGATGACCAAATTGGACTTTAGACTCAGAAACAATTGTTTTCGTGAAGTCCATTGGCTTTCTAAGGGTTTTTGAATTTTTGAAAAATATTGATAACTGACGAAGTTACGGGGTAAATAGTGCAAGTATGTTCAGGTTTGAGAGTTTGAAGCTTGCCAACATTCAGAACCCATTATCTCCCAAATTATTGCAAACAGCGATTTTCGTTCAAGGAGCTAAATTGGAGCGACTGCCTGTGGCTACAAACAGCTTTATTAATTTTTGAAATGTAACTAAAAATAGTGAAGTTATGCGCAAAAGAGTGTGCAGACAGTGTGGGTGCCAGTTTCAGTCTCTTTAACTTCAAATTCAATTTTCTCCAAACCTATATGTGAAAGCAATGTTGATGACTAGTGGAATTTTTATCTAAATGTCACTCCAAAACCAAAAATTTGAAAAAGTTCGATTTTCAAAAAATTCAAAATTTTTTTGAAAATTTTCAAAAAAAATAAAAAAATTGCAAGAAATTGTTTAATCGTTTAGTAGCTCTCAAAAGAATGTTTTGAGAAAATAAAATAATAATGAACAGGCAAATTTCTAGCAAAAGTGACTCTACAGAAACCTTCAGCTCTTTGAAACTTCAAACGCCACTGGCTCTGAAACTGTGACAGTTAGCAACTTTTGACCTGCCCTAACTCCTTTAGGAAACTTCATGGGCTTTTCAGCGCTTTTGAACTTTTTCCGAAATAATAATCAAAAACAGAGTTACAGGGGAATGAGTGGGTGTAGGCGCAGGTTTGAGAGTCTAACGCTTGCCAACGTTCAGAGCCCCGTTGCGCCCAAACCGTTGCCCATAGGGATTTTTGCCTAATCAACCAAAATCTACGTAATATCAAGGGCTATTCAAAGCATTTTCATGTTTTAAAATTCCCGCAGGAATAAATGAGTTATAAGCAAAAGAGTGGGCAGACAGAATGGGTCTAAAACTTCACTCTGAATTTTCTCAACACTACACGACTATTGGCCTCAAAAACGCTTTTCCATCCGCAATTATAACGTCGGACAAATAACGTCAGCCAGTTCTTTGCCGATTCTGTGCGAGACGAAATTTCCACTATTTAATTTTTCACGAACGTGAAAAATGGGCAAAAGGAAGAAAACGCCGCAACCGATCAGGGAAAGCCGGAGCCCTCGTAAATCAAACACAAGCCCTCGCTTTGTTCTATTACTAATATAGTTTATTGTATTTCACTGATTGGCTTCAGCGAAAAAATGCCGGCTTTTCCACTTCGATTCCCGCCTCCTCTCCATAAACAAGACGCGCGATTTATTGCGGTTTTTCCTTTCTGGTTCTGGTCCATCAATAATGCTAAGCCGGGCCTGCGTTTGGCTGGCAAAGCCCCGCCCCCTTTTGCCAATTGCTGGGCTGCGATTGGCTGGCGAGCGATCAGTTGATGACAGCAGCCGCCCAGGGCCGCACTCAGCTGCAGAAGTCCACGATTTAATTAATTTCCGGGTAATTCCTAGTGCATGTGCATATAAACTCCCGATTCACGGCAACTTCTCACGTTCAAATTACCAGCATTTTAATTAAGAGCAAACTGAATTTAATTTCGTTTTCATTAGGAAAGTTTACATCGATTTCGGACGGAATGGTGGCGGCAATATCGCAAACTACGCGAACTCCGCACACAACTCACACTCGAATTGAACTTCAATATATGGATTCTTGTCGGCAGAGTTACCTGGCTGAGAGTTCGAGCCAAATCTCCTAAGTAAATCGACAACTTCCGGAATTTATGGAGTTGAAGTTGCCAGTTATCGGGGAGGGCTAATATTTCGGGAGTTGACACTGAGTCAACAGCGCCAGGACGGCTTTTGCAACTTTGTCAAGGTTTTGCTCATAACTCCGTTAGTTGTTAACCGATTTCCAAACAGTTTGGTGCGTTGGATAGCGAAGGTGATTCTCTTCAATTTATGTGCCCAACAATTTCTTGTTGGATCATGCGCAAAGTGGGCAGCAGCCAATGAAATCAGCTACACGCCAGAAACACCCAATGAGCATAAACCAAAGTTTTGTTGAGTCTAACTTTTCTGGCTGTGGGTGCATTTTTAAACTGCGACCAGGGTTTTAAAGAGCAGTCAGTGGGCTTCAGTTCACCTCCTTAGTGTTTTTTTCGCCAAGGTTCACATGACGAAGATAGCAGCAAACGAAACCTGGCAATAAGTAGATACACAATAACAGCAACCAAAATTTCAATTCCCAATAACTCCTTTATCCGGACGAAGATGTTTTTGCCAAGTTACGCGAAGGAAAGGGCTTCCGATTATCTTCAATTTCAGTTTTGACACATTTTCTGCTGGGTTGCACACAACCTGGACAGGAGCCAATGAAGATTGGTCCTTGGCAAATGCACCCAATGAGCATGATCCAAAATATATGTGCCCAGAACTCCATGCGTGTTTCTCCGATTTTAGATTTTGAAAGTGCGTTTGAAAGATACTTTCATTGGCTTCGATTCTTGTTTAACACGATTTTTGACCCGATGGAAAATAACTCGACCAGGGGCAATCGAAAAGTTATACATGTTAGAGACCACCCATTAGTCATAGTCAATCAAGGCTACCCAAACTTCAAATGGCGATAACTTCGTAAGCTTAAGCCGATTTTCGATTGAGAGGGCACTTTTAAAGGCTTGTCTGTTGCCCTCATTTTAGGTCTTAAACATTTTTTTCGCCGCCCCCCAACCAGCTAGACCAGGAGCAAAAGAAAGTGACTACCTTGTTAACATAGTCAGTCAAAGCTACCCAAAACTTCAAAGGTCTATAACTTCATAACCTTTAAGCGGATTTTGGATTTTTGAAGCGCATTTTAAAGGATTTTCTATTGTTCTAGTTTTATCGCTTAACGACTTTTTCCGTCGAGTCCACATAACTAGACCAGGAGCAAACGAAAATATCCACCTGTTAAAGACACTCAACCAACGTTGCCCAAATTTCAAAGGCTCATAACATCGTCACTTTTCACCGATGTTCAGATTTTCAAATTGTAGTTTAATTCTCCTTTTATTGCCGTCATTTCATCCTTTGACAATTTTTTTCGTGTCGTCCACATAACTAGGCCAGGAGCAAACGAAAGTGACCACCTAGCAAACATAGTCAATCCAGGCTACCCAAACTTCAAATGGCGATAACTTCGTAACCTTTCCGCGGATTTTGGCTGGACAAACTCCATTTTAAAGCCCTTTTCATTGCCGTCACTCGATCGCTTGACGTATTTTTGAGCAATAGCGAAATAACTGCTCCAGGAGCAAGCAAAGCCCAAACATCGAGAAAAAACGTGCGAAAAGGCAAACCGCAAATTTGTCGCCGCTGCAACGCTCAAACCCTGTAGAATTGCTGTTGTGCAATCGGCTCACATTTGGAATGCAAACAAGGCAACACAACAAACTGCAAAATGCATAAATTGCGTCAGTTTCGCCTCGAGGCGGCACAAGAAGCGTGCGCCTGCATCGAGGAGAGAGACGCTTTTCCGAGTGCCGCCCTTTAAGGGGCGGCCATGTCACTAAGACGTTGACCTTGCCGGAGGACAGTCGATAATCCTTTGTTACCCTCCGGCATGGAAACTGGACCAAAGAAGCGGGTTTTGGCCTTTTAAACCGCTTGATGTGCTTGAGACATCAAAGCTTTGTTAAGTAGGGAACAGGATCAGAAAATGGGCCGTTCTGAGTCAGCAAAAGGATCGCTGCTTCCATTTGTTCGCTACGTGTTTATTGCGTGGAGAGTCGTTTTGTTTGTCGCGCAATTTCCATCCATTAATACCGACAGCCGGCAATTTTCGCCTCCCGAGTGCATTAACTGGATTGCTCGCTTTCAGCATTCGGGATAAATCGCTTAATCTCAAGAAAGACCATTAAAACACCATTCCCGTGACGTAATCGGGTGTCCTGTTAACGATCTGGTGCTAATCAGGGTTTAGCTGATTAACGGGGCCCACGTGAATGGAGACGGCTTTAATCTGCGTCCAGCTGGAGAACGTGAGCGACATAAACATGCGAGTTATCTGGAATGAATTTTTTTCTGGCTGACCGAAGTGGGGTGGGGAGATGCGGTGCACGGGATCCCAACAGGAAAAGATGTCGCTAAAAACGGTGAAAATTCGTGAAATTCGCACTATTGGCTGATTTTTGGCGAATTTTTAAAGTGAGGTTTGCTCGAGCAGAGAACCTAACACTTTCACGAATTTCAAAAATTCATAACTTAAAAACGAAAAATGTGAGCAAGCGGCGATAAACATTGTTTTAAACCGCATCAGCGACGTCATCAGTGCACCAAATTTCAATAAAATCCAAAATTTTTCTGATTTTTTGCGAATTTTTCAAGTGAGGTTGAAACCAACAGGGATCTTGCAACTGTGAAGAATTTCAAAATTTTATATCTCAAAACTGGAACGAGGTAAATTGCTGCTCAAGATGACCTTGTAACGATAATCTCGGGCCTTAGCAGTGTTGCAAATTTGGTAAAAATCGCGAAATGTCCTGATTTTTGGCGAATTTTTCAATTGAAGTTTGAGCTCACAGAGATCATGCCACTTTGAAGAATTTCAAAAATTTGTCAGGTAGAAACCAAACGACCCAGAATATTCATTTTGACATCATTTGAAAGGGAATTTTAGACTCAAGCCGTATGCTAAACTGGAATAAAATCACAAAATATTCTGATTTTTGGCGAATTTTTCAAATGAGGTTTGTGCTCACAGAGAACCTGCAGCTTGCAAGAATTTAAAAAAATCCAAATTCCAAAACAAAAACCAGCAAACCCTGCATTAGGCACTGTTTAAAGGCCAAATGTTCATAGCAACAGTGTTGTAAATCTGGAAAAAAATCCAAGTTTGCCTGATTTTTGGCGAATTTTTCAAAAGAAGTTCGCACTAACAGAGAGACGACAACTTTCGAAAATTAAAAAAATCTGTACCCAATAACTGAAGCACACAAAACCTTGCAATAGGCACCGTTGTAAAGAGAATCCGCCATATTAACAGTGTTGCCACTTTCAAAAAAATCGCAAATCTCCCTGATTTTTCACTAAATTTTCAATTGAGGCCTTGAGCTAACAAAGATTCGACACTTTCATACACTTGAAAAATTCATAACTTAAACCGTAAAACTCCGACCACGTTGCTTTGGACGCAGTCTGAACGAATATTCACCACGCCATCAGTGTATTAAATTTGAATAAAATCGCAATTTTTTCTGATTTTTTGGGAATTTTTCAAGTGAGATTTGAGTGATTTTGCAACGTTCAAGAATATTACGAATTTATAAGACAAAAACTGGAACAGCGAACATGTTGGTTTAGACATGGTTTCAAACGCAATTTCCAAGTCGAACAGTGTTGCAACTTCTGAGAAAATCGCAAGTTTTCCGATTTTTGGCGAATTTTCGAAATGAGCCTTGAGCAAAGAAGGTGCCTGCAACCTTGGAGAATTTCAAAAATTATAAGTCAAAAACCCACAACGGCAAAACATTGGTTTCAATTGGCTTTTATTGATGTTCTCCCGCATTAACAGTGGTGCAAATTGGAAAAACGTCCACATTTTCCCTGATTTTTGACGAATTTTTCAAGTGCGGTTTGACCTAACTGGAGAACTTGCCTCTTTGAAATTTTTCAAAAATTCATAAATAAAACACGAAAATTCCGCACCCGATGGCCTCCAGCTCAGGTCAAAGGCAATTTTCAACAGATAAACTCTGGAGAAAGTGGTAAAGTTGCCAAAATTCTCTGATTTTTGGGGAATTTTTCAGTTGAGCTCCCAAGTGAAACCTTCTGTGGCAACTACGCAAACTTTAAAAATTCATAACTCCAAAACAGCTCAAGCTCTAAACCTGAGTGGGCGCTCAATTTCTAGCAAAAACTTCCCGGATTAACAGGAAAAAACACCAAAAGCATCCAAGACTCTGGAAAGTTTTTAGGATTTTTTTCGGTGTGAGTTGCAAAACTCGCATCAATGTGAAACCCGCCCAGTCAGAGCCCGGGTAAATCCAAATCCCTCCTTTGAGGAGCGGGTATTCGACCTCAAACCCTCCAGCAGGACTCAGGCTTTCCACGAAATCCCTCTCTATCGACTGCAGGCGAAAATGCGAAAAGTTCCAGCCCAAATTCGCAGGTTTCCACTCGGCAAAACGCCAATACATCATCGAATTATCAACATCTCCAGGCAGCGGCTGGCCAGAAAAACAGTGCTGGGGGGCGGGTGGTTAACAGTTAATAATCCCCATCGACTCTCGACTTTTCAGCCCCATCCATCACTCGTTTTTTTAATGAATCGGCCACCGAAACGCCGATAAAATCCGCGCTAAATCCCCAAGATTGAATTGCAGATTAACGATTGATAATTAATTCGCCGCCACTTTTTATCCCCAAACGGACAAATCATTCGAATGGCTCCCCCTTTTCCCCATTGAGTTAACCTTGTCCACCCTGTATATTGGGGGGATTTAATGCCCCAGGCTGACAACGGACCACGTCCGTCCTCTTTAAACGTTCGTCCTTTAGGCCGGGGGGGATTTTGGGGAGTTTTCCACTTTTGGGGATACGATCTGGATCGGTTTCAATTAGAATGGAAGGTCCCTTGGAAATGGAGAATGTTGGTGAAAATTGCAAAATTTTCCTGAGTCCTGGGGAATTTTTCTGCCGGGGTGGGTGCCAAAAGAAAGAATGTAAATTTTGCGAAATTAAAAAAATCATAACTCGCTAACTGCAAGAGGCAACGCGTTGGTTCGGCCAGTTTTTTAAAGCAAATTAGTGCGGCTAAAAGTGTGGAAAGTTTGATAAAAACTGCCAATTTTTCTGAGTTTTGGGGAATTTTTCTGCTGGGGTGGACGCTAAAAGACGGAATGTAAATTTCGCGAACTTAAAAAAATCATAACTCGCTAACTGCAGGAGGCAACGCGTTGGTTCGGCCAGTTTTTTAAAGCAAATTAGTACGGCTAAAAGTGTGGAAAGGTTGATAAAACCGCCAATTTTTCTGAGTTTTGGGGAATTTTTCTGCTGGGGTCGACGCTAAAAGTCGGAATGTAAATTTCGCGAACTTAAAAAAATCATAACTCGCTAACTGCAAGAGGCAACGCGTTGGTTCAGCCAGTTTTTTAAAGCAAATTAGTGCGGCTAAAAGTGTGGAAAGTTTGATAAAAACCGCCAATTTTTCTGAGTTTTGGGGAATTTTTCTTCTGGGGTGGACGCTAAAAGACGGAATGTAAATTTCGCGAAATTAAAAAAATCATAACTCGCTAACTGCAAGAGGCACCGCGTTGGTTCGGCCAGTTTTTTAAAGCAAATTAGTGCGGCTAAAAGTGTGGAAAGTTTGATAAAAACCGCCAATTTTTCTGAGTTTTGGGGAATTTTCTGCTGGGGTGGACGCTAAAAGAGGGAATGGAAATTTCGCGAACTTAAAAAAATCATAACTCGCTAACTGCAAGACGCAAAGCGTTGGTTCGGCCAGTTTTTTAAAGCAAATTAGTACGGCTTAAAGTGTGGAAAGTTTTATAAAAATCGCCAATTTTTCTGAGTTTTACGGAATTTTTCTGCTGGGGTGGACGCTGAAATAGGGAATAGAAATTTCGCGAATTTAAAAAAGTCATAACTCGCTAACTGCAAGAGGCAAGGCGTTGCTTCGGCCAGTATTTTAAAGCAAAAGTGCGGCGCTAAAAGTATGGAAAACTTGATGAAAATCGCCATTTTTCCTGAGTTTTGGGGAATTTTTCTGCTGGGTTGAACGCTCATAGAGAAAATGTGAATTTCAAATAATTAAAAATTCATAACTCCATAACTGCAGGAGCCAGCGACTTAATTCTGGTGGCATTTAAAAGCAAATTGGCCGTTCTAAATACACAGTGAATTCTATCAAAATGGAAACTTTTTCTGAGTTTTGGGGAATTTTTCTACGGGGGTTTACGCCAATAGAGGGAAAGTGAATTTCATAAATTTATAACTCGATCACTAGAGATAACAACTCGCTAATTCCGATGGCCTTTAAATGCGAATTGTCGTCAATAAATGTGTGGCAAATTTGGTGAAAATCGCAAAATGTTCGCAGTTTTGGGGAACTTTTTCTTCTGGGGTCTACGCTAAAAGAGGAAATTAAACATTTAAAAATTCATAACTCCGTCACTTGAAAAGCTAACGAGTTGCGTCAAGCGCCATGTTTAAGACAAGTGGCGGCACTAAAAGTGGTTAAATTTTAGTAAAAATCCAGATCTCTGCTGATTTTTGGACAATTTTTCAATCCAAATTTGAGCCAACACAAAAACTGCCAACTACCCAAATTTGAAAAATTCATAACTCCAAAACTGAGACTTACCGGAAGATGTTCTGCCCATAGCTTTAAAGCGATAGACCCGCTCTATGTATGCCAGAAATTTGGCAACAGTGGCAAAATGTGCTGATTTTTTGGGAAATTTTTCAATTGAGGCTCGAGCTAGCACTGAAATCAAAACTACACAAACTTCAAAAAATCATAACTCCCAAACCGATAGACGAAAAAACAATCACTAAACAGCACTTTTCAGCATGTTATTGACGCTAACAGCGGTGAAAATTGCATGGAATTTCCAGTATTCGGTGATTTTTTGGAAATTTTTTCTATCGAGGCTTGCACTTGAACTGAAAGTGCCAACTACCCAAATTTGAAAAATTCATAACTCCAAAACTGAGACTTACCGGAAGATGTTCTGCCCATAGCTTTAAAGCGATAGACCCGCTCTATGTATGCCAGAAATTTGGCAACAGTGACAAAATGTGCTGATTTTTTGGGAAATTTTTCAATTGAGGCTGGAGCTAGCACTGAAATCAAAACTACACAAACTTGAAAAAATCATAACTCCCAAACCGATAGACGCAAAAAGAATCACTAAACAGCACTGTCAAGCATGTTATTGACGCTAACAGCGGCGAAAATTGCATGGAATTTCCAGTATTCGGTGATTTTTTGGAAATTTTTTCTATTGAGGCTTGCACTTGAACTGAAAGTGGCAACTACCTAAAATTGAAAAATTCATAGCTCCCAAACGAAAACTAGGTCAGACGATGAGCTGAAAGAGCTTTAAAGCACTCAGCTCTCTCTATCTAGGTGGAGAAGATGGTAAAAACTGCAATTTTTCGTGAGTTTTGGCAAATTTTTCAAATGAGGTTTGAGCTAGCGCAGAATCGAAAAACTACGCCACTTTCAAAAATTAATAACTCGTAAACCAAAAAAGCTAAAAACACTAACTGAACACTGTGTGCAAGTACGACACTGGCTGCAAAAATGTGGAAACTTTGCTGAAAATTACGACATTTTCTGATTTTTGGGGATTTTTTCTGTGAGACTCTTAGTTGCACTGAAACTTGCAACTTGACTAATTTCAAAAATTAATTGCTCGAAACCGGAAAGGCCCATAAAAATAGACTGACCACCATTTTAAAGCATTTTATCGACTTTATGTAACTCGAAAATATTGGAAACGTAGTAAATTGTCCTGATTTTTGGCGACGTTTTAAAAAGAGGCTCGCACTAAGACAGAAATTGCCAACTACCCAAATTTCAAAACTTCATAACTCAAAAACCAAAAGACACCAAAAAAAATCCTCGAAAACATTTTTGCGCCCACTTTTGACTAGAAATCAGGGCACAACTGTGTGAAAATGCCCAAATTTGTTGATTTTTGGCGAATTTTTCCATTAAGACCTTCATGTGCACTGCAACTTGCAACTACACAAATTTCAAAAATTCACATCTTTAAAAGGGCAAAACGCAAGTTTGCGCGTGAAACACCATTCGACAGGAATTGAGTGACTCTATAAACGCTGCAAATATCAGGAAGGCAACTCAATTTGGGGAGTTTTGGCGAATTATTGAAACACCCAGCAGCAGACGACGAGAAACGAAACACTGACGAATTGAATGGATCGTTCCGTCGCATGATCAAATTTCCGGCATTTCCATTTTTGTGCGCTAAGAAATGAAAAGGAGACAGGTGATATGAAACTAGATTTATTTCCTGCGGGCATTTTCTTGATTTTCCTGCTGTTTTTCCCGGTGTATTTGTCGCTTGACGAGATCCCGGGCCCGGCATTCTTCCAGTTTACTGGCCATTTACCGAATGCATAATCACGTAATATTCCGCAACTGATACATATTTCATAAAGCTGCCAGGGCCAATAAGGGCCGAAGATGTCGCCACTGTCGTGCACCCTTAGCAGGACCGAAATGCGATTTTATGGCCGGCACCGATTTGCCATCCAGCCGATATTTATGTGACAATCCTTTACTCTACCAGTATTTTTATCTGGAAACAATTTAATGGATGATTCCGCCTTGTAATGGAGAACATCGCTTTTATGGATCGCTTTCCAGGCTGTTTTATGTAAATTTCATTTGAAAAACGGCCACTCGCCGAACGAGTTTCGATAAGGCATTTTGAATTAATGAAACGCCCTTGTTTGGAGGGCGCCCCATTTATCAGCCAGAAGTTAATCAATTGGCAATTAAAGAGCGTTTTTTGGTTTTACCGGCTTTTACCCCTGGACTACACGTCCCGCCCACCTGCGCCCCAGCTGGAAAGCACCAAATGCTCCAGCTGCGCTCACTCACTCTTTCTCTCGTAATTCGTTGAGTTGGCAGAATTTTGCAAAAATTCCAACACGAGCTCAAAGAGCGAGTGGTTTACCAAAACTTTCCTATCGGCATCAAAAACGCCAGCTAAAACCGTTTCCGACGAAAAAGAGTTGGAATTTTGGGAAGTTGCAAACTTGGGCCTCGCCCTGCTACTGCACTCTTTCACTCATAACTCAGCAAATTTTCAAAATTTTCCCCACCTCAAAACTCCATTGGACCGGCAATTTTATTTCCTTTAAACTGTGTTTTAGTGAAAATCTCCCTATCGTGAGCCCGTTTTGAGTTAAGTGGCTTCAAAAGCTGGCTGGTGTTACAGTTGTATTTTTCCAATCAAGCCCCACTCTTTCCATCATAACTCGTTTAAGGCTGATAATTTTGCAGCACTCCCAGCACTCGATTGAAGCCCATTCAATTGGCTACAAAACCTTTGTCCAGCTAAAACTCGGTATCTGGAACCAGTTCCCAGAAAATTCAGGTTGTAACTTGGAGGACTTGAGAGGCTGATGATTTCTGGAAGCGCACTCTTTGGCATAGAACTGGATTGATTTCGATTTGTAAAGCTCCGAAACTTTATTAGGCTGGCCTAACAGACCCTAGAGAAAGTTTGGAAAAATTAAAAAAATTTCAAAAATTTTTGAAATTTTTTTTCAAAATTTAATTTTTAAATTTTTTTTTTTTATTTTTAGCTTCAGCTGCCATTTTTGAGTAAAAAAGTGCTCCCGACTAAAATCGAATTTCGGCGCAGTTTGGGTTAAAAGCGTGATTTAAGTTAAGAGGGCTCCAACTGTTATACATCTTGTCGTCGTCTTCTTGTGCTCATAACGCCCTCAGTCTTGTGACTAGCCCCAACCCACTATACTAGTTGGATAGCAAATTTCATTCTCTATAACTTTATTATGCATGCTGGGGCAAACTATTTGCAACGGTTTGCGAGATACGGGGCTTTGAAAGTTGACAAGCTGTCAAACATTCAACCCTTTGCATACTCGCCATTTATAACCCGTAACTCCGTCAGTTCTCAACATTTTCCAAAAGTTCGAAGCAGTACTCAAAAGCGGATAGAGTTAGCTAAAAAAATTATTTCCACGAGGCAAAGTTGCCATCGGCTACCGTTTTAGCGCAAGTCGAGTATCAATTTTCCAAGAACTGAAGCGCTGGTGGTTGCAGCCAAAGCGCTGATTTGCTACCAGTTTTCCGGCGTATCAACATTTTTCAAACTCAATTGCCTTTTTGGGTGACTCATTGTTTGACCAATTGATTAAAAATATTTTTTGAAATTTTTTAATCATTCGAAAAAAAATTGAAAATTTTCGATTTTTTCGAAAATCGAAATTTTTCAAAATTTTGGTTTTAGAGCCGCATTTCGATAAAAACAGGACTCTTTATCATGGTAGCTTTTGTGTATAGTTTGGAAGAAAATCCAGTTTGAAACTAAATAGACTTAAACTGCCACGCACATTCTTCGGACACTTTTTTGGTCATAACTGGACAAGTTCTCATTACTGCTCCAAACTAAAGCATGAAATTGGTTGAAAAGTATTTTCTATAGACATTTGTTTTATAAGAAAATCTGTAGTTGCAACCGTATGGAAAAAAATGGGCCCTGAATGTTGGCAAGCGTTAATCTTCCAAACTTCCACATGCTTCCATTCTTTACCCTATAACTCTGTCAGTTATGAATATTTTTCGGGAATTGAAGATGCATAGAAAAGTCCAAGGAATTTCCTTGAAAAGTTTGTCCAGGGCAAAAGTCGATTTGGGTCACCGTTATAGAACCAGTTGAGTTTGAAGTTTCAAGGACCTGAAGCGTTGATGGTTTCTGTGAACAGTCACTTTTGCGAGGAATTTGGCTGCGCATTATTATTTTTCTACCTCAAAAAACATTTTTGAGAGCCACTAAACGATTAAACAATTTTTTGCAATTATTGAATTTTTTTTGAAAATGTTTTCAAAATTTTTAAAATTTTTGAAAATCGAAATTTCTCAAATTTTTCGTTTCAGAATGACATTTAAATAAAAATTCTTCTCTTCATCAACATTGCTTTTGCATATAGTTTAGGAGAAAATTGAATTGGAAGTTAAAGCGACTGAAACTGGCACCTACATTGTATGCACACTCTTTTGCTCATAATTCTACTATTTTGGGTTACATTTCAAAAATAAGTAATGTTCTTGGTGGCCACAGGCATTCTCTCCAATTTACCTCCTAAACCAAAAATCGCTGTTTGCAATAATTTGGGAGATAATGGGCCCTAAATGTAGGCAATCGTCAAACTCTCAAATTTGCGCCTACACCCACTCATTCCCCTGTAACTCTGTTCTTGATTATTATTTCGAAAAAATTCCAAAAGCACTGAAAAGCCCATGAAGTTTACTAAAGGAGCTAAGGCACGTCAAAAGTTGCTAACTGTCAGAGTTTCAGAGCCATTGGCGTTTGAAGTTTCAAAGAGCTGAAGCGCTGATGGTTTCTGTGGACAGTCACTTTTGCTAGTAATTTGGCTGCGCATTATTATTTTTTTATCTCAAAAAGCACTTTTAGGGGCCACTAAACGATTAACCTGATTTTTGGAAATGGTAAATATATATATTTTTTTTGAAAAAGTTGAGATCAGGAAAATTCGGTGCTCTAAAATGTACTAATTTTCATTAACTTCTGGTTGATCAATTGACAATTTTCCGTAAAACTTCTGACAAAGCAAATAAAATACTTGGACAGTGGCTGTTAAATGTCGCATGGTCTGTCAAAATCCTTTGGAAAATTTCCAGGTTATGGCCCTGAAAAACTGAACTGACATGCATTCCATATTCTAAAATTGACAGAGTTTCACTTTCCCCTACTGAGCTTATTGATGAGTTTCGAAAAAACTTGCAGAAAGATTATTTGAAGGCAGTGACAGTAGCTGTCAAATAGTACTTGAATTTCGAGACTGCGTTAAGAGACCTCCGAATTATGGCTTCAAGGCCCAAAATGTTTAGTGACTCAACCAAACATTTTGTGTCCTGAAGCCTACCGAGTTTCACTTGCCCCTACTCAGCTTATTCACAAAATACGAAACACGTTCTCGCAACACAATTTGAAGACACTGCCAGTAGCTGTCCAAAGCCACTTAGACATTGAAAATCCATGGACACAGTCCTGAGTAATGGCCTTGAGAATCTGAGTCAACGAACATTTAGTGTTCGAAGGTGAACTGATTTTCATTTGCGGCTACTCGGGTTCGGGATGACTTTCGGAAAAACTCATGGGAAAGTAAATTGAGGACAGTTACCGTAGCTGTCAAACGACACCAATTTTTTGGAAATCACATAATAATGAAGAGAGTTATGGACAAAACAATGTGATTGCTGGCCAGCTCAACGTGAGCATCCAAACCAACATCCAGAAAATGTCCTGAGGACGCAGGCAGAAACGTGCTTTATCAAGGCATGTTGACCGTGGAACCCTACAGAGTGCGACCAAAAAAAAAAAGAAAAACTCTGGCAATTTAGACGTTAGCGGGCAATTCCATTAAACTTTTATCGCTCGCCGAGGGCTCTTATCTGTAAGCAGCTCATTTATTTTAATTTCGAATTTATATGACGTCCTTAAGGGCGGTTATTTCTGCTTTCTGGAAGAACTGAGTATAAGTAATGTGTTGAGGGCGACCCGCCCCCCCCCCCCCACGGTCCTCGTCTCGGTTTTTCTCTCATAAATCCGAGATTTTACGTCGCGCCAAATCTTCTCTCTTATATCGCGGATCGGCTCGCGCTTTGTGCTCTGTTTTGAACGAATTTTCCGTGATTTATTCGGGCGGCCCAACAATGGGCTCCCCCCCCATAAATAATTTAAATGTCAACTCGAAGTGAGTTCGTTAAGTCCCATTTTCTTAAACCTGCTGGCATTTTTTCAGCCCTCCAGCGAGCTAATTTGCATTCGGTTGGGTATAATGGGCGGCCTAGGGAAATGGGCGACTGTGGGGCTATCGATGACTTCACGTACGTCCGTACTGGACGGACTGATTTGCATGTGTTTGGAGTCAATGGGCGGCTTAGGGGAAAGGGCGACATTGGGGCTATGGGTGGCTCCAGGGCGATGAGACCGCCTTATTTGCATCTGTTTGGTGGAATTGGGTTGTGAAATGGATTTGAGGGCAAAGGGCGGATTGGGGACAAGGGGCGGCTCTAGGGAAAATGTCGCCCGTGGTCTCAGCCTCGTAACAAAACGACAACGACCGAAAAACCGCCGGACGAAAGTTGGCAAATTCCAATTAAACTAAATGGAAATCGAGCAATATCTCGTTATTCAGCCAAACGAACTTCATTCAACAACTTTCCTTTTGTCTCCGCCGAGTTCAGGTTTCACTTGTTAATTACGTTTTAAGGCGCATTAATGCCCTGTCGGGATGCCCGTTTTGATTTCGGGCTTTCAGTTAAATAAAATGTTTAGTTTCCGTACCGTTGTTTGCAACGCCCGCCGCCCCCCAAATTTTCATTATCCAGTGGCTTGCCAGTTTATCCCCGGTCTTTCCGTGGGCACAACAAATGTTCTTCTGCTCTATTTTTCTCCCAAAGGGCGGCTATAGGGCGGCCATTATTCAAGAAAATCCACTCGCTGCTGCATAATGCGCTTAAATCACGATTATGAGCCCAATCGCTTTGAAAGCGTTCGCTCGTTTAACGGGAATATCACTTAATTAGAATGCGCCAATCAGCCTGCAGATGCCGTTACTTTTCATTGCTCTCCCTCATTTTCTTAATTAAATCGCCCTAATTGGACGTTTCCAGTGATTTACTTTGCCGAAAACACCTTGATGTGCCCGTGGAACGACTGCAAAAGCAAAACGAACACAAACGAACATATACCAGCACAAACAAACACAAACGAACGCAAACGAGCGGGGCAAACACAATGGATGGGGGCAAATATTAGGCCAATTTTGAGTGAACGAACGCAACGAACCGCAACGAACCGTGCCGAACGCATTTTGGTGAAGATTTTTTCAGTTCGGCAACCGTGCAAGCCATCAAAACTAATCAGCTGATGTGCGTGCGCGCTCTATAGGGTCCAATAGAGGAAAGGGCGGCCGAGGGAATGTTGGCAGTGTTGCCTAATGTAATCACACATTAGACGAGTAAACCTAATTATATTCGCCCAAAAAGCGGAGTTTTCACTTTGAAGAATCTACACAATATCGCACGTTAACGAGTCGCCGTAAATTCGATCGGCTTCGTTCCGCTCCGGATAATTCCATTAAACCACCTAATGTTAACAGGCAAAACGGGGAGAGGGGGGGCCGGGTGCGGTGTTGGCAAATTTCCTGCAAATTCCCAGCACTTTGGATGGTTTTGGGCTGGGGAAGTTGCTATGGACGTTGAAAGACACATCAGGTTCTTTTGCTTGTAGTTTTTACGGCGATGGTCGCAAAGAAAAAGTGTTTAAATGAAATATGTAGAGCATCAAAAGGGATTTTAAGTGGTGTTTTCAGCTTTGATGTGTCTTTGGGAGTTGTGGATTTGGGAGGCTAGTAAGTTGCACCAATTTCTGTTGAGGGTTTGCGACGGCAACAGCTTTCTTTTGCCTGTAACTTCAATAGTGGTGGACTGAGTGAAGCGAAGTTCAAGGAACAGTTGATGGCACTGAAATGACGTTTGCAACAGTGGTTTTAGTTTTTCTGGGCTTTAGAAACTCACTGAGTTAGAAGGCAAGGAATTTGGCTTAAGTTTAGTTGAGTGTTTCACAAGAGCACAGTTTTCTTTTGCTCGAAACTTTAATCACGATGGCCAAATCCAAAAAATGTCAATCCCAAAGTGAAAGCCATTGAAATGGGGATTCCTAAGGTGTTTTCGGTTTCCGTCTGCCTTAGAAACTAGTCGAGATACAGGGAAGGGAATTTAGTACAATTCAATAGACCGTCTCAAGAGAGGACAATTTTATTTTGGCCCGCAAGTTTGACCGTGACTGTCAAATTGAAAACCTGTCACTAGCAAAATGAAAGAAACTCCAATGAAGTTTCTAATACTGTTTTGAGTTTCTTTCTGCCTTAGAAACTGACCGAGTTCTCAGACACATAATTTTTCTAGAGCCCATTAAAGTGTCACAAAAGATGTCAGTTTTCTTTTGCCCATAACTTTATCGCCGACAGTAAAATCGAAAAAATCTCAAACGCAAAGTGAAAGCGCTGGAAACGGGGATTCCAAAAGTGATTTTACTTTCCCTCTGCCTTAGAAACTAGTCGAGATAAGAAGAAAGGAAATTTAATACAGTGCAACTGATTGTCTCAAGAGAGGTCAGTTTCATTTTTGCCCGCAAATTTGACAGTAACTGTCAAATTGAAAACCTGTCACAAACAAACTGAAAGAAACTCAAATTAAGTTTCTAATACTGTTTTGAGTTTCTTTCTGCCTTAGAAACTGGACTAGTTTTCAGATATAGAAAGTTTCTAGAACACATTAAAGTGTCACAAAAGATGTCAGTTTTCTTTTGCCCATAACTTTATCACCGACAGTAACACCGGAAAACTGTCAAATGCAAAGTGAAAGCCATTGCAATGGCGACTTCAAAAGTGTTTTTAGTTTCCCTCTGCCTTAGAAACTAATCGATATACGAGGGAAGGAAATTTAGTACAGTGCAAAACCGTCTCAAGAGAAGACAGTTTTATTTTTGCTCGCAACTTTAAAAGCGATCGTCAAATTCAAAAACTGTCACAAGCAAAGTGAAACACACTCAAATGAGGTTTCCAACGGTGTTTTCCCTTTCTTCTTGCCTTAAAAACTGGCCGAGGTAGAAGCCATAGAAAATTTTGCAAACGTAGTTGAGTGTCTCAAGAAAGGTGAGGACACTGTTCTATTGCCCATAACTTCAACAATGACTGTCAAATAAGAAAACTGTCAAAAGCAAAGTGAAAGCCATTGAAATGGGGTTTCTAAAAATATGTTTTCTTTCCCTCTAGCTGAGAAACTAGCCGAGTTAAGAGACAAGGAAATTTAGTGCAGTGCAGTTGACGGTCTCTAGAGAGGACAGTATTCTTGGGCGCATAACTTCAAGAGCGACCTCCAAATTAAAAAACTCTTTAAACCAAAGTGAACGCCAATGAATCAGGGTTTCGAACGCTGATTTTAGTTTCCCCATGGCTTTCAAAATGGCCGAGTTATGAGCCGGAGAACTTGCAAAACACTTCAACTACAATGCAGCGCTTCAATTCAACTTTTTGCCCGCAGGAAAGCGAACAAATCATCCAGAAAACTCTCTCGCAGAATTACCTGACGGGATATTAGTTCGCATTTGCCGTTAAAGCCCTCCAGAATTTCTAATAAGGCTGAATAACATGCCGCCAGAAACCAGCTCGTGTGTACTCGACATCAATATCAATCTGTGTACTTGACTAATTAGTTTCCAGAGGTGGAAGAGAGGGCGCGACGAGCATACAGAGCTAATGGAATTAATCAGCATGTGAGCGAAATAGTAGTAGGCCGGGAGAGCGTTCAGTTTCCCATTCGACCGCTCGTGAGCCAATCAAATGAGCAAGCGCGTGACAGGAGCCGTACTCGCAGTAGGCGTCGGCGCAAATGGTCCAAATATTTCAGGGCCTGCCCATATTAAGCACGCTGCAGAAACAGTTGCTAATCCATTTTGAGTGATTAATGTGGATGAAGAGGCGCCATTGTTTCTCCAGTGGTTGTTTACGGCCCGATTTTGTTTCCTGGAAACAAAAGCCACCAGTGTATTATTCGCGATGTTTCTCTGGAAACAAGTTAAGCCGCAACAACAAACGATGGGAGTGGGGGGTAGTGGGGTTGGGAGTGGGGATCGAGCAAGACTTTCCAACACTTAGCGAATTTAACTGAATAATTTGCATAATTATCACATCAGGAGCGAGGCGGCCGGATTTGTAGTCACTTTTTCCCGCATTGTCTTTCCATTATATGGCTCAGATGGGGGGCTGAGTTCTTTGCCTAAACCACGTCTTAAGCCGGCCGGTTTGTTCCTGCGGGTTTTTTTTTTTTCGTTTTGAAAGGCGGCCAGTTTGCACGATTGCGCTCCAGTTGGAAATTTTCATGAGCGTGCCGGGAAAAATGCCCATGGCGCCCAGACGAAAGCAGATAGCGACTTGGGGATTTTTGCGCTGGAAAGGGCGTCCCTCTGGTCACTTATGTTCCAAATATCCAGGCAGTAGCTTGAAGCAGCTCAACATGGCGAATTTTTTAGTGTGAAGTTAGCGCAAAAATTGCGTTTCTTACTTTGGAAAATTTCAAATGTCCATTGCTTCAAATGGGCGGCCGATAGGGACTTGCAAAATTTTTTGATGCATAGAAAATCTGCTTCTGCATTTCGCATTCGGTTTGCTTAAAAATAGCTTGAAAGAGCGCAACGTGAGGATTTTTTGAATTTGAGATTAGCTCAAAAGTCTCGTTTGCTGATTTAGGAATTTTCAAATGCCGATCACGCCGAAACCAATGCACATAAAAATTTCCTAGTTTTTTGGTGGAAAGAGCTTTCTTTTCTGTACTTAAGACCCAATTTTTACGAAAATATTTCAATCGAGCTCGACGGGGTGATTTTTTGATTTTGAGATTAGTGCGAAAGTTGCGTTTGCTGATTTGGAAATTTTCAAATGCTCATCACATCGAAACCAATGCAGGTAAAATTTTCCAAGGTTTTTTGGTGGAAAGGGCGTCCTTTTCTGCATTCAAGTCCCAATTTTCTTCAAAATATTTCAACCGGGCTCGACGGGGCGAATTTTTTTATTTCGAGATTAGTGCAAAAGTTTCCTTTGCCAATTTGAAAATTTTAAAATTTTGTCAAAGTTTCATCTCGCTAGTTTCCAGTAAAACTGCCGCACGAGTTGAGGCATTTTGGGCAAAATGAGTTTCCCCAAAAAAAGCTGGTCAATTTACCGGCACTGTTGCCAACAATATTTTTTTGAAAGCAAAACCCAAACACTTTTGCCGTAAAAAGCGGTGTTTGCTCCCGTTGTTGGCCCATCCATTAGGGCATTTATTTACCGTTGATTTTTCTATCCAAATCACTCGCGTGCAAACATCGAAGCTCTTAAAGGCAGGCACTCGGCCCTCGCGACCGGAAATATCAAATAAGCGCCCCGGAAAACGTTTTATTGTAAAGTTAAAATTCCGGACAGCCACCCTTAACGACGTGAGATGTTCCGGTAAATAATTTAAATCGGGGACTGTAAATTTGTCGAAATAAAGGTGCGGCTGTAGGGGCGACCCACCAGCTAGAGAGAATTGCAATAATCGATAATCGAATTATCTTGGATCTTGGATTCGGGCTGGTTTTGTCTAACGAACGATAATTCGGTTAGTTGGCCGATAGTTTCCATGTCGATAACCCAGGCCCTGGAAAAAAGGGCGACTTGTAGGCGGGTGATTGTTTAATTGATTTGTCCCTGCCGCCCATCCCTAGTGGCCGCCCAATTTATTATTATTGTTATTATTGGAATTGCGGGCTGATTGAAACTCAATTATGGACAAAAACATCGCCAATTCATTAAAACATTTGCCGCACATAAACAAAAAGTAAACATAAATCGAATGTAAACAGAGCTTGGGAATGGGCGGCCGGTGGGGGAGCCGCCCTTAATTAATTACCGGTTTCCGTTCGAGTTGGGGTTATTTTCGATTTTTAATTTTTTCCGGTGAAGGGAAAATGATTCAGTTGTTCAGAATATCGGAAGCCCATCGACGTTTAATTGACTTTGTCGGGGGGAATTGGGGATTTTTGCCCAGTTCTCCAAATGGGCTGTCGGGTGTTTTTTTAAAAACACTAGATTTTCTAGCAAATGATGCAAGATTTTTTGGATTTTCGGCTTGTAACTCGTCGGATTTTAAAAATTGTAAGTGAGTCGAACAGTGGCGGGGTTGCCAAGTCCGTGATCTGTAAGAGGGTTTTGGAATTTTCGAAACCGCCCTTTAAATGGCCAGGACATGGCCCAAATAGTCGGCAGAAAAAGTTATGCGGGGAAGTTAGTGCAATTTGGGCCATACCTTTCTTAGTAGCGGGCGGGCGGCTAAAATCGAAACTGCTTTTGAATGGTGATGAATTGGTCAGTGTTTGGGACTTTGAATTTTTAAAATCGCATGAGAAATGTGCAAGTTATGGGCAAAAATCGGTATCTGGATTTTTCGGGTCCAGTATAAGTAATTCCCCAAAAAAATTTAGGTTTCAAAAAAGTGCAATTTTGCGCATAACTTGATCAATCCTAATGCGATCCTAAAAATCTGCACCTCATTTGAAAGCTGATGCATTTTCCTTCAACACACTTTTTGAAAAACTGATATCGGCCAAAAAATGAGCACGCTATCAACAACTGAAATCGTAAAAAGGATTTTTGCAGTTTTCGAATTTTGACTTACAAAAAAAAATTCAAATATACTGTACGCTCACCCAACAGCTACCCGAAACGCCAAGAACCGCCCCGATTGCACCACGCGTTCGCTCAGAGAACCGCTGCCGCCCTTTGAAGAAAAAGGCGACCGGTGCACTGACGCACTCTTTAGCCCATAACTCGGTGGATTTTGGGTGGTTTAAACCCGAAAAAACTGTAATGCATTGAGGAGTTAATACCCTTGAAGCTAGCTGGAAGAAATTTGCCAAAATCGAATGAAATTTGGAAAAATTTTTGGGTTAAAACCCAAAAAGCTCATAACTCGCTTGCTGGTTAATCTAGCCAAAAACTGGGTACCAGCTTTTTCATGCGCACTGATTTGCGCAATCCAGCGGTGAAATTGCCATTCCTCCCCTAAGCTGCGTTTTGAGGCCATTGAAGCTTTTCCTCCTCAAAACAGACTAACCCAAACTATGAAGCCAATCTTAATAAAACCACAACTTCGCTGCCAGTCAACACAAAAAGTGCACTTTAACAGTTTTGACAAACTATTAACTGGCGCCGCCCAAAAACGGGCAAACTGGGGGGCGAACATTCCAAGTTAGTGTAGCGCGAATGCGGATAAACTTCTTCGGCTCTAACAAACTAATAAAGAAGCGCTAATGTACGTAATTTGCGCAAAAACCTTCCTTGGCCGCCCCCCATTTGTTTTTCGCGAACGAACTTAATGAACAGTTGGCACACGAAGCTCTGCGTTATTGTTTCAGCCAGCTTGAGGACGCTCTTTACGACCGGCAATTATCGCACAGACTTTCCGCTTTTTTGCCGCCCATCTTTCCATCGATTGCCAATTATCTGTTGATTCACTCACTCATTCACAGCAGCAGCAGCAGCAGCTGATTTATTATTCCATTTCCATTCATTTCCATTGGCCAGCAGCAAAACAACCGAAACGTTTCGCCTGCATTATTAAAACACGTTCATCATCCTCTTGTTGGCAGCCTGAAATATGCATTCCTGGCTGGAAGTCTTGAGGCTTCAGGATGCAACTAAGGCCCACTTTAGATGAACGAAACAAAAATCCAGGCTTGTTTTGCCCTGTTGCCAAATGTATCCCAGGTGTTCGCCCGAATGCTAATTCGATTAAACGCGAACTAGCCAAACCCGCAGAAAAACCCCGTCGGATGTTAATTAGTGTCGAGGTCAAGTCCGTAAATTTAGCGCATTATTATCGCAATTTGTCCGGCTCCATTCGTTTACGGGACCGTAATTACAGCTGAACAACAATGGTGGATCGTAAATCTAGTCAGTCGCCCCGGCCATTGCGCTTTTATTTCGTTGCTGCAGGTGGGAAACGGATGAACGCGTGGCAACGTTTGTGCAAACGTTATTTGCCCGACTCGACTCGAAATGGGCGGCTTTCAGTTGCAAGTTGCAAATTTACATCAGGCCCAACGAATCGTCCACACACTAACGTTTGCTGTGTGAAAAATGTGTGCAAACGTTACTCGCAAATCCCACTCTGATTGAACAGACTTGTCCCAGAAATATTCCGGCTTTCATAAATTTCACGGGTTTGGCCAATTGTTTCCCGATTGACTAACGTTCGTGATAGATGTGTGCAAACGTTACTCGCCTAACTAGCTTTGAATTAGACTGCATTGCCATAAAATATTGCTAGTTTCTGTACTGTGAACAAATCTTGATAAAAAAACCGTGCTCCGAATAACGTTTGAGGCCGTTTTGTTCAAACGTTACTGGCTGGACCTGCCCCTATATGGGCGATCTTGCATTAACAATTTTAAAATTTTTAATATTAACTAGATAGAAAATCTGTTTCACAGTCCGTCCAATATATTAACGGTTAAGCCATATTTGTGCAAACGTTACTCGCGAGATTAGTTCAATCGAATACACGGTCTGCCATTCCCAGGCTATCTATTATTTGCACACTTTCTAAAAAACCGCCCATTTGACTAACGTTTAAACAACATTTGTGCAAACGTTACTTGCTAGATTAGGTTCAAGTTAAGTCAGCTTGGCTTGGGATTTCAAAATGTTAATAATTTATACAATGTTTTTCAAAAAACTGCTTACTTTTCCAAAGTTAAAAACCGATTTGTGCAAACGTTACTTGCAAAACTCGCTTCAAATTGAACCGTTTGGCCCTTGAATTTAAAACTACAAATAATTTACACAAAAACCGTCCATTTGGCTATCGTTTAAAACAGATTTGTGCAAACGTTACTTGCAAAACTTGCTTCAAATTAAACCGTCTCGCCGTGGAATTGGAAAAATGTAACTAATTTACACATTTTTCCAAGAAAGCGCCCATTTGACTATCATTTAAAACAGATTTGTGCAAACGTTACTTGCTGGCTAGCTTCAAATCGATCACTTTTTCCATCGAATTTAAAAATTTCTACAGTTTTGACAGAAAAAACGGCCATTTGACTATCGTTCGAGACAGATAGGTGCAAACGTTACTTTTGGGGCGAGCTTCAAATAAAAAAAAATTCTATGTAAATATCAAACTTTCATATTTTTTTAAAATTTTTCATAAAAAAACGCCCACTTTTCTAGAAAATCTAGAAAAATTTCGTGCAAACGGTACTTGCGAAAGGAGCTTGAAATTAGATCATTTTGCAAGGAAAATTGCTGAACTTTCCATTATTTTCGCGGTTAGAAAAAGCAAACGTTTAATTCAGTTTATCATCGTTTGAAAAAGCTCGTGGAGCAAACGTTCCGTACAAAATCTGTTGTAAACAAATTTTTAGCAAAAAGTTCAATTTGCTAACGTTTGGTGCACTTTTTGTGCAAACGTTACACAGAAAACGCACTGCAAGCCCCAGATTGTTCAGAGTTTTGCTTCGGAAAACAAAAACTCGTAGACAATTTGCGTGCAAACGTTCGTCAGTTCAATGTTGCCACGTTTGAAACAACTTTCGTGCCAACGTTATTGTAACCTCGTTTGCTTCAAAAATGAGTCGTCAATTTAGTGACGTTTCAATTAGACTTTTGTGCAAATGTTAAATGGAAAATCCTTTGCAAATGCCCAATTATTTAAAATTCTAGTGTGCTGCTTAGGCGCATTTTCAATTCACGAACGTTTGAGGCAAATTTATGCAAACGTTACTATTTGACTTTATTGAGAATAAAACGTTACGTTTTATTATTAAAACAACGTTTCGAGTTGCATGTTTTGCTAACGTTTGAGAATTTTTCAGGCAGATTTTGTGCAAACGTTACTTAGAAGATGAGTTGTTTCTTGGACGATTGATTTGTTGAAGTAGCAGTGGATGAACAGAATAGCGTTTCTCCTAAGTTGACGCCATCTTCAGGGTGTTTTGGGAATTTTAGGGCAAAATTATTAGGTGGGGAACCAGAAGACAGCAAAAACACGTCGCTTTGACCCGAAATCGGAAATAAAAAGAGAAAAAAAAGGGAAACATGACTGTTTTATTGGTTTCGACGTTCGGAACTTCGGCCAAAATTAAATCAGAAAAGTGACTGTTGGGGGGATCATTGCTGGAAGTTCATGGCCCATTAACAGATGGCACGTGCCGCGGTAAACGCTCGAATTACGAAACTTCTTCCGGTCGAGAAAAAGGGGGGAAACCGAAGAAAAAAACCAAAGTCGATTTGTCCATTTCATCGAAAAAACGTTACGAACAAATTTTTTCGCGTTCGGTAATGCGAGCTTCACGCGCTGTTTCCACATCTGGCGTTTTATGTTTTAACGAGGCCGGAATCTTCGGCCGCCCTTCAGCTATTTACATATTTTAACATGAGAAATGATGGTTAAGAAAAGGGGGGAGGGCGAAAAAAACAGCAAGCGTCTTTTCAGCTGAATTGTTCTGTTGCGCACCAATTGAAATGGAAAGTTTCGGAAAGTTTCCTTCATCAGGGCGATAAAGTTTTGGTGGGGGGGGCCCCAAATACAAGTTAATATAATTGACGATGTTTATGAAGAGAAACAGACGAGAGTAGACGATAAGAAGTGAAACATTCCTCTTATAAATGGCCCTTGAGTGGATGGCCCTTAAAATATCGCTGAAAGCAGATTGAAGGGCCTAATGGCTTTTGGCTGCGCCTGTTTTTCGCCAGAAAACCGTGTTTATCCGCTGATGTTGGCTGATTGACCTCAATTTTGGGTCATTTTTCCAACTTGAGAGCCTCATAACTGGCCGGGTTTTTCATGGATTTTAAGTTTCCCAATCGGGGTTTCTCCGGGAAATTGTGCGCTTTCCGATGAAGTTTAACTCGCGACAATCGGTTCAGTATGAAGCGAGTTAGAGGAGTTTTTCGGTGCAAATGAAAATTTTCGAAAATTTTCAAAAACTGTTTTTTTCCAAAATTCAAGAGTGCAGGCAGCAGGAAATTAATCCGCTCTTAAACTAATTTTAAATTTTGGAAATCGCGCTAGTATTAAGAAAGTTACGCTCAAAAGTGCACGTTTTCCAAAAAACCGAATCTCCACTTTTTGCGTAGAGCACGTTTGACGCTTAACTTCGTTAATTCTGGTCCGATTTGCATCATTTAAACTTTGGTGGAAACTCCATGACTTC
Organism: Dendroctonus valens; assembly: GCA_024550625.1. Lineage (NCBI taxonomy): Eukaryota > Metazoa > Arthropoda > Insecta > Coleoptera > Curculionidae > Dendroctonus > Dendroctonus valens. The sequence continues at coordinate 536,929 of JAJTJO010000700.1, forward strand.
GCCCAAAAATCGCCGGTTTCGGATTTAAAATCGAACCAAAACCTCAAAGTTAGGACCCCTCAAAATTGGAAAACCCCCCCACTTTACAGCCAGTGCAAGTTTTGAGCATAACTTCCTTAATACTGGTCGGATTTCCAAAATTAAAACTTCGTTGGAAACGCCACAGTTGCCCAAAAAAAACCTGCTAAAAAATATTTCAAATAACTGGAAAAACCTGGAAAATACGAGCAAATTTGCGTCCCAAAACCGCCCCCCTAATTCCCGATCTATTATCGCTGCACGCTCCAGCCGAGATCGATCCATCCGAGCCGCCCGAACACTCCAGACTAAAGTAAATTGGAGATTTTTCAAAGCAATTTGTAAGTGAAGGGAATTCATTGCAGCAACATCGATAAAATATCTTCCAGTCGGGCGCACAACGTTCCGAACAATCGGCAACTTTTGACGGCATCAATCGCATGATTGGCTTGTTGCTGCCGCTGCTGCATCAACATAATTCATTAGAAAACACACAAACAGCGTTGCCACTTTGCACCAATCGACCCGGGAATCTGGGTAATGCATTCCCAGGGAAAAACCCAAATCGAAACCAGTTTTTAGGGCCGCTTCACACATCCATTATCCCGGCCAACAGTTCGATTTAGCCGGCTTAGAACATCCGAATAAAGGGCAATTTAAAGTGTGCAGGTTTTTTATTTGTTGCACGCCCCCTGTAGTCCTGGCTGGGACGCTGCGCGTCCCCAAGCAGCCACCCGATTGGCTGCAAACAACCGTCGGCATGGCAACGGATCAATTTACCGGGGCCGATCAATTAGATTGATGGTTTTTGGGCATTGGTTGACAGTTTTCCATATTGACCAGTGGACACTTCAGTTGGCGAAAGTGACTAATGAAATGCGCGTCTTTGGAAGAAAAAAACACAAGCGAAAAAACACGCCCAGCCTCCTATGAGATATTGAAAGCGGCATCGTTATTATAGAAATCATTTTTCATTCGTGTGATTTATTCGAATGGCTTTTTTCCGTCTTTTATGAAAAGAGTGAAATTCGGTTCGGTGGCTGATTTTTTGGCGATTTGTCAACGTCTGTGTGAGGGGTCGATTTTTCTGTACGGGGGAAAATTTGAGGGAGCTGATTGGAGGCTTTGGGATTATCTGGAAGGCGATTTTTTTCGGAAGGAATCCTGCTTTACAGGCTGGTCTAATTTGAGGTGTATCCTTGTTAATATCAGGTTAGTCAAAAAACTAAAAAATCTGCTGAAAAACGGAGAAAATTATCTATAAGTTGCTTTTCGAATTTTTTAAATCGCTTGAGAAACGCCGGAGTTACAGAAATTTTGGATTTAAAAATTCTGAAATTTTTTTCAATTTTCAAATTTTCATATCTTCGACCTTTTTTGACAGATGTCAAATGTCAGGTCAAAGGTTAAATTTTCCACATCGGGTTCCCATTAAGAAAGATACAAACAAAAATGTGACTGTCAAAAAAGTTTTTTTGTCAAAAAGTACTGTGTCTAGTCTAGAAATGTTTTCTAAATTAGCATTTTCACTAATTTTAACTGAAAAACTTGCAAATGTCAAAATAACCAAAAATATTTTTCGAAAATTTTGAATTTTGAATTTTTTAAATCACCCTCGTTTTAACAGAGATCAAGCGTAAATTTCCATGCCCCAAAAAGAAACGAATAATTTGGTCGGTTCTCAACCGATTTTAACGATTCAAATGGCAAAATTGTGCAGATTAAATCCTCTTTAATCCAGATATTGGGAGTTTTCCAATAACTCCAACGGCGAACGAGTTACGAGCAAAAGAATGCCAAAAACCATCAAAACTGCTCATAATTCCAAAGTGCTTTTTCGATTTCATTGATTCAAACCCGAAAATTTTGCAAATGAAATCCGTTTTAATGGAGCTATTGGGAGTTTTCCAAGAGTTCCAACTGCAAACGAGTTACGAGCGAAAGACTGCCAAAAAAACTTCAAAACTGGCCGTACCTCCAAAGTTCTCCATCCGATTTCAAAGCCTCAAAAGCGAAAATTTTCCAAATTAAATCCGCTTTAATCGAGACATTGGGAGTTTTCAAATAGCTCCAACTGCAAACGAGTTACGAGCAAAAGAGTGCCAAAAAACTTCAAAACTGGCCATAACCCCAAAGTGCTTTTTTTGATCTCATGGAATCAAATACGAAAATTTTGCAAATTAAATCAGTTTTGATCGAGTTATTGGCATTTTTTAAATAGCTCCAACTGCAAACGAGATACGAACAAAAGAGCAAAAGATTGTCAAAAAACCTTCAAAACTCGCCATAATTCCAAAATTCTCTAACCGATTTGAAAGCTCTAAACGCAAAAATCTTGAAAATTAAATGCTTTTCAATCGGGCTATTGGCAGTTTTCAAATAGCTCCAACTGCAAACGAGTTACGAGCAAAAGAGTGCCAAAAAACCTTCAAAACTGGCCATAACTCCAAAGTGCTTTTTTCGATCTTATGGAATCAAATGCGAAAATTTTGCAAATTAAATCAGTTTTGATCGAGTTATTGGCATTTTTTAAATAGCTCCAACTGCAAAGGAGATACGAGCAAAAGATCAAAAGAGTGTCAAAAAACCTTCAAAACTCGCCATAAATCCAAAATTCTCTAACCGATTTGAAAGCTCTAAACGCAAAAATCTTGAAAATTAAATGCTTTTCAATCGGGCTATTGGGAGTTTTCAAATAGCTCCAACTGCAAACGAGTTTCAAGCAAAAGAGTGCCAAAAAACCTTCAAAACTGGCCATAACTCCAAAGTGCTTTTTTCGATCTTATGGAATCAAATGCGAAAATTTTGCAAATTAAATCAGTTTTGATCGAGTTATTGGCATTTTAAATAGCTCCAACTGCAAACGAGATACGAGCAAAAGAGTGTCAAAAAACCTTCAAAACTCGCCATAAATCCAAAATTCTCTAACCGATTTGAAAGCTCTAAACGCAAAAATCTTGAAAATTAAATGCTTTTCAATCGGGCTATTGGGAGTTTTCAAATAGCTCCAACTGCAAACGAGTTTCAAGCAAAAGAGTGCCAAAAAACCTTCAAAACTGCCATAACTCCAATGATCTCCGTCCGATTTCAACGCCCCAAACGCTAAAATTTAGCCAATTGAACCCGTTTTAATCGAGCTTTTGGGAAGTTTCCTATAGCTCCAACCACAAACGAGTTACGAGCAAAAGAGTGCAAAAAACTTCAAAACTGGCCATAACTCCAAAGTGCTTTTTTTGATCTCATGGAATCAAATGCGAAAATTTTGCAAATTAAATCAGTTTTGATCGAGTTATTGGCATTTTTTAAATAGCTCCAACTGCAAACGAGATACGAGCAAAAGAGCAAAAGAGTGTCAAAAAACCTTCAAAACTCGCCATAAATCCAAAATTCTCTAACCGATTTGAAAGCTCTAAACGCAAAAATATTGAAAATTAAATGCTTTTCAATCGGGCTATTGGCAGTTTTCAAATAGCTCCAACTGCAAACGAGTTACGAGCAAAAGAGTGCCAAAAAACCTTCAAAACTGGCCATAACTCCAAAGTGCTTTTTTCGATCTTATGGAATCAAATGCGAAAATTTTGCAAATTAAATCAGTTTTGATCGAGTTATTGGCATTTTTTAAATAGCTCCAACTGCAAACGAGATACGAGCAAAAGAGCAAAAGAGTGTCAAAAAACCTTCAAAACTCGCCATAAATCCAAAATTCTCTAACCGATTTGAAAGCTCTAAACGCAAAAATCTTGAAAATTAAATGCTTTTCAATCGGGCTATTGGGAGTTTTCAAATAGCTCCAACTGCAAACGAGTTTCAAGCAAAAGAGTGCCAAAAAACCTTCAAAACTGCCATAACTCCAATGATCTCCGTCCGATTTCAACGCCCCAAACGCTAAAATTTAGCCAATTGAACCCGTTTTAATCGAGCTTTTGGGAAGTTTCCTATAGCTCCAACTGCAAACGAGTTACGAGCAAAAGAGTGCCAAAAAACCTTCAAAACTGGCCATAACTCCAAAGTGCTTTTTTCGATCTTATGGAATCAAATGCGAAAATTTTGCAAATTAAATCAGTTTTGATCGAGTTATTGGCATTTTTTAAATAGCTCCAACTGCAAAGGAGATACGAGCAAAAGAGCAAAAGAGTGTCAAAAAACCTTCAAAACTCGCCATAAATCCAAAATTCTCTAACCGATTTGAAAGCTCTAAACGCAAAAATCTTGAAAATTAAATGCTTTTCAATCGGGCTATTGGGAGTTTTCAAATAGCTCCAACTGCAAACGAGTTTCAAGCAAAAGAGTGCCAAAAAACCTTCAAAAACTGGCCATAACTCCAAAGTGCTTTTTTTGATCTCATGGAATCACATGCGAAATTTTACAAATTAAATCAGTTTTGATCGAGTTATTGGCATTTTTAAATAGCTCCAACTGCAAAGGAGATACGAGCAAAAGAGCAAAAGAGTGCCAAAAAACCTTCAAAACTCGCCATAAATCCAAAATTCTCTAACCGATTTGAAAGCTCTAAACGCAAAAATCTTGAAAATTAAATGCTTTCAATCGGGCTATTGGAAATTTTCCAATAGCTCCAACTGAAAACGAGTTTCAAGCAAAAGAGTGCCAAAAAACCTTCAAAACTGCCATAACTCCAATGATCTCCGTCCGATTTCAACGCCCCAAACGCTAAAATTTAGCCAATTGAACCCGTTTTTATCGAGCTTTTGGGAAGTTTCCTATAGCTCCAACCACAAACGAGTTACGAGCAAAAGAGTGCAGAAAACTTCAAAACTGGCCATAACTCCAAAGTGCTTTTTTTGATCTCATGGAATCAAATGCAAAATTTTGCAAATTAAATCAGTTTTGATCGAGTTATTGGCATTTTTTAAATAGCTCCAACTGCAAAACGAGATACGAGCAAAAGAGCAAAAGAGTGTCAAAAAACCTTCAAAACTCGCCATAAATCCAAAATTCTCTAACCGATTTGAAAGCTCTAAACGCAAAAATCTTGAAAATTAAATGCTTTTCAATCGGGCTATTGGGAATTTTCAAATAGCTCCAACTGCAAACGAGTTTCAAGCAAAAGAGTGCCAAAAAACCTTCAAAACTGCCATAACTCCAATGATCTCCGTCCGATTTCAACGCCCCAAACGCTAAAATTTAGTAAATTGAACCCGTTTTAATCGAGCTTTTGGGAAGTTTCCTATAGCTCCAACCACAAACGAGTTACGAGCAAAAGAGTGCAAAAAACTTCAAAACTGGCCATAACTCCAAAGTGCGTTCATCGATTTCATGGATTTATACGCAAAAAGTTAGCTAATTAAATCCTTTTTAATCGAGCTATTGGGCGTTTTCCAATAGCTTTAAAGGAAAACGACCTACGACCAAAAGAGTGCCAAAAAACCTTCAAAACTGGCCATAACTCCCAAGTCCTCCACCCGATTTCAACCGTCCCAACACCAGAATTTTCGAAAAATCACAAGCTACCAAACCCCGTTCAAAGTTTCAACCTAGACCAACCAGCAAAGGAGTTATGAGCTTTAGAGTAACCACACGTCCTAACCTGAAAACCAGTCTAGACCCGCCTGAACGGACGCCACCAGTCCAAACATTGACCAAACTGGGCGGTTGCCATGGGTATATTTCATCGATACATTCCGCGGCCGGTCGCCCACTGTCGCCCTCGTTCACTCACTGTCACTAGTGAAAATGCAGGAGGACGAAGAAGACACGCTGAACAAATCGATAAGCCCCCGTAGGCGCCGCAGGCGCAAAAAGAAGAAGCGCGACCTGTTTGATATTGAAGGTGTGCGCAGAATTGTCATGTCTGAGCTGACTCAGAAGATCGTGGAGTAAGACGGTCTGAGCGCCCCTTCTGAGCCCACAGTTGCAAACCAAAACCATTTCAGGTGCGTAGTTGGGGAACAGGTCACCTCAGAAAGTCCTTGGACTTACGTCAAAAAGGAACTAGTGCAAGACAATCTAGAGCTCCATGAGGAAAGTTCGGAGTTTCTCCCACTCCGAGCGGAAATCCTCGCCTATCCTCGCCCACAGATTCTGATTGGTAAGTGGGTGCGGTTTAATTGGGGGCAATCTTAGCCACGCCCCTCACCCCCCCCCCATTTTTACAGGTTATATTGCCGATGAAACGCAGGAAAAAGAGGAGGAGTTCTACATGTGTGTGACTGAGGGCGCCACTGACGCCGTGGAAAAAATCATCGAAAAACTGCGACAGGAACAGGAGGATCGTCTCTACTATCAGCTGTACAAGGACATTCATCCTTGGTAAGCCACGCCCTTTTAGGCCACGCCACAGAAACGCCCCCTTTTTCCAGGCAGTCGCTGGGCGCCGAAATGGAGGTGGATGAGGCGCTGGTGCAGCAGCATCGCCCCTTATTGGAGGTGGAGGTCGAGACTGAGTATCCGATTTTTCCCGGGAAGGTACAGTTTCGGATGATGCGCGCTGAGTCCAAGCGAGATGGGTATATCGAGCTGCGCTGCTCTGGGGAGGAGAGTTTGGCCAGTGTGATGCTGCGCAGGATTGACAGTGGCGTGCAAGTGGCGCCGCTACTGCGCACCGCTGAAGCCCAAACTATTTGTGAGTGTGTGTGTGTTTTGATTGGTTGTGGTTTGGAGCTTATGAGGGCGATTGTATTGGTTCGATTGGAGGTTTCGGGGAGTTTGGGAGGTTTCCAGGAAACCACCGATATAATTTTTTCACCCGGTGATTTTTTAGGGATTTAAGGAGGTTTCTAGGAAACTTTTTCTAGTTTTGTATTTTGGAAATTTTCTTCATTCTCGTATTTCCAGCTTCATAACTTTGAAGTTCTTCAACCAATTAAATTTTTAGGGAATTTAAGGAGGTTTCTAAGGAAGATTCTTTTTCCGACTGCGACTGTCATTAAGAAAGTTACCGGGAAATTTTACACTTTAAAAAAGTGTTTTTTCTTCAAGCGATTTTTAGGGAATCAAAGAAGGTTTCTAGGGAAGTTTAATTTTTTTGAGTCTGACTATTATTTCGACTGCAGGTGTCAACAAGAAACATACGAGGAAATTGTATACTTCAAAAAATGCGGTTTTATGTGTTTCTTTGCCTTTAACGTATTGAAATTTGCAAAAAAATTGTATTATTTTTATTTTTTCTCTGTTTTTGGAAAATTTGTTTTTAGGGAACTTAAGGAGGTTTCTAGGGAACTTTTTCTAGTTTTGGATTTTGGAAATTTTCTTCATGTTTCCAGTTTCATAACTTTGAAGTTCTTCAACCAATTCGATTTTTTCAAAACGCGATTTTTAGGGAATTTAAGAAGGTTTTAAGGAAGTTTCATTTTTTCGAAAGCGACTATCAATAAGAAACTCACTGGAAAATTTTGCAACTTAAAAAAGTATTTTTTCTTCAAGCAATTTTTAGGGAATTCAAGAAGGTTTCTAGGGAAGTTCGATTTTTTCGAGTCTGACTAATTCGACTGCGGCTGTCAATAAGTAACGTATTGAAATTTGCAAAAAAAATTCTGTTTTCTCTGGTTTTGAAAATTTTCTCCATGTTTCCCTCCTCATAACTTTAAAGTTTTTCAAACGATTCGATTTTTTCGAACCGTGATGCTTACGGAACTTAAGGAGGTTTCTAGGGAAGTTTAGTTTTTTTTTGCTGCGACAATCAATGAGGAAGATACAAGGAAAATTGGAGCATGAAAAAATTTTTTTGCCAAAAAATATTATTTTTTGCCTCAAAATCATTAAACTTGACAAAAAGTTTTGGAACTTGAAAATCTTCTCCACACTTCTAACCTCAAAAATTTTAAGTTTCTAAACCGATCTGATTTTTCTAACCGGTGATCTTTACAGGACTCAAGGAGGTTTCTAGGGAATTTTAATTTTTTCAAAGAGTAACTTTTAGCAAAAAAAATGCGTTTCTTGGCTTAAAATGCTTTAGAACTCAAAGTTTCGCAACCCATTCAATTTTTTTGAAAAAGCGATCCCTAGAGGACCGAAGGAGGTTCCTAGGGAAATTTAATTTTTCCAAATCCGTCCACTATTTAGAGAAATACAAGGAAAACTGGCGCAACAGAAAAAGGGATTTTCACCTCCAAACTGTCAAAACAGGCCCAAAATCCCCAAAACTCCCTCGAAACTTAATACCGCGTTTTTCAACAGAAAATCCTTCATAACTGCGACATTTCTCAACGGATTTTCTCGCTTGAAACGTCAATTTTTTGAGAGATTATTGACGGTTAATTTATATTGACGGTTTATTTACCAGTCAGCAAGTTACAGGCAAAGATACGAAAACAAAAAAAAAACGCCCAATAATCTTCCAGGTACCTACCCCCGGAACGCCACCAGCCAATACCAGTACGACACCGGGCCAACTGACGCCCTATTGGCCGAATGCCAGCTCACCATTCAGCGGTACGCCAATCAGCATCTGGCATCAGTGTGTGACGTACTCCAAGTAGGCCCCGCCCCCCCCATTTTGACCCGTCCCACTTTCTCCACTGCGCTCTGTTTCAGGTGAATGGCGCCATCAATTTCTACGCCAACGATTTTGATTCGCTGGCTCGAAGCTCCGCCCTCGCCAGTAACAGCCTGTGGGCGGAGCAAACAGGACGCGAACTAGTCGAGTATCTCTCTTTCATGGATGTCACATTGTGCAAGGGGAAAATGATTTCCGACATTTGCTGGCATCCGATGTGGTCTGGCACCATCGCAATCGCCTACTGCGTTGTCAGCCCGAATATTTTCAATGTGGGCGCGGCCAAAGATGATGAGGTGAGAATGTGATAGGGGGCGGGAGGCGTGGCTCGGCTTTGATTGAAAAGGGGGGCGTGGTTTCAGGTGTTTAGGGCGGTGCATACGGTGAATCTGGTGCTGATTTGGAGCTTTCTGGACGCCCTCAAGCCGCGATTGGTACTCGAGTCGCCCCGCGAGATCTACAAGGTGTCGTTTTGCAGATTTGATGAGAACGTGCTGATTGGTGGCTGCAAGAATGGGCAGGTGGTGAGTGTTGGATAAAAATAACTCATAATAACTTCTCTGGTCAAAAAATCAAACTTCCTTAGAAACCTCCTTAAGTCCTCCAAAGTTCACCTTTATTGCAAACCAAATTTGTTGAAAAACGTCAAAGTTTTGAGGCTGGAGGCATGGGGAAAATCCGTTCAGTTCGGAAAAATCAAACTTCCCTAAAAACCTCCATAGGTCCTCTAAAAATCACCATTCAAAAAAGTTAAAAAGGTTGAGTTTTGAAATTGGAAAATCTCCTCCACACCTCCACCACAACCTTAAGGTTTTCCAACCGATATCAATTTTGCAAAATGCGACCTTTAGAAAAGCTAAGGAGGTTTCTAGGGAAGTTTTATTTTTCCGATTCGGATCATTAATAAAAAAGATACACCAAAAACTTGAACTTTGAAGAAGATGTTTTGAAACTTCAACTTAAGGAGGTTCCTAAGGAACTTTCATCAATCCGAAACGGACTAGTAATCAGAGAGCAAAACAGGCACAACATTTGCACTTTTTAAGTGGAAAAGTGCAAAAATAACTGAAAATCGCAGATAATCTGGGACATTCGCAACAAGCTCCAAAAAGTGGAGGAAAAGGAGGTGCTAACCACCGCCCAGCAAAAATATCGCAGCTACTTGCACTCATTGATGGGCTGGATGAAGGACACGCACGACGTTTCGATAGTGCGACCGGCCGCCGTCTCCGAGCTGCGCCACTCCCACAAGGCCGCTGTCACTGGTAACTAGGCAACATCAACAACCCCGCCCTTTATTCAGTAATCAACAAACCACGCCCAGGCATCTCCTGGGTGGACCCCCATTTTCAGTTCTCGCGTACGGGCAAACTTTGGAGGGCGGAGCCCAATGGCGACGCCCCGCCCACCTACTCAATGCAATTCCTCACTACCAGCCTGGACGGTTCAATTCTCGTTTGGGACCTGCAGGACAAGCCCACCATCCAATCGGGCGGCTACAAACCGAAGCGGCTGCGCCGCCTCAAGAAACGACCCAGCGCCCTCCAGGTCCCTGAACGCCGCCCTTTTGGCAGGCGTGGTTTTAACCGTCTGCTCCCACTTTGCAGGTGGACGAGTCGCCGTTTAGGGCGTTGCATCTCAATCTGAAGCCGCGCTATCGAATCAACGCCAAAGGTAGGGGCGTGGCCATCACGCGAAGCTCCACCTCCTTCTGCCGGCTGCTGTATGAGGAGGCCAATCCGGATCCGAGCAGGCGATTTGACATTCGCGAACGAATCGTGTATCGGCCCCTATTGGACGAGCAGCGCCACGTCCGGCCCGAGATCAAGATCGGAACTACTGAAGGTGGACGCGTGAGCTGATGTAATTGGCCCGCTTAGAAACGGGGGCGTGGTGTTTCAGGCGAGTACGCAGAACTGGCGTGGGAGGGGCAGGACTTTGACTCTGGGGAGGTGGTGAACTGCGAAATGGGCGTTTACATCCACCAGGCCCAGTACCACGATGGGCCAATCACCTCCATCTGCACCTGCAAGGAGAATGGGTTCACCTTGACAGTGGGCGGCAAGGTGTTTGCCTTGTGGAGGGGCGACTTCCCTGGGCGGCCGATTCTTTGGAGGCGCAGCCGCCACTTCTACACCAAGGGGGAGCTCAACTACTTCCAGGTAGACCTCCAGTAGAGGATTCCTTACACGCCACCTCCTCCTCTTCTTTGCCCTTGCAGCCCTTCAAGATCGTCCTCCACTCGGTTACCGGGGTCTTGACTCGCTGGATCCTCCCGCTCAACAGTAAGGCGCCTCTTTTCTCCCAGGTGATGTCCAATGGGTTCCTCACAGCTGCAGCCGTTCAGCCGCACGCCAGGGAAAAGACCGTCTACGGTATTGGGGACGAGCAGGGTAAGTTTCCGAGGACAGCAACAATTGCCCTAGAATCGCCCCTCTGATTCCCCACAGGAGCCTTTCGCCTGTTCTACCTCAAACAGCCAACAGCCGGTTACTCGGAGAGCATCGCCAAGGCGATGCAGGTGTTTGTACAGAGGGAAGTGCTAAGAAAGCGGCTGTTTTTGGAGTGGCAGGCGGCGTTCAATGGAAGGAATCAGGGGCGTTTGGTGCAGCGGCGCGAGGAGGAGGAGGAGGTCAGGGCGCAAGAGGAGGCGGCAAAGGAGGCAAAGCGCACCGAGATGAGCAAGGTGGAGGAGAAGCCTGTGAAGAAGGGCCCGCAACCGGGTGAGGCATTTCAGTCCCCAGAGGGCGCATTTTTTTTGAGGATTGACGTGAAACTTTGAGGAGCAAAGCCCCCTCCCATGCGGCATTAGTTTGGGTGCAGGGGTTCACCCGCTAGAGGCGCTGGAAGTAGGGACTGTCCCTACTAGCCTCCCACAGGTTCTCCCAGGGAGAACTCCAAGTAACTCTGAAGGTTTTGGAGGTGTCCGCCCTGTTCCAGGTCGCTACATGGAATGGACGATGGAGCAGCGCCAGGCGAAAGAGGAGGCGCGCATCAAGGCGATGATTATCAGCAAAAAACAGTTGGACACCAAGGAGCTGGAAAAGAGACGCAAGCCCCTTCAGAAATTGGACGAGGAGAACGAGAGGAAGAAGCGCAAGCAAAAGGAGCGGTGAGCGGTCGCCCCCTTTTTGTCGCCCTTTTCACTGTAAACTAGGAGAGGGCGTGGTTTTGCAGGCTGAAGCAAGGCGAGACCATTTTCCAGCACACCGTTGCCAGCTTGTTTCCCGATGTGGTCAAAGGGCGACCGCCCCAGCCGCCCGATCCTTACGGGGGCGGCGACTCCCACGCCGCCAAACTGGACTGTTTCCACCACTACCAACATCTCCAGGAGGAGATGGAACTTTTCATCCAAGCTCACCCTCTTCAGTACGACTTTAGCTTCAAGAATCTGCTGGTGGCAAGCAGGGCGAAGGACCAAAGTTGCTTCCGGGCGCATGCGCACACCAAGCGGCGCCTCTTGGAGCGGCAACAGCGCCGAGAAGAGGAGCTAGGAGGGTTACCCGAGGACGAGATTGAAGGGCGACTGGGGCAGGAGCTGGAAGGGCGGCCGGAAGAGGAGGAGGAGCCAGCCGATTTAGAGGAGCGAGAGTTGATTGAGGAAATTGAGGACATTGTTTAGCAATTAAAAAGGCCCTCAAAAAAGGGCGGCCATAAGGAAAACTGGCCAAATCTGCTTTTAAAGTTTCCCCGCTAAAGTAAATGCAAATTTGGGGGGCCAAACTGAGCGAGGGAAATTGTGGGGAAATAGGGCGGAAATTAGGTAATAACAGTTTGCAAGGGGCGGCCACAGTGGATACGTTTAGCGCTTAAACCTGGGGTGAGAACTTGGTCGCCCTTTTGGCTTGTATGCGCCTTGCATTCTGCCAGGAACTTTCGCGTTGATTCAAATCGATTTTGTGCAGGGAGGTGGAAAGGGGGAAGGCCGCCCTTTGGGCGGCTGAAATAGGGAAGGCTCTAGCTGGTCGGGTTCGGGCGATATTTGGTGTTGAAATTGGCCAAAGATTTGCTCAGCACAGCTGGAGCCATTTGGATGCAAATATAGTCAAATTTAGCTTGAAAAATCAGCACGGTGAACTGCACAAGTGCGAAAACTCCCTATTATTGCTAAAACGCTCCTCTATCCAGTGGCGTACCGGTGATTTTTCTAGCTAAAGTGGTTTTCGAGAAATTAATTCTAGACCTTCGCTCGACACATCCGGATCCATTTGATTGAAACGTCGAATTGAATTTACCGTGAAAAATCGGCACTGTTGGTTACAGAAGTGCGAAAACTCCCAGTTATAGCACAAAGCCTCCGCTATTTAGGGGTGTTAAGCGAAAATTTCCAGCAAGTTTTGTTTTGGAGGAATTAATTGTCAAACTTTGCCCAATGCACCTGGAGAAGTTCGACCCATACCGCAATTGAATTTAATGTCAAAAATTAATAGAGTAACGTATGGAAGTGCAAAAACTCCCAGTCATAGCGGAAAGTATTTTCGATTCAGTGGCGTAACAGGTAAAATTCCAGCCGGTGTGGTTTCGGAGAAATTAATTGTGAAACTTTACTTAACACGCCATCAGCAGTTCGACTTCTGATTCAACTGAAAATTACCGTAAAAAATGGGCACAGTCAACTATAGCAATGCGAAAATGCTCTTTTATAGCACAAGACCTTCTTTATCCAGGGCCGTAGCTGCTCAATTTGCAGCCAGTGTGGTTTTGGCAAAAATAATTATGAAACTTTGCTGGAGTCTGGAGGTGGAAAGCAGCAAACTTCAAACAAGTAAAATGTAATGACGCGTAAAAAATCAGGACAACCAGGTATAAAATTTAAAAAATTCGGGTTGATAGAATGAAACCTCGTCCATCCAGTGGCGTGACGGGAAAATTTCCATCGGGGATAATTTTTGCGGAATTAATTATCAAACTGTACTCAACACACTTACGGCTCTTGGGCTGTCAACCGAACTTCAAACGGGCGTAGAAATTGTCCAGAGTGGGCCATGGAGTTGAAAAAATTCACACTTATAACTCAGAACCTCCTCTGTCCAGCTGTGCCACTTCGAAATTTCCAGCTGGTCTACTTGGGGAGAAATTAAATGCCAAGCAAAAGGGCGACCGTTCTCACCGACTCATTCGCCTGACGCTGGCTAAGGGCGACCGCGCTCTAGCGACGTTTCGACCCTTGAAACTAATCCCGCTTTTTGCCCGCCTGCAAGCACCGCAGACCGTGATTAATCGGGACAATGGCGCGTCGGCCACTGTTCAAAATGATCATTATTATTATTATTATTATTATTATGCCCGCTTAAGATTTATGGTCGCGCTTTATTAAACCGCCCCCAGACAGTCCAGCTTGCCGCAGTTTAAATGAAGGAACTCAGTGGCGTGCCCAACTGTATGGGTGTGATGGTGGCTGCAGTTGAAGTTGAGGAAACGTTGCCCCAGAATGGGGCTGGGGAGTGTTTTAACCGGGCCGCCCGTTTTGCGATCAGTTTCGCCAGTTAATTAATCACTAGTCACTAATTAATTTCCGTTGTCCATACATAATTAAAGCCATTTATAGGTAAAGGATAATAAATCCGGCCGAAATCATTATAAATCGGTCGGATTAGCGTAATGGATTAGCGTAAGCGTAGATTTAATGAACTGTGGGGGGGAAGGGGCGGCTTGGGGCCGCCCTTTTCCCCCCCACCCCCAATGCAATTACCCGTCGACATAACCATAAATAACCGGGTTTTGCAGGCATTTATTACGACGCGAATTATTTCGCGTGTTGAATGTGCCCAAAATGACACAAATTTACAGATGCGGGGGCGGCAGCACATTTAAAACAATCTGCGAAAAATGTGCCGGTGAATTACTGTTTCGGACCGCATGAAAGGGCGACCGTTTGGGGATAATTAATTGATCACACGCGCAACTACAAAGCGCATTGTTCCCCAAGACATTTCCCCCCTTTTGCCTAATTACTCACTTGCTTCCATTCTATGTATCATAAATCTTCCGGTTTCCATCGATCCTCAAATGAAATGCGTCTGGGTGAAATTCTCTGTGTGTTTAGGGGCGGATTCTGTGCTTAGATGCGCTTGATTTTTTGCGCTTTTATTTTCATCTGGCGGGTGAACGGGGGGGAAATCCCCCAAGGTCAAAAAAACCGATTAGACGAAGTGGTTTTGCTCTTTAAGGGGGTGTTTAAATTTTCAAAATCGGATGAAAAATAACGAGGATACCGTCAAAACTGGCGCGTTTTGGAAATTCGTTTCTGCCCCCTTAATGCGTCGTTTACTGTTTTTTTTTCGAGCTACAAATTTTGGATTTGGACTATTTCTCTTAATTTCCAATGAAATTTTTGCAAAAAATTAACTTTGAAACATTTTACTCTAAGGCCCACAACTCGTTTGGCCGGGGAGCAATTTTCAAAATTCAAATGCCGGCTTGAAAAATTTTGATTTCGGCAGCTTTTGGCGTTTGAACCAAGAAAATCCGTCAAAAACCCTTGAAGATACACGAAAAAGTGTGGTTATGGGCACTTTTATTTTTGTATGGCGGGGGAAGGAGGGGGGGGAATCTCTCTAAGTCAAAAAAACCATTTAGCCGCGCTAGTTTCCTAGCGTTTAAGGGGGTGTTTAAATTTTCAAAATCGGATGAAAAATAACGAGGATACCATCAAAACTGGCACGTTTTGGAAATTCGTTTATATCCCCTTAAAGCCGGGTTTAAGGGGGTGGGTGTTTGTTCCGAGCAAAAAATGTTGCATTTGGACTATTTCCGCTGATTTCCAATAAAAATTTCGCGAAAAAATCCACTTTGAAAAATTTCACTCTAAGGCTTATAACTCGTTTGCCGTTGGAGGAATTTTGAAAATCCAAACTCCGAATTGAAGAAGACTAAATTCTTCAGCTTTTGGCGTTTGGAGCATTAAAATCGATCGGAAAACCTCAAAGATACGAATTTTTTTGAATTTTTGCAAAATGAAATTAAGGAAAATTGGCATTAGAAATGGTCGCAATTTTACCCATAACTTGCCTAATGGTGGATCGATTTTGAAAATCTCAAAACCATTAGAAAGGTGTTAGATTTTGGAAGATTTTGCCATTTGAAACATGGAAATCGGTTAGAAAATCTGGGAGTTATTAAGTCAAAAGCGTCAAAAAAGCTGTTTTTTGCGCATAATTCTGTCAATTTTGGCGCAATTTTGAAAATTCGATAATCGGTTTGAAGGAAATGGATTCTCCAAACTTTTGGCCTTTGCCGCATCGAAATCGGTGCAAAACTGGCATTGAAAGCAAGCGAATTTTGGGCAATTTTTCGAAAAACCAAAATGCGTCAATTTGCCCATAACCTCGTTAATATGAATCCGATTCAAAAAATTGAAAAAGCCTCTAAAAGCCCACAAAAGTTCCAGCATTTGGAATTTTTGACCGTGGAAATCGGGTGAAAATGCCGGAGTTTTGTCCTCCCGGAGTAATTTTTTTTGTCGAATTTTCATCGATAACTTTCTTAATAGTAAAGCGATTCGAAATTTTTAAACTGCCTCTTGAAGCCCAAGAAATTGTCTAGAACCTCGCGTTTGAAAAGTGAAAATCCCTTTAAAACCAAGAAAGAAAACAGGAAAAAACCTGTGCCCCCACCACCCACTTATTCAATGTTGCGTTTATACGGGCCCCTTAGCAGCCCGTTACTTCGAGTCAGTTAAAAAGTTCGTTTTCGCAGCAGAAAACTTTCGATGTCATAAGGGAGATTTGATGGGACGGGGGAGTTTTTAAGTGCAACCGTGTCGACTCGATGTCGGACTTTTAATGAGTGAAAAAGTGAAAAATCCGGCAAAGTTGTTGCAAAAATCGCCCGATCCAAACCAGTCAGCGAATTTCCGCTTCAAAGTGAATAAAATTTCCATAAAAACTCGCCCCGATTAAACTCAGTGGCGTTGCTTCCAACCAGGCCACTTTCACCGGGTTTTTCGGCCCATATCTCCCCAAGTTTTAAACCGATTTTTTTAGTCGCTAATGGGTTTTTCAGCGTTTTCCAGGCTCTATCCAGGCCTTTGCAAATGGTCGGAATCGGTTAAGGAATAAGGAAGTTATGGGCATTTTGGCGCCGAGGAGTTTTCGCATTTGCCCTTAAAACTGCGGGTTTCACTTGGTAGTGGGGGGTTTGCGGTTTATAGACCCAGTGTTACCACTTGGTTCACCTAGAGTGAAAAAACCGTGTTGCGAAAACTCCCGATGCATTTTATCGACACCGTTGCCATTTAATAAAGGCGTCAAATACCGGAAAAGATTACGATTGAATGGCATCTTTTTTGCATTTGATGTGTTTCAAACGAGGCGCCGCGATTTCCCGCCTCGATTTTCCCCATTTCTGTGATATTAAAGTGCCAAAATCAGCAGGCGACAATTCGAATGTTCGCTGGTGTCAATCCAAAAGCGATTTTCCTGCCCCCCCGGCGTAAACTTTGTAAAGTGGAGGCAAATTACATGTTTTGCGCGTTTTTTCTGAAAATCGGGTCAGTCATCAACTAGCCGTGGTACGATCCGCTTGTGCGAGAGATTGTTTCGCGTGCTTTCGGATTGTTGACCAGTTACGTGCGATAATTTCCTTTACGTTCTGCGACACACTAACAGTACAAGTGTTCTCCGTTGTGGCGGAATCCACAAACATCTTAGAATCCGCCGACGAAGACGACAATGAGTCCATAATCTCATTGTCGTCTTTAAGTTCGCTCGCCAGTAGCGCTGCATCAGCAGACGCTTTCCTCCAATTGGACGAGGAACAGAAGCAGCAGAAATTCAAGCAGGTTTTCCGCTTGCTAAGAGTGGATAAAGGTTGCGACCGCTGCAGGGCGGTTTCGGCGGAATTTACAGCTGCCTACAGAGCAGGAAAACCACCAAAGTGGTCGCTGGCGGTCAACCATCTAAAGGCCGAGCACCCAGCTGCACGGAGGAGGGCCCTGCTAACCACCCAGATCTCTGCAGGGGCCGTACCCAAACGGAAGCTGGATAAGGTGAGCCCCCCTAACATAACGAAAAAATCGAAGCACCAGCCAGAAAAAGCGACGATCGAGATTGGCCCAGAACCACCAACGGACCAACCACAGCGAGCCACGAACTACCGGCGGGACAGAGAAGAGCGGGGAGCTGTTGCTATGGCTGAAAAAGAGCCAGCCGTGCGCCAAACAGTGGCCGATGACAAGTCGGGTCACAGCGGGGATGCCTTCATTCTGCCACGGAAAACGGTGCCGTGGAGCACACTGCTCACCACACCGGCAAAACCAGCAATAGCACTGGAAAACCGCTTTTCGCCAATACAACCGGCAACTGACCCCTTCGAGATCGAGCCTCAACCCTCCACCAGCGGGACCCAACCCATGCATGAGGAACTGGCTGCCAAAGCGGCTGCTTCTCTCAACAAATTGGCGAAGAAGCCCGAAAAAACCGCCACCAATTGTCATCGTGGGAAAGCCCAGCAGCCACAGCGCGCTGGTGAATGGCCTAAAATCGATAACTAATAAGCCATTCACCTTAAAATACACGAAAGCGTCGCTGATAGTGTACTGCAGCTGCATATTAGACTGGGCGGCGGTCAAACGGTCACTGGAGGCAGAAAGCAGCCAGTTCCATACCTACGCACCTGCAAACCAGCGAACACACGCGTTTGTGTTAAGGGGGCTCGAGGGCAACGTGGAGACTTCGCACATCAAGGAGGACCTCGAGGAAAAGGGGTTCTCCATAAAAAACGTCTTCCGAATGAAGACCCAGTTTCGGCCCCTGTACCTGATTGTCACCGATGATTCGGTGACCCTGCGGAAACTCGCCACCACCGCCAAAGTGATCCGCGATGTCAGGGTCTCCTGGGAAACCAGGAAGAACCAACGAACCCTGACGCAGTGCCGCCGATGCCAGGGCTGGGGACACGTATCGGGCAACTGCAACAAACACTTCAAGTGCTCCAAGTGTGCGGGCCCCCACGAAATAACATCGTGCCCGCCGGGATCGGCGCTAAAATGCGCCAATTGCACTGGTCCCCACCGGAGCTTTGACGAAGCATGCCCAGTGTACGTGTTCAAACTGGCCCAACGCCCGGTCGAAAAACCGCAAAGGCAGTTCGTGGCGGCGCCACTTCCGTCCAGACCAGCGTGGGGGCAGACCTTCCGACCCGCAGGCCCGATCCCCCACCCAGAAACCAGCAGGACTAGGCAGCCCATCCCGAGCCCGAACGAGTTTCCGCCGCTCCCTGGCAGAAATGAAATGGCCAGCAGGGCCACACAGCCTGGTCAAACCATCGCAGCTAATGGTCCCCAACCAAGACCCCCCCACTAACCAAGGCATGAACGCTGGCGCAGTAGCCACTCTGGGCACCCTGCATCGGGAATTCGCCGATCTGGCATCGCAGGTGAACTTACAGGAGGTAATCAAAGCGGTTAGATTTTATAGCGCTGCGTTGAGGGGCTGCGAGACGAAAGCGGAAAGGTTCCTCGTTTCCGCGCAGTTCTTCAACGAAGACATTAATAGCTTCGATTTTTAAGCCCTGATTTTGCCAACTGTGCCCTATGAGGATAGGAGAATGGAACTCATGCGGACTCCGGAGTCGTCTCGGTGAGTTTGTGCACTTCCTTCAGACCGAGGATATCGACGTGGCTTTGATTGTCGAAACATGGTTGCGCCCCGGGGATATACTAAGGATTCGGGGGTACAGGCTCGAACGTGCCGATAGGCCCGGTTTAAGGGGAGGGGTGGCCATAGCGGTCAAAACGTCAATTCCATACAGGAGACTGCCACACAGGCAGTCAGCAATAGAGAACGTCGGCGTTGAACTTCCTGATGGAGTTTTGATCTACTGTGGCTATTTCTCCACCGTACGCTTACAGGCCGCTGATGTCGATCCATTCTTCATAAACACCAATAGGGTGTTGCTAATGGGAGATTTCAACGCCCGCCATCCACTATTCAATAACCCTGGACATAAAAACGCAGCCGGCAATTTTCTAGCCGACTACGTTCGCGACAATGGCCTACTCGTTATGCCCACTTCATCCCCAACGCATTATCCGAACAGTGGAGGGAATCCATCCTACCTCGACTTCGGAATTGCCAAAGGACTCACCAATCTCACGGAGATGGTGGTTATAGACGCCCTCAGCAGTGACCATTTGCCCATTTACCTCGACATTAGGGATTTAAAGCGCACACAAACTAACGACTTTCGATATTCATACGAAAATTTCGATTTTCGCGAATATCGAAAACGACTACAAGACCTGACGTGTATTCCGGGCCAGATTGATACTGTCGAAGCTCTAGAGCATGCGGTAAAAGGTCTGACCAGGAATATACAACGGACACAGCAAGCTCTGGCCAAAAAAGTTCCGAACAGACCGCGGCGCGACAACCTTCCTGAGGAAATTCTGAACCTTATTAAGGCGAAAAATCGAATCAGGAAGCGTTGGCAGCGATTCAGGCAACCTGCCGATCGCATAATGGCAGCAGAGCTTGCACGAGACATACACCGCGAAATCTCCGCATACAGGAATTATACCTGGGCGGAGAAACTGCGAAATTTGACTCCCCGTGACAATTCCCTGTGGAAACTGTCGAGAAGTCTGCGAAAAGGCTATGAGCAAGTCCCCGCTCTTGAAAAAGAGGGGCGGAGTTATATTACCACCAGTGACAAGTGCGAGCTGCTCGCCGACTTTTTGGCAGAAGTACACAAGGTCCAACCAGCCCTTCAGGATAACGAAATCAAAGACAGACCGCTGTTTTTGTAGAACGGAAGTATCCTATACCACCCTCGATTTTGCATTCCTATATAACAACCCCGTCGGAGATACAATCGTGTCTTCGGCGCCTCCCTAGCCGAAAAGCCCCCGGGCCAGACGGCATCCCTTATCTACTCCTCAAAAACTTACCGCGGAAAACTATTGTGCTAATAGTACAAATAGTCAACGCAGTCCTTAAATTGCAGCACTTCCCACAGGACTGGAAAAACGCTGTAATAATCCCCATCTTAAAGCCGGGCAAAAACCCGACCGAACCCGCCTCTTATAGGCCAATTTCCCTCTTGAACACCCTCGGCAAATTAACCGAGAAGGTCATCCATTCGAGATTACAGGCAGCAGCCGAGCTTCGAAGTTTAATCCCGGATGAGCAGTTTGGCTTCCGACCAAGACACAACACAACGCTGCAGACTGCTAGGATCGCAACGGATGCCTATGCAGCATTTAATAAGCTTCAAAGTACGGTTATGCTGCTTCTCGACATGCAAAGGGCCTTTGACACAGTCTGGCACACAGGCCTGCTGTACAAGTTGTTTGCCGTGCATTCACTGCCACTCTACCTAGTTTCCCTTATAGCGTCTTACCTAAAAAACCGTTCCATCCAGGTGAAAGTGGAGAATTCCACTTCTGCCAAAAGACGCATCGCGGCAGGAGTACCACAAGGAACAGTGATTTCGCCGCTGCTGTATACATTGTACACAGCAGACATTCCAAAACTTCCCACTACAAAAATAGCACTATACGCTGATGATACGGCTATCTACGCATCGTCTTTTTATGCTCAGGCTGCGAAATCTCGCATTGCACATCACCTGAGTTTATTGACGCCGTATTTTGACAAATGGAAACTTAAAGTGAATCCCAGGAAGACGGAACTTATTATCTTTTCGCGCAAATTCACTAACAACAAAATCTTATCACCACTCGTGGTCCAAAATACTCCTATCAAACCAACAAAAGAGGTGAAATACCTGGGATTCAAACTAGACGCCCGACTCCATTTCAATAAGCATGTTGACTATGCTGTACAAAAGACTGCCATGGCCCGAAGAAAGTTGTACTCTCTTCTGGCGCCAAATTCTTTCCTATCACCTCGAAATAAACTTCTGCTCTACACCTCCACTATAAGGCCCATACTGACCTACGGATCCCCTGTCTGGCACTCGGTCTGTGATTCCACGAGACGACGTGTTCAAAGGACCCAAAATAGGTTCCTAAGAGGCGTCCTATCGGCTGACAGATACACCAGAATAACCGAAATGCACGAAGCTACAGGGATGGCCTATATAGCCGACTATATAGATACCATCGCTGAAAAATTTTATCATAGCGGAGTGCAAGGCTCAGTCCTCACGCGAAATATCACCCAAGTAAGAGCAAACGACCGCCCAACCCATGGTCCCCTGTATAAGCGACTTCCCATATTTTATGAGGATTTTGTCCCTGACAGTACGTGACGACAAACAAACATTGCCTGCCAGTTGCAGACAGTCGTTTCTAGCAGGCTGGAAACGCACAAATCCAACATAACGTGACTTGACGGGTTCGTCCTGCCTCGTTCTGACTGGTGTTGGCTGGTCCTTGCACCGATCGGGGCGGGGGCGGATGGATTCGGTCATCTAGTTGAAACTGCCGGCGGTTAACGCCACGGCTGACAGTATCAGGCTTAAAGGTCGAAGCAAAAGGGGTTTTTGGCTTCCCTTCAGGAAGACCTTTTTTCCTTAATGAATGCCCCTCGAATAAAACCAAAACCGCCACTTCAAGACTATCTCCTGACGTTGTCGTGCGTATGGCTAGCTCGGGAATGTCCATGTTAGGGCACTGCCCAGGTAATGGACGACTTAGCGCGCCTATTTGGATCATGGGCAAAGAGCAACCGGCCGAACATCTGGCCAGACATGGGACATTTTACTGACTTATGTTTTTTGATTAAACTTTGTTTGTGAATTTAGTAATGTAAATGTTTAATAAATTTTATCTATCTATCTATCTGAAAATCGGGGAAAATCGGGATGGCAACATTGCTCCAAACGTTGCAGGCCCTTTTCCTGCCCTTTAAATTGATCTGCAGCAGTTTTTTGACAAATTAATTACTCCAAATCCAAACCAGTTGGAATTTTTCCGGTTACGCCACTGGATAGAGAAGATTTGCTCTATAAATGGCAATTTTCGCGCCTCCCTGACTATTTTAGTCGATTTTTCAAACTAATTTTTATTGCGCCTCTCAATAGAAGACAAACAATCGTGTCTAGCAAAGTTTGACAATTAATTACGCAAAAGCTGAACTCGAGGGAAATTTTCCCGGTTTACGCCACTGAATAGAGGATGACTTATTGTCCGAAACGGGCAGATTTCGCGTTTTGTCACTGAAAGTTTTTACACGCCCCCGGTAGAAAGGTCTCTAGTCCCTTATCTGTCACTCCGTCAATCAATGCAGCCAATGGCAGGCGTCCATCGGCCGTGCGGCATTACAAGGAACTGTAAAAGGCGACGTCAATCGCCGAAGTTCAGCTACGGGGGGCGTTCGACTAGTATGTATTGGTTTATTGCGTTCCACTGGGGGGGGGGGGGGGGGGGGGAAATTAATAATTTTTGCTTAAATTTACGACCGGCAAATAAATCAAGTGGGGGGCGCAACCCTGGAACTTGGTTAGAAGCGATTTGGAAAAATCAGGGGCGCCAACACGCCCATAAATCCGCCACACCAGCCAACTGTAAGGAAAGCCATAATTTTCAATAAAATTCCCTGTTTTCTTGCATTTTTGGCATTCGACTAGTCGAAAAATTTAAGAGGGGGGGCGGGTAGTTTATTTAATATTCCCGGATTGGAGCGGCCGTCGCCCCCCCGCCCATCCATCCACTCAAACAAAACAAATGGGGGAACTGGAAGGGCGGCCATAAATCAGAGCCGCCCCCTGGACCCCCTGGCGGCTGATATGCGAATAAACTACAGTTTCCCCAATAAATCGGGCGGCTTTTTATTTTGGAAAACTATCAACTTAAACGGAGGACAATAAATAGATGGGGAATGATGAGATGTGCGGCCAAACAATCTAACCTCAAAGGGTGGAGGGCGGCTTTGGGGGAAGGGCGGCATCTGGGGGAAATTAGGGAACTTTTTATGCGCCCCAGGACGCCCTTTAAGGCGGAAGGCGTAACAATGATCGGACATTCGCACTTTGAATATTAATGGGGACAGAAGCTGGATGACAGAGGAAACAACCGTGAGGTCGATTAAATATTGATGGCATTCGGGACCTGAGGCGGTTGGATCACAGCGATAAAAAGGGTTGTTTTTGGAGCAAGACCGGATCCATCGAATGGGGAAAACCGCAGGTCGATGCCTTGTCTGGTTTTCCAGATATTCGCTGTTGAAGTGTCCGATTGAAGGTGGACAGGCAGAAGTGAACAGAAAAACTGCGGATTTTTCCTTAACTCGGATAAGTAGAGCAATGCGGGTGCGTCGACTGGACGGAGCAACGTTTCTTTTATAAGGCGGCAAAGTTTCGCAAAAACCCCCCCTTCAGGTTCAATTGGGAGGATTTTTTGAAAATTTGTTCTTGCTCTTTCAACAGACAAAGTCCATTATCTCTTAAACGAGAGGCGATCAGGCAACGGTGGTTACTACGTTGGAAAGGGCACACCTCCTTCTATGGCTGTGAAAAGTTTCGAAAAAATCCCACTTCAAGTTCATTTAGGGCGATTTTTTGAAACAGTGCTCTTGCACCATGAGGAGGCACAGTGAAAACATGTAATTAGCTGCCAAACCAGAGCAGATAGAAAAATAACATGTACTGGGCTGAAAAGAGCACACTTTTGCTTAAAAGTGTAGAAAGTTTCGAAAAAATCCTCCTTCAGGTTCAAAACCAATTATAAGTTAACTGAGCCAACCGGTCAAGAATTGGCGCATTCGCCATTTCGCGGGTTGCTGGATAGAAGACTATTTGCGAGCTCTAATAGCTGAGAAATCCTACAAAAGAATAGAGGGTCATATTGCAGGCAAGAGTGACGCGTGATTTGTGCCCAAGAAATGCCTGCAAAAGCGCAATTTTTGAAGTACCTGAAAAATTGGCCGTTTATGAAAAAAAAATTTATTTTTGCGAAAAAGTGGCTTCTCCCGCTTCCCATTCATGAGCAAAATATCCAGTACATCCGCCGTTTTTTACGTAAATAGCGAATCCGTCTTTGCTTCATTATATGGCGAATGCGCCGTTATCAATACGTAATATTTCGTATAAATTATTCTTCTTGTCGACACAAGTGTCCAGAATCACCGCATTCGCCATTTCCTAAGTTTGCAACTCACCCCATTTCAAGAATATCTGAAAAACGGGCGTTTTTTCAAGAAAAACTTTGCTTCTCCGACTTCCCCCTACTGGTAGTTAGGCGTGAAAAAGCAAACACATTTCTTATATTAATATAAATGGAAAAGAAAAAGAGAAAACCGGATTTTTTTGCAAAAAAAAATATTTCCGGGTATTCCTCCCCTTGGGCCATTGGCCTGAATTGGCAACGTGGCCCTAGAGGCTTGAATCAACAAACACGGCGGGCAGCCATTAATAACCATATTAAACAGGCATAAGACCATCTGTAAATATGTGTGTGTGTGTGTGTGTTTATAGGAAAATATATTTTTAGACTCCACATGTGGAAGTCAAAGGCTTCATTAATATCGGGCAGGTTAATTGATACACAGTGCTCTACTAATATACAGGATTATTTGTACAAATAAACATTAATCAACAAGTCGAAGAATAGAACAGTTGCCGATACTTATCACATTTTTTATGTATATATATATATTTATATGTATATAAATGTTTATAAAAAATACCACACTGAGGGGGAGGTAGATGGAGGGCGCAAGCGTAACTTATTTCTGAATCTTTGGTAGCATTTTTTTTTCGGAATTCTCAAAAAAGTCCTTTTTTGCCCTCACCACCACCCCTGGCGCGCATGGGTAATTTAATTCGAATCAACTTACTTAGTGGTAGTCAGTCTTGCTCATCCCACGAGATGGCGCGCGCACTGTCACTGCAACATCAGATTCTCCAGATTCCTGTGCAGAATGGTGTCCTTGACCGAATAGAAGACGACCTTGATATTTTCCGTGTCCACTGCCGTGGTGAAATGGTGATAAAGCGGCTTTTTGGCGTCGCGTTTCACACTCACAAACAGATAGAGAATGAACTGTTGCACGTCGTCCATCGAGTGGCTGTTGCCTTTGAACTGGGGGAAGAACGGCCGAATGTCCGTCTCCGGGTTCTTCACCTTTTTCTTCAGCAGATCGTGCTTGTTGAGGAACAGGATGATGGAAACGGTGCTGAAGATCACATTGTTCACGATGGTGTCGAAGATGCCGCGCGCCTCCTCCAGCCGATTGGTTTTGCGGTCCTCCAACAGCACCTGATCGAATTCGGAGGAGGAGACCAGGAAGAGAATGGAGGTGACCGAGTCGAAGCACTGGAACCACTTTTGGCGCTGCGACCTTTGCCCCCCCACGTCCACAAAGAGGAAGGGGATGTTGTTGATGGGGATGATGAACTCGGTGATTCCCTTCGTCGCTTTACGACAGTGCAGAATGTCCTTGTGCGTGGGACTGTAGGTGGGCTGCGCGATGCGCTCCAAATTGTTGAGGAAGTACTCAATTGAGTCGCTCTAAGGAATTAGCATTAGTCACTGCGGTTGGGGTCAGCTGGAATTAGCACCTACCAGTTGGAACTCGCTGCGTCTATCGAAGGCCCGTCGAATGCCCGCGTCCTTCCACAGCAGCGACAGCACGGGCGTATACTGCATGAACTGTCTAGAGTCCAGGATGGTGCTGTTGTGGAACTTGAGCTGCAACAGTTGCCTGCCCAGCTCCACATGCTGGTTCTCCTCCAGAGCGATGCCGAGCTTATCGGCCGCGTCCACCAGCACTTGCATCCCTTTCAGGACGTTCTGGTAGATCACCTGCTGGTATTCGCGCACTTGTTGCGTCTCGAACTTAATGCCGTGGATAATTCTCATCTGTTTCAAGAAGGTGGACTTGCCGCTCTCGCCCCGCCCCCAACAGCAGCAGCTTCATTTGCCGTTTGAGGGCCTGTTTGTCCTTCTCGATCATTTTGTCGATCTGCTGGCTCTTGTAACGCTGCTCCATCTCCTCCGGACTGAACTTGAAGCGCAAACAGCATGGACACGACCAACTCAAGCCGGACATTGTGCACGAAGTGGTCGCTTTTGTGCGCGTTTAGGGCGATTTCACTCTCTGTGCGAATTTTTAAAGCTACATAGCTGTCACGGGCACAACACAACACTGACAGTCTTGTGACAGATTGCGGGGTGGTTTGACGTGCTGAGCTAGCGCCCTCTACCGCATGGCCTCGATCATTGCCACTCCCTGTCGGTTGGCGCTGTTGCCGTCGTGCGCCTGATTTACCCGAGCAATGAACATTTGAATTTAGCTGTGGCATCATTACCTACCTTTCCCCCTTTGGGCTTTCGGCAATCAAACAATACTCACGTTGCAGATTACCCCCTTCCTAGCACTTTTTCGCCCGAAACGTCCCCAAGACGCTCGCATTCACCCGGAGCACGAAAAAGAGTGATTACACTCCACCACGGTCAAGAAGTGACTAATCGGTCACTCGGGCCTGTCAGCTGAAGCCGTTCGGCTCGACCGCGCCATCTGATTGGTCGACGAGTGCAGCCGAACGACAGATCGGTGACCTTGACGTGCCAACGACTGGCAAGTCATTAGCGTGTATAGGAATTTTTAATTAATAAAATAAATTGTTAAATTTTCCGAAATAGAAATGCTCCTCTAGGGGCACAGCCTCTGGCTCATTAGCCGTAGCTGGAACTAGCTGGTTCATTTTAGCCAATAATCCTGGTCCAATGATAATTTTTTTGAAGGTTTTAGTGAAGTTTTTTTGCCTTTTGCCGCCCTACTGAGAGGGGCAGAACCCTAAGGGGCAGCGGCCGATACCCCCTAGGGCTTGCCAGAGCCGTTTACTTGCAAACAAGGAGGCAGGATGGCCCTAAACCGAAATGTTTAAGTCCAATGGCAACTGTCAGTGCTTAAGGTTTTTTGTGGAACTGAGGCGCAAATATCCCGAAAATCGTGAAAAAATTAGTGTTTCCCAGCAGAAACTTGTCCTGAATGCAATGGCATGCGTTGAGACCCGGGATTTCTAACCGAAAGCCACCATCAGGAAAATTCCTTTCACACCGGTGTCAGTGGCGTGCGCCATTGCCTAATTATAAAAAATCGCTGGTAGGTAAAAAAAAGCGGGTTTATTCAGGGGCGTAGTCGGCCCCTGATTCAGTCCAGCGCGAGAAAGGCCCCTAAGGGAAAAACCCAGTTTCGGTCCTGGGCAGGGCCACGCCCAGAAGTGCATTCAGCTGGACAGGTGCATAGGAAAATGCTGGGAATATTTAAAAAAAAGAGCGAAAATCCCACCAAAGGAATGGCCTAGGGGCCCGGGGCCTTAGGGCTCCGAAGAGGGGGCAAAAATATGTCAAACTTCTCAGGCCTCCAAAAAGCGGCATTGCCAGCACACGCCAGTGGCAGACGTCGATTGGATGACAGTTAACCTGAAAACCGCCCGAACAATGTCAACATTTCTCTGAAATAAGCCAGTTTGGCCCCAAGGATTTTTAGGCAAAACGAACGATGGAAGGCACAGCCGGCGAAAAGGGCCCCAGTAAAATCTTCGAAGCGATCGCACAAAATGACGCAGTGCTGCTGAAGGCGCTGCTGGCCGAGCGGCCCCACATCGCCAACATTCTGGACGAGAACAAAATGACGCCACTACAGCACGCCGCCTACAAGGGCAGCAAAGAGATGGTGCAGGTGCTGCTCGACCAGGTAGGTGCTGCGCCCCCATAGCCCCACTCGTCTGCACCAATGCAAAACTGAACATTTCAGGGCGCCGATGTGCAACTGTGCGAGCACCAGCACAACTACACAGCGTTGCATTTTGGGGCCCTGTCGGGCTCCACCGACGTCTGTTTGCTGCTGCTGGAGGCCGGCGCCAAATCGAACGAGACGAACACGGTGGGGCGCAGCCCGGCGCAAATGGCCGCCTTTGTCGGCCACCACAACTGCGTGGCCCTGATCAATACTACGTGCCGAAGGGCGACGTCCAGGCGTACACAAATGGGGGGCAGGGGGCCGCGCCCCTGTTGCCGCCCTTTTTGCTTGAGAGCTTCCACAAGTTCATCATGCAGATCAACATCAATCCGATCAAGGTGGTGATGAATGTGCACAGTTTCGTGGGGCTTCAGGAGCACCTGGCCGAAGTGAAAAAGGTGCTGGATCTAATGAGCGAGCGCGAGATGAAGAGAGGCCAGCAGAGCAACGAGGTCATGTCCTTCAAGCTGTACTATTTGGGCTACATTGTGGGCGAGATTGGGAAGGTGAAGTTGCGTCCAGGCGGCCAATCGGGAGCAGGACGAGAAGCGCCCCATTGACATAACGGAGGCGTTCGCCCGCAAACTCCTCAAACCAGGTAAACCGCAAAAAAAAACCCTCAAAAATCCTCACTCAAATCACTGTCCGCCCGCAGGCAAAGAGGACAGTCTGGAGTACATGGACGGTTTCCTTAAGGACTGCATCCGCGAGTTCCCGTTCAGGGAGAGCACACTGTTCAGGCAAATGGTGGCAACGCTGTCGGGCGACGACGCTCCCGCCGCCCTTTTCGTCATCAGCGCCTGCATTAATGGGCAGCGCGGCTTTCTGGACAGTGCCGCCCATTGCAACACGTGCGGCGAAGAGAAGCCGACGAAAAAGTGCAGCAAATGCAAAGTGGTGCAGTACTGCGACCGCAATTGTCAGCGGCTGCACTGGACGTGGCACAAAAAGTCGTGCAGTCGATTGGGGGCAGCAGGACGGCGCCGCCCCTGCTCGCGACATTGATCTCAAGGAGCTGCAAACTTTTATCAATCAGGCGAATTAAGACGATCTTCATTTTGTGGACGAAATGGTGGATGCGCCAACTGAACGGTTTTGTATATAGTTGATGTTTGCATGGTTTTCGTATTGTTTTTTTCTTATTGGATGTCTATGCTACCGAAGTATACAGTGCAGAGTAGATTTTCTGAGGTTTTTTTTCGTTCAAATTTTTAATTTGACCATTTTTTGGCTCAGAGCTTTTTGAAAAATTCGGCGGATTTTAAAAATTCCAAAACTGACTTGAAGGCGTTTAAAAGCTCTTGCTTTTTTGTTTGAACAGTTTTTGCATTGGCTTGAAAATGAGGATGCTATAAGGGAAATGACAAGGACCGCCCTTTGAAATTTGAATGTAAATCAACTATTAACGATTTTTTGAATTTTGGAACACTAATTTTGGCTGATGCACCGCATTAAGAACCCAGAAATTTCAACTGAAAGTTTATTAAAGACGAAAAAAAGAACACTGAGGGTTTTGCGATGGCTGGCGCAAGCCCCCCATTTAAAGAAATTTTAACAACAACCAAACTTGAAAACTGGAAGCAAAGGGAAATTATTCAAATCATCCACACGGCTAAGGGGGCCGGTAAAAAAGGCGGGCCAAATGGCTGCTTGGCACGCCCCGTACCGCCTATTTTAACACTGTTTCTCGGTTTATCTATCTATCTATCTATCTACATATATAAAAAGTGGTCAAAAGTAGAAAACCCTGAAAACGCCCTAGATATTCAGCTAGTTATTGTATCTGTACAACATGGTCCAAATGGGGAGGGGTTAGATACTGTATCTACATTGATGGGCTGGCAACGCTGGAATGGGCGATCGAAGGCCGCCCCCATTCCGCGCCACCTGGCGGCCCGGGGAAGCCACTAAGACACTGGTTTTGTACAACAGTCCTTAAACGTAGTATTCGGTGAATTTGGTGACTTTCCAGTTTCACACCTCAACCGGCTGGTTGGTGGGAGTTTGGGCGGCCGAAGCGAGCCGCACCTGATTGCTGTCCGACTGGACAACGCCGTTCGATTGGCTGGACAGCTGCGTGTCCTGCCAGGGCGTGGTCAGTATCTTCAGGCGCTTAAAAAACACGATTAGTTAATGAACGGCGCATTTGCCATATCATCCGCAAGCACACCCATTCAAGCGCTCATCGCTTCTAAACTGGTGTAAAAACGCCACTTGAAACTTTATTACTAGAGACACTTTAATCAACGCAAGTGAAAAAAAATGGAACATTCGTTGGTAAGCCAAAGAAAGTAGTCATTGATTAAATGCGCAATCACCTAGCTTAAAGAGTTTTTGATTAGACAGAAAATGACAATGTTACAGGGAAAATAACAGTGCCGCCCTTTAAAATTTGCTAGATTTTCCAAACTGACAATTCCGAACAAAAGACCCTGGAAATTGCCGAAATTGTTTCCGAAAAGAATGTTTCAATCGCGCTATAACTGGTCAATTGCCGTCCTCGAAATTGCTTAACAAACGCGTGGTATCAAAAATATTAAAAGAGCCCTTCAAGGCCTTTAAATATCTCCAATTTTCGGTTGAGCGGATTTTGATTAGATGAAAAATGACAAAGTTAAGGGGAAATTAACAGTGCCGCCCTTTGAAATTTGCTATATTTTGCAAAAGTGAAAAACCGAACAAAAGAGCTCGGAATTGTAGCGAGTTTTGCATAAGAAATTTTTTCTGACGTGCCCTAAACAAGTCACTGTCGCCCTCTAAAATTGCTAATCAAAAGCGGTACTTTAAAAAGTTGGAAACGATCTTCACGCCTTTAAGTATTCATCATTTTTTGTTTACGGAGTTTTTCGATTAGACGAAAAATGACAATGTTACAGGGAAAATAACAGTGCCGTCCCTTAAAATTTGCGAAATTTTACAAAATGAAAATACCGAACCAAAAGACCTGGGAATTCCCGAAATTGTTTCATAAAAGAATTTTTCTATCGCGCTATGAACTGGTGATTGGCCGTCCTCTAAAATTGCTTAACAAAGGTGTGAGTTAAAAAATTTTAAAGCAGCCTTCAAGACCTTAAAATATCATCCAGTTTTCGTTTGAGCGGTTTTTTGATTAGATGAAAAATGACAAAGTTACAAGGAAAATAACAGTGCCGCCCTTTAAAATTTGCTATTTTTCCAAAACTGAAATTCCGAGCTAAAAGACCTGGGAATTGCCCAAATTGTTTGAAAAGAATTTTTCAATCGCACTATAAACTGGTCATTGCCGTCCTCGAAAATTGCTTAACAAACGCGTGGTATCAAAAATATTAGAAGAGCCTTCAAGGCCTTTAAATATCCTCCAATTTTCGTTTGAGCGGATTTTTGATTAGATGAAAAATGACAAAGTTAAGGGGAAATTAACAGTGCCGCCCTTTGAAATTTGCTATATATTGCAAAAGTGAAAAACCGAACAAAAGAGCTCGGAATTGTAGCGAGTTTTGCATAAGAAAGTTTTTCTGACGTGCCCTAAACAAGTCTGTCGCCCTAAAATTGCTAATCAAAAGCGGTACTTTAAAATTTGGAAACTGTCTTCACGCTTTTAAGTATTCATCATTTTTTGTTACGGAGTTTTTCGATTAGACGAAAAATGACAATGTTACAGGGAAAATAACATGCCGTCCATTAAAATTTGCTAGATTTTACAAAACTGAAATACCGAACCAAAAGACCTGGGAATTCCCGAAATTGTTTCATAAAAGAATTTTCTATGGCTATAAACTGGTGATTGCCGTCCTCTAAAATTGCTTAACAAAGGTGTGATTTCAAAAATTTTAAAGCAGCCTTCAAGATCTTAAAATATCATCCAGTTTTCGTTAGAGCGGTTTTTTGATTGAAAAATGACAAAGTTACAAGAAAAATAACAGTGCCGCCCTTTAAAATTTTCTTAAAAATTAAGTTGAAACATTCGCAGCCAATAAAAACAGTGCACTCTACAATGGGAAAATTTTGATGCAAATCGCTACCTTGGCACAGCATCCAGGCGTGATAAGGAACTGGATGATGGCCACGGCTGGAATCATGATAACGGACGAGCCTGT